>PVKB01000774.1:135081-590694 GCA_004027205.1 Ctenodactylus gundi
CATCCGGCCGGCTGATTAGTAAACAATTGCCACTGCACATGCGCCTAGGCTAAAGACCAGCCCCGGAGTCACGTCATTCGGACACGTCATATGGCCTGATTGGCCTCTGCAAATCAGGAATCAACACGCCACCCAGATGTAACCTAAAGGATATATAAACCGTGCCATTTTGGGGCTTGGGGTCTTCCTCTCATCAATGCTATAATAAACGATTGCTGCAGAAGGATCCTGGTGCCCGCGTGCGTTCTTGCTGGTGAGACGATTGCGCGGGTCACAGTAGAATACACAAAAATTAAAAGTCAAAAGTTTCCTTAATAAATTTAACATAATTTATTAAATTTTCATTAAAATTTTTTTCAGATGACCAACAGGAGACAATATAAGTTATCAGTATAATAGAGGCTACCACACTGTAGCTACTTATAGAATTATAAATAACAGTGAAACATTTACCCCATAATTACTACAATTTAGATGACATGAATGAATTTATTAAAATATTTTTAGTAAAGAATTTATTTTTGTATCAGTTTTAAATTGGACTCATACTTAATAAACTTCAACAAAAGAAACTCCGGGCCTAGATTAATTTCACTGGTGAATTGTGGCAAGTATTAAGGGAAAAAACTACTATCAGTCCTACACAATACCTTAAAAAAATAAAAACAAAGGAAAATATGCTTTCAATGAAGCCAGCATTACCTTGGTACTAACGCTAAGCAGACATTAAATAAAAAAGACAATGAAGAGAAATGTCCCCCATTGAACCATAAAAAAGTTCACCAAGTATTAGAAAATTGTATCTAGCACTATAAAAAACCAAACATTGCAACTACGTGAGGTTTATCCACGTTGCAAGATTGTTCCAAAATTTAAAAATCAAGAATTATAACTCATTTTAAGACAGAAAATTCACATGATCATCTATGGATGTAGAAAAAGCATCTGAAAAAATTAACATTCAGTAATAATTTAAAAACCCTATTAAAAACAGATCACCAAAGGAGAAATAAAAGGAGACTTCTTGTACACGATAAGCATGTGAAAAGATACTAAGCATCATTAGTTATTAATTAAATGCAAATTAAAACTAAAATGAGATAACATTACACAACCATTTATCAAATGTCCTATGTTATAAAAGAAGTAAAGCCACTGATTCCCTCAGATCTAGCTGTGAAGGATAGTGAACCTTTCAGAAAATGTCTTACAGTTTCTTATAGAGATAAGCATACCTTTATACGCTCAGCAATTCTATGACCGAGTGTAATAAAAACTTAAGACAGCACAAAAGGCTTATGGGAATACTTAAAGCAGTGTTATTCATCATTTCCAAAACTTGGAAGCAACCTAAATGCACTAATGATTGTACATAGATAAAAATCTCTATGCAACAAAATACTATTAATTAACAAATATGAGTGAGTTATTGATACATGCTACTACATGGATGTATCTCAAATGCATTATGCTTAAAGGAAAAAAGTAGGCACATTAGATGATTTGGTTAGCTTAACAATTTAGATAAGCTAAATTCTACGAACTAAATTTAGATCATTTGCAAAGGATTATGGTTGTTGATGTTGGTGGTGCCTTGTCAGAGGGCAACATGAATTTGGTTTCTTTTTTAGGAACATTGAGAGTATATTCTGTATGCTGACTTTAGGTGAGGTTCTATGAATTTACCAAAAGTTACAAAACTGTGTGGCAAAATTAAAGTTACTATATAAAAATAAAAAGATAAACTTTAATACATTAAAAAAGATATTTTAGTATGGCAAATGCTGATATTTGTTAAATATTAGATAATAAATTTTAGAACTTTATGAATAGATTTTCTAATAGAAAACTAAGTTATGTTATTAAATGTAGAACAACGGACACTCGAGACACATCAATGAAGTCACTTGCCATGGTTTCAGTCACCTTCAGTTATCCTTTTCCTGAAAATATTACATGGAAAATTCCAAACGGACATTATGTCATAAGTTCTCAATTCCATGTGGTTCTAAGTAGGATGATGAATCTTCAACCTGTCCTGTTTTACCCAGGATGTGTGCCCCTTCCGCTCACCATGTCTTCGCTGCATACGTTACCTGTCCTTGTTCTACAGTCACTTGTTGGTATCCTACCCACTGACAAGATTGGCAGTGGTGGTGCTGCGTTGCTTGTGTTCACATAACCCTGATTTTACTTAACCAATGGTCCCAAAGCACCAGGGTAGTGCTGCTTGCAATCAGCTATGTGAAAGAGAAGCAGTGAAGCGCTTTCTTTTTGTAAAGAGATGAAAAGTCTTGACTTGGTAAGGAAGGAAAAGAATCCTATGCTGGGGATTGCTGAAATATATGCTAAATTATTATTGTTAGTCAATTACTATTCCTAATTATCAAATTTAACATTAGCCTAGATATCTTGTGCTTCCTTTCATGAAATAAACGTATTGAAGATTCTAGATAAAATAGAGTTTAATAATGATAATTTTCTAAGTTGAAATGAAAAATAAATCATGGTAAATCAACTGAAATAGACATTATCCACGTGGAATATTTGAAATGTTTAAGAAAATCAAGAAGCAAAACTCAGTCTTTAAAAAAGCTAACATATGAACTTTTGAAGTTAAAAATTAATCTTATGTTTCACAGGCATGAAAGAAAAACAAAAATTTTTGAAAAGTATTAAACTATAAGAAAATATCAATTGCTGTTTTCTCTAGACCTTAGGATGCTAGATGCTTTTTATAGTTATCCCCTTCATATACTGACCAGTTTAATAATTATAAAAGATATTAGAACATCTTAAAAAGGATTTCAGCCTTTAATAACTGTACTTCCTTAAAGTCTTTTATGGGCTAGGTTTAAAATAACCACTGAAGAAAAAATGTGGATAAAGGCTTATTACTCACAGTAAGACAGAATCTTACAGTCCCTCTCTCTTTCAGTAATTGTTTTCTGCTCTTAACACAGCATTGAGATAGATATTCTATAGTCTGATAAGAAAGTGAACTTAGAGTTCAGTTTTAAAAGGAAGGCCAGTGCTGAGATGGAGTCAAAACTGGAGGCCATCACACAATGATGATGCGCAGGTAAAAGAGATTCTGATGTGGAAGGTGCATTTGGATGTAGTGCTTAGAGCACGTTGACAAAACTTGTAAAGACAGCGAAGTCCATAAAAGTGAGTACAGCTAGAGACTACTCAGTTTCTTGACCTTCAACTCTGTAGTTCAAGCCCTCGTATGTAAGAAAAATATGTGAGCTGTTAATACAAATGTACAGTGCAGACCAAGAGAGAGAAACGAAGAGAAAAATATTCAACAGAGAACCCACAGAAGCCAAGGTTACAATACTGGATTAGAAAAGCAGTATATGGAGAGATTTAGTGATTGTGTTATAGAGCAAGTAACAAAAGAAAAAAAAGCTAATCCTATTCACCGACTTGAAATACATGATTTCTTTCTTTAATTCTTCTATTTCTCATACTTTAGACATAAAATTAATATTTTGCATAATAAGATATGTACACTTGTGTTGGAAAAGAATTCATGCATTAATATGTCCATGCATGTTATATTTCATATGTATGGTCTGTATTATTTCATTTTTGAAATCATAGGATATTTATAATTTTGTTCCTTGATCTTAATTAGCATTTAATCATAAACATTTCCCTAACTCACTAGATACTTTTTGAAATACTTTTAACTCTCTTTACATACTATTAGGGATAAAATTTGATCATTTCTTCAAATAAAAACGTGATTATAATTCTTGTATATATGTCTTTATGTGTATCTTTAGTTTATCTTCGAAGTAACTAAAGTATAATGTTTAAAATCTCATCAAACATTCTCCAGAATGTTGTGATGATTTGCATATCCACCAGGGCATTATAATACTTAACATATTTTAATTGCCAGTTTTATGAATTAAAAATAAATACCAATGGCTTTAATTTTAAATGATGACTTTTTTCATAATTATTTGAATGTATATTTACTTGAAAATTAATTGAGCTACTTTCAATTTATATTTTTTGTTTTTGACAACTTACATAAATGTTTTAATAATTTATTTTCAATTAAGTTACCTTGGAATTCACCATTCAGTGAAGCCTAGTGTCAAATTCAAGGTGGCTGATTATTGATCTTCTGTTGATATTCTCTCTAATACGATCAAGAATCTTAGATTTAATAAAATGTAGTTTTTGAAAAGTTATATATGTATATATATATATATATATATATATATATATATATATATGGAAAAATAAAACCATAACAAAAATATTAAATGGAAAATGTCTCCCTGATTTCCAATTTTTAATCTCTGTGGACCTCATAAATCATAAATATATGCTGATGTTTTCTTTGCTTTACATGTTCATATGTATAGATACATAATATTTTAAATAACTTGTTGGTTTTTTACCTAAAACTAATGTTTGAGATTTTTTCAACTTATACTTTATTTATTTATTTATGTACCTAATGATAGAAGGAATGTTCTTTTATGTACACATATTTCTTATACATATGAGTATTTATGGAACATAAACTTTTAGAACTGCAATCATTAACCCAATGGATAATGTACTCATATTTAATATTAAATTGGCTTGTCCAAGCAAAGCAAATTGAACTTTCTTTAAAATTACATTTTATTTAATGTTGGTAGCAGCAGTCCTGTATTTCTCCATTCTTTATAGCCTTGAAATTCAGAGACCAAGAGGAGTAACTGTCCAATATAGATCTAGATAACCTAAGTAAAGTAAACACAGCCCCCTTCACCAAAACCTCACAACATTAAATGAAAGGAAGCTTAAAAATTTAAATGACAAAGATTTGGTTAGACAAAAGCATATTTTCACTTCATAAAGTGTACAACAAAACTTGGAGACCTTGTTTCATCTTCACAAGGCAGGGCTATAAGTGGACACAAATTAATTCAAACTAGAGAAAATATTAAAAATTATGAGTGATGTACTCAAACAGCTCTGGAGAGAAATTGGGTTCTACTTAATGTTCAATGTTGGATTCTAGAGAGATCACTGTGATGTTCCTCAATGAATATAGAAGAATTTCATAGGCCTTTAGAAGGAACAGAACATTGTTCAGAATGCTTTAGATCTTTGATATACTGAATGATTAATTATGCAATGCTCAAAGAATAACTGCCAACATTAAAATAACTTTAGTTTGACAATATAATAGGATATAATAACATACAGTTATATTTACATTGATTGCATAGTTGCCAAATAGAAAATCTTTAATAAAACTAATCTGTTGCTGGCTGTGTTACTGCCTAATCCCTCGATTTTTTTTTCTTTCTCAAACAAGCACACTGGTTCTGGGATTTAGGAATTACATTTTCTGAGGCTGATGATTCATTGGAGATTATGTCCTTCCAAATTTTCCCCTTAGGCACAGAAGTCTGTTTTACTTCGTTGTGAATTTCTATTCATGTGGGAGCAGTAGCAGCAATTAGGCTAACTTATTGTAGTCAACTATACCTACTCAGCCTCAGGTCCTTGTATAGAAGGATGGGTAATTAGGTCTTTAAAGGCATAATCAGGATTAATTTTATTGCCAAAATACATGTTTACTCAGGAATTTGGAGGAAATTAGTGCTAATGGAGTAGAAATGCTTTCTCCATAGCCTAATCTTGCCAATAAAGGAGATGAGAGAAGATGAATCTTGCATACTTAAAAATGGAGACCGATTTTTAACAGCCAGGCTCTATTTCGCTCCCCTTAAAAAGTGTGCATAATGATAGTACACAATCAATTTTTTTTTCCATGTTAACAGGCCAGCACTACATTGTGAAGAATAACTTTTCCATTTCCTAAATTTGGCAAGTATAGGCAAAGAGCATGTTCTGTTTGTCCTAGTTCAACAAGTCATACTGATCTTGATGATCCTGGGGAAAAGCAGAAAAAATTTTGCACATTACAGTGTGTTCTGCGTGAATGCAAATCTAAAGAATTGGTATTCCAGATACTTCCATGTTCAACTAGTAGCATCACATGGATTCATATGCTGTAGAAAAGGTCTATTTCTTCCAAAAGAGATCTTATTTTTTTAAAAAAATGATTCACTGAAAAATTAGTCTGCATGGCAACTATCCCATGCATCTCAACCCAATATTCTTTTAGGAAATTGGTGAAATTTTCATGATAGAGTAATTTAAAAAATTGGACTTTCCTTAGAAGAGATAGGGAGTCCGCCTCTATATGTAATATAACGCATGTTGAGCATGCATTTTTCTTGTAAAACATACCTGATTACCAACAGTGAAGAAAATTTTCTCTAAATTTGCTCATAAATTTATCCATAATTGCTTCCACATAGCAAACCTTTAATATCAATTGGTTAAATGGCACAGAAATTGAGCATATATTTTCTTAGCTCAGAAGAAATAGTTTTTTTTAAATAAAAATCTTCTGAGATGTAGATTCAGCAGCAGAAAAACAGTGAGGACACAGTTCAACACATAGCATCATCAAATAAATATAATTGACATTTTGGACATTTTCATCCAAAAAGATGTTAGACACTTCTCTTAATTGCACATGAAACACACAACAAGATATCACATTACTGGCTATAAAATGTGTCTTGCTACATTTGAAGTGTTAAAAATCGTGGAAGTCTTTTCTGAGACTAAAATGGATTTACAATAGAAATTGGTGGCAGAATGAGAGCTGGAAAAATTCTCTTATGTTTGGAGACTAATAAAGACATCTCAAAATGATATGTGAGCTGAAAAGAAAGCTCAAACGAAGTTTAAAAACACTGTGAACTAAAAGGAAGTGAAGGTGTAACTTAGCAAGTTATGTGAGGTTCAGTGGGAGCAGTGCTTAGAAAGAAGTCTAGTGAATGAATGCACATATTAGTAAGTGTATTGAGGGCATATATTAGATAAAAAGGGAAGTATAAAGTCAATAACTTGCAATTTCACCTTAGGAAAACAGGAAAAGAGAAAATCAAACCCAAAATAGAAGAAGAAAATAAATGACAAAAATTAAGTAAAAATCTGTAAAAAGGAGAACATGACATCAATGAAGAAAATAAAGTCAAGAATTGATTATTTGAAAATGTGAATTGATAAGACTTCATAAAATACCTATATAAAATGTGACTGATATGAATTGATAAATAAATTGATAAGACTCAGTCCAGGTTAAGAGAAAAAAAGATGACACAAATTAATATTAGAAATGAAAGAGGAGACATTACTACAGAACACTACAAGGATAATGACATATTACGATGAGCAACTCCATATTCATGGATTTGACAATTTAGATAAAACAGATCCATTCTTTCAAAGACATAATCTGTCAAGTTCACACATAAGAAATAGAACAATCTGAATTTAATTAAGGAAATTAAATCAATAATTAATAATCTTCCAAAACAGGAAGTGGTGGTCACAGATGGGTTATTTGATACATTATATTAAATATTTAATTAATAATCTTTCCCAGAGGACAGAAGCAGAGAGAATACTTCTTGACTCAATGTATATGAGATAATAATTTCAAAAGCTGAAAAGGTATTATAAGAATTTAAATTGTGGGCCAATATGTCTCTTGAACATGGATATTACAAAAGTTCTTAACAAATCAATTGAATAAAACCAATTACACCACAAGAAAGTGCAGTGTTTTCTAAATATTCAGTGTTTTCTTGGTGCTAAAACTATCACATTGATGCATTTTATCATATAATCAAATTTTTAAAAAGTCACACTATTAAATTACCAGGTACAGGAAAAAGCATTTGACAAAACTCGACACATGTTCGTAAAAGCTGTAACAACTTTCTGAAAACACAGAATAAAAATTAAATTCCTCAACTTGACAAAGAACAATCAAGCCTGTAAAACTAATATAACACTAAATGGTGAAAAATATGAAGCTTCCCCAGTCATTTTTATCAACAAAGCAAGGCTGTTTTCTGTTGCTAGTTTTCATAACTATACTGGAAATCTTAGCTAAGGTAACAAAACAATGCATACAGCTTAGAAAGAAAGAAATTTGGCCTTATTTTATGGCTGGTGACAAGATTACCTATGTAAAAAATCTGAAAAACGTTAAAAAACCCGCACCAAACAACAAGCAATTAAGGCATGTTTGCAGGATATAGGAATAATATATAAAAGTCAAATTCCTTTCTATATATCAGCAATGAGCAAAGGAAACTTAAAATTAAAAAAACCTGTCATTTACATTAACATCCCATAAATGGGAATACTCCAGTAAATGTAACAAAATATGTGTGAGATGTATGAGAAAAATATAAAATACCTAATAGAATGAGCCAAAAAAAAAACTAAATAAATGTGACTTAGTGTATGTTCTTGTTTCAGAAGACTCTATATTGTCAATGCATAAGTTTTTCAACTTCATCTCTATGATCCTAACTAAAAAGTTCTTTTGTAAATATTAACAGTTTGATAAAGTTTATAGCAAGCTCTTTTGTAAACATCAACAATTTGATAAAGTTTATATGCAGAGACAAATTACTCAATGTAATAAATTTAATGTGGACACAGAAGAAAGGTCAAGGAAATGACAATACTCAACTTCCAGACACAGCAAACAGAATAGATTGTTATTGGTAGACGTTTAATACAACAGAATAGAGAGCTCAGAAATAGAACAATGCAAGCATAAACAACTGACCTGAGAAAAAAATGAAAAGTCAGTAGGACAGATAAAATAAAAATAGCGCCGAGACAAATACAGATCCACACAATAGAGAAAAATTTTTAAATATTTTATATCTTTTGTAAAAATTAAAATGGACCATAGATGTAAGGGTAAAGCACGAAACTCCAAAAATAATATATCTGAATAGCCAAAATTGTAAAACACAGCACCAAATTCTGGCAAGTGTAGAGAGGACAAAAATCTCTCATCAGCGCTGATGGCTGTGCAAAATGGTATAACTATTTTGGAAGATAGCTTGGAAATTTTTTAGAAAGCAAACATACTCCTACAATAGGATTCGAGAATCACACTCCAGATGTCTTTTAATAGGTTAATAGATAAATAAACTGTGGTATACCCGGACAATATATTATTCAGCTCTAAAATGAACTAACTTGTTAAGCCAAGAAAATACACCCAGGAATTTAAATGCTTAGTACCAAACAAAAGAAGCCAATCTGAAAGACTACATGCTGTATGATTCCAACTTCACGACATTCTGGAAAAGGCAAATTAATGAGAAGGGTGAAATTGTCAGGAGTTGAAAAACGTATCAGCTTTCCATCTTTTTGACACAATACTTGAGGTAGTGAATTTAAAGAGAAAAAAGGTTTCTTTTGGCCCACAGCTCCATAGATTTCAGTCCATGAGGCAGAAACATGGCGGAAAAGTGTGGTAAGAACAAGCTGCTCATGTCACGGAAGCTGGGGAAAGAGCCAGGACGAAAGAGAATAGATAAAAACCAGTCTCTTCAAAGCAATACCTCCAGTGATGCTGGGCTCCGCCTTCCAGCTAGCCCCTGGAGCTATGAATTCACTAAAGTCAGAGCCCTCATGACTCAAGCACTGTATGAAATCCCCACCTCTGAGCACCACTGCTAAAGGCCAAGCCTCTGACAGATGAGCCCTGGGGAACAGCAAATTCAATCTCTAATACCAGGGAACGTGGGGAGAGAAACTAAACAGACAGAACACAGGCTCTTCAAGCCATTGAACTATTCTTTATGACACTTTAATGGTAAATGCATGCTACCCATAGAAGGTGCCTGCCTTAGTTACTTTTTCGTTGCTGTGACTCAATACCCAACACCCACAAACTTAGGAAAGGAAAGGTTTATTTTTAGCTCACAGTCTTGAAGGTCACAGTCCATTCAGGGGTGGCCGGCAACAATCGAAGTACATGGCAGAGAGAGAGGTGCAGGCAGCTTCCCCGGACAAACAGGAAGACAAACTGAGGCTAGTTGAGACTAATCCCCACCCTCTAGGAAGGCAGGTGCAGCTTATGTATCCTTTCAGGTCTCCGCCCAGTAACCAGTCCCTCCTGCATCCAGGTGTGGCCACTACACATGGTTAATCCTAACTTAACTGCAATCCACCCCTCCAGGCCAGACCCTAATCCACCAACATCACATGGTTCCATAGACAATCCACAACATTAAAATACATGAGACTTTGGAGGGACACTCCAGGTCCTAACCACAACAGTGCCACATTAAGAACAAACACTAATGTTAGCTATGAACTTTGGAAGGTAACGATGTATCTGCCTAAATTCATTAATGGCATCAGACACATCACATCACTTCTGTGTGGATGCTGCTGGTAGGAGAGGTTATGTATCTGTAAGCACAAGAGTTTTACGGGAACTCTACATGTTAGGCTGCATTTCTCTATGAATATAAAACTGCTGCAAAACACTATTTATTAAAATAAAAATAAATCAAGAAAGAAAACTTAAGAAAGAATGATGTGTCATTATCCCTTGCTACACCACCATCTGGATAACATTTTTATTTAGTACCCAAGGCTTTCTATTCTAGCCAAAGCATCTCTGTGCCAACTCACCACAACAAGCAAAGTGAAGCAAAACAAAGCAAATTTAACAGTAAACTCATACAACCTGATGCCATTGGTGTCACCTCCACCAAAACAACAAAATGCTCCAAAAGAAGAAGAATTCAAAGAAACAAAAATTGGAGCAACAAAAGCACTCAACAAAATAGTAATGATTTATTTCAAGAAACATCAATGTTTTAATGAAACATATTTTTAATGGAAACATATTATTTTCATCTCAGAACTTAGGAGCCAGTCTTAATTGAGTCATTAGTTTTTAGTGTAGGATTTGCAAGTTTGTTTGGTAAAAAGTCAAATACTTAATATATTTAGCTTTGCAGAAAATAAGGTCTCTGTCACACTCAGTTTTCCTTTGTTTCATGAAAGCAGCCACTGACAGTAGTAAACAAATAAAGTTCTTAAAAACATGTTTTGTGAGCATTCTACTGGTTACGTTTTATTGTTCTTAATATAAAAATCACCCTCCAGAATTTCAGCTGTGACAAATTTAGCCATTCCCTGCCAAGAAGCTCGCCTATTTTGTCTCATAAATTATTGATACTGTCCATTATTAAACTTGTATCTTATGAAATCATAGATGGGATAACTTAGGTTGCCTCATATAAAGTTGAGCTTAAATTTGCTTTCGACATACTGGGTTTTAGGAAGCATTTTACTTGGTCAATCATAGAGAACAAACAAGTCATCCAGTCCAGTACTTGGCTTGATTAGGATTTCATTAAACCCTTGTAAAGCTCTGGAGATCTTCACATTTAGAGATAAACTTATAAAGCCTTGGGGAAATAGCTTCTATTATTTCTTGAAGTTTTACAAGATGATTTTTTTGTGTTGGTGGCTTAGATGCTGTTGAACTTAGTTTCTGATCACCATGACACACATTTCTGTATTTCCTTTAAAATGTTAATGCCAAGTAGAATGTCATATTGGTATCTGCGGGGAGGATGCTGTGCCTCAGATCTCTAGAATGTATTTGTCTGGCAGAACTAAAATTATATACCCATTGAACAACATCTCATTTACCTACTCTGGCATTCACTTTTGTTCCCTATGCGTTTGGCCTTCAATGAAAACATCATATAAAGTGGAGTCAGACATTATACATCCTTATGTGCCTGCTTAATTCATTTAGCATAATGGCCTCCAAATTCATTTTTGGTCTCAGATGCCAGTATTTCCTTTTTTCTGAGGCTTTATAACAGTTCATGTATTTATGAGTCACTTTATTTATTCATTTTTTGATAGTCAGCACAGTGTTTTCATATTTTAGTTATTGTCAGCAATGATCTAGTGAACATAGCAGTGCAGATACGTCTTCAGAACCCTGAATTTAACTCCTTTGAATGTATGTACAGGTTTGAGACTGCCACATTGTATGTTGATAGCTTTATGTAAGTGTTCTTTTTTAAACAATAATTTTATTGTGGTAAAAAATATTCACATGACATATCATTTAGGTTTTTTTTGTAAATACATGAATTCCAAATTCTGTAATACATTAGAACCATGGGGTTTGGGGAATAAGTGAGTGCCTATGTCCACCCCTTTTTCAGAGGTTCACCCTTTTCCTATCTGACCATTGCCTCTCTTTCTACCCTGTCATTCATGTTGGGGACTTTTTATGTCATTATCGTGCATTTCATAAGAGGAACACCCATCTGTAGTCAGTCCTTTGGGGATTGTTCCTTTCACTGAGCATTATTGACTCTAGTGGCCCCATTTTGCTCAAATGTTTTATATCTGTCTTTCTCCATGTCTGCATAGTATTCCATTGTGTATAGGTACCAGATCTTCTTTAAACATTCCTATATGGATGAGCAGGTAGGTTATTTCCATGATTTGTCTATTAAGAATTGTGCTGCTATAATGGATATACATGTGTCTTTTTGGTATGTTGACTTTATTTCTTTGGGCAACATGTCCAGCAGGGCAGTAGCTGGATCAAATGGAATTTCCATTTTCAGCTAAGGAACCTCCAGGCTGCTTTCAATAATGGTTATACCAGCTTGCATTCCCTCCAGCAGTGCAGTAGTTCTTTTTTTTTTCTCTATACCAGTTGCAACAGTACTTACTGCAACAGTAATTCACAAAAAAATTTACTATTTTCTGAGTTCTTGATGTAGGCTATTCTCACTGAAGTGAGATGATACAGCAATTTTTTATTTGCATTTCTCTGATGGGCAATAATGAAGAACACTTTTTGTTCGATATTTTTACTGCTTGTAAGAAGATTCTTTTCATTTTAGCTGCCCACTTCTTGATAGGATCATTTATTTTAGGGCATTTTATGTTTTTCAGTTAATTGTATATTCAAGAAATTAATCTTTTCTCTGAGGAGTTACTGGTGAATACGTTTTCCCACTCTGAGGGTTGTCTCTTCACCTTGATGATTATTTCTTTTTCTTTGCAAAATCTTTTCAACCAAGTGTAGTCCCATTTGATACTTGCTGAGATTTCTTGTGCAGTTGGTGATTTGTTCAGAAGATCATTTCCTGCCCCTATGTTTTCTAAGGTTTAATCTATTTTGTCTTCCAGTAAATTCACTTATTCTGTTTTGATGTCCAGTTCTTTGATCCATTTTGATCTGATTTTAGTGTGTGAAAACAGGTATGGGTCTAGTTTCATTCTCCTGCACGTGGAGATCCAGTTTTTCCAGCACCATTTGTTGAAGATGCTGTCTTTTCTCCAGTGGATCTTTGACCCTTTGTCAAGGATCAGTTGATCAAGGGTGTTTGGGTTTGTTTCAGTATCAACAATTCTGTTCCACTGATCCTATTGTCTGTTCTTATAACAGTACCATGTAAATGTAATCACTATTGATTTGTAGAACTTTTTGAAGTATGGGATTGTGATTTCTCTAAGTTGGCCTTTGTTACTTAGAATTGTGTTAGAGATTATAGGTTTTTTATGGTTCTATGAAAATTTTAAGGTTGGGTTTTTTTTTCTAGTTCTGTGAAGAATATAGCTGGTATTTTGATTGGTATTTGTCTTAGTTATTTTTCGTTGCTGTGACTCAATACCCGACACCCACAAATTTAGGAAAGGAAAGGTTTATTTTAGCTCAGCTTCAGAAGGTCACGTTCATTCAGGGGTGGCCGGCAGCGATGGAAGTACATGGCGGAGACAGAGGTGGAGGCAGCTTCTCACTACATCACAAAGAGGCAGGCAAGTTGAGACTAGTTGAGAGTAGTCCAAGGCCTCATCCCAGTCCTTAAGGAAGGCAGGACGCAGTTTATGTATCCTTCCAGGCCTCCGCCCAGCAATTCGTCCCTCCTGTATCCAGGTGTGAAAGGTGTGGCCACTACACACTGTTAATCCTAACTCACACGCCCATAATCCTAATTTAACTGTAATCCACCCCTCCAGACTAGACCTCAGTCCACCAACATCACATGGTTCCATAGACAATCCATAACATTAAAATACATGAGACTTTTGGGGGACACTCCAGATCCTAACCACAACAATAATGCATTGAATCTGCAAAGTCACTTTGAGAGTATGGCTATTTTGACAACATCAGTTATTCCTATCCAGAAACACAGGATGTCCTTCCATTTTCAAAAGTCTTTTTCAGTCTCTTTCTTTAGGGGTTTGTAGCTTATGTCTTTGGTGAGGTTTATTTCTGATATTTTATTTATTTGTTGTTGCTGTTGTTTCTATTGTGAAGGGGACTGTTTTCTTGATTTCTTTCTCTTTGGATTCGTTATTGTCATACAGGAATGCTAGTGATTCGCATTGATTTGTATTGATTTTATAATCTGCTACTTCACTGAATTTATTTATTAGTTCCAGAAGTCTTTAGATGAACTTTTTTGGCTCTTCTCTGTACAGTATCATGCCACCTACAAATAGGGACCCTTTACGTCTTCCCTTTTGATGCATATTCTTTTTACTTGTTGCACTTGCCTGATGGCTCTTGCCAAAATTTCAAGCACCATGTTGAGTAGTAAGGGTGATGGTGTGCATACTTGTCTTTTCCCTGAATTTAGTGTAAATGCTTACAGCCTTTCTCCATTTAAAATTATATTGTCTGAGGGATTGTTATAAATAGCTTGTATCATGTTGAGGTAGAGTCTCTCTATTCCTATTTTTTTAGTTATTTTTATAAATTGGTGTTGAATTTTGTGAAATGCTTTTTCTGTATCTATTGAGATAATCATATGATTTTTATATTTGCATCTGTTAATGTGGTGTATTACATTTATTGACTTGTGTATGTTAATCCATTCCTGCATGTTTGAGATGAAGCCGACTTGGACATGGTGTATAATCTTCTTTATAATTTGCTGCATTCTGTTTGCAAGGATTTTATTATTTTTGAATCTATATTCATTACAAGTATTGGCCTGTTATATCCGTGAGAGAATTAACTTAAGTATACTGTAGTGACATATGCATAGCCATGCTTATAGTAGATCAAGCTTTGGAAACAGCCTAGATGCCCATCAATGATGAATGGATAAAGAAAGTATGGTACATATACATATAATAGAGAAGTAATCCATCATAAAGCAGAGTAAAATCATGAACAGAACTAGAGACAATGTTAATTAAGCAAAATAGCAAGAGTTACAAAGTTGCATTCTACATGTTTTCCTTTATCTGAAAAACAAACAACAAACAAATAAAGAAATAAATGACAGATTACAGGAAAATAGAAGGTAGATTTTTGGAGATGAAGAAGGGAATCAGAAAGAGAGAAGCGCAAAGGGCATCAGGGAAGTAGCAGAAGGTCAGGTTAGGTTAAATGCGTGCGCCAGTTTACATCAGTGCACCTCAATTTTCTGTATTATTGAGATGCGCTTTAAAAAAGAGCTAGGTAATATCCTCTCCAGAGTATTTAATTATAAGTTGTTTTATACCATATGAGTTATTATCGTCCTTCTGACTAGAATTTAACAGATGCTAGAAACATCTTAATTGTCCTACATGACTCATCAGAAGTCACCTATACTTTTCCAAGTTAAGTGTTTTGATTTAGTGTCTTTTTTTTTTTTTTCTGTGATGCTTGGACTCAAACTCAAGACCTCACTTGTGCTAGGGAGGCTTGCTGCCTCTGGGCTACACCCCTGACCTGTCATTGTTCCATACTCTATTTAGCTTGCTGCTCTTGTAGTAGCCTTGTCAAATCTCACACCCACAGGAATCTGGAAAGGTTATTTCCAGATGACTTCCATCTTTTATGGACACTTAGAGGTGTAGGTGGCAGGGATCACAGATCATCTTTATTCTCTCCTATGACATTTACCACTAAGGACCGGTTTTAACATCCAAGATTGTGAAACAGTGGATAGATATTTTTATTAGCTATTTTTAGATTCACCCATAGAATAAATACTAATGCTTAAGTTTGAATATTTGCACCCAGCAGAAGATTCATTTCTATAGTGACTAACCATGAGCTATCTGCTTTAAAATCATTTAAAAATATAAATACTATATTGACATTCATAATGATCTTTTGTTAGATTTGTTGCATTACTAAACACATATGATAGATAAAAATGTCAAAAACTAACTTTTTAAACAATACTCACCAAAAATAAATAAATAAAATTAATCTGATGAAGACACCACATATTGAGGATTTTATGAGATGTAAGTCATTCTTTTACATTTCATTCTCACATAGATTTTTTAGGGTGGCGTCTCCTGCTTTATTATTCCAGTTCACAGGTGAAGAAGCAGAGATATAGGGAAGGGAATTAGTGGCTGCAGATCACACAGCTAATGCACTCAGTTTTGAATAACCCAAGAAATCTCCCTGAGCTACTGTGAAGTCTGTGATTACATTAAAGATGAAGAATTAAATGCTTGGTGTTCTTTGCTTTTTCCATAGTGGTTAATTTTTAATGTAGATAAATGAAATGTGTGTTTTATTTTACTCAAAAGCAAGCATATAACAAGCTGTTTTTCTCCTACACTCAAGATGTACAACTATTTCACATGAAGATGTTTACTATTTATTTCTTTAGGGCCAACCCCATCTTTCTAATATCCTTTCCCTACCCCTGACAGCCTCTAATTTATTCTCCTTTTCTATAAATTTGTAATTATGAGTTACATCATCTTATGTTACATTTGGAGACCAGTTTTTTCTTTTGGTTGTCATTGTTTCTAACTTACTATAATGTTCTTGAGAGTTATTCAAATGGTCACAAATGTGAATACTGTACACCTGCTTACCAATTAGTGATATTCCATTATATGGGACTATCACAGCTTGTTTAACCCTTTGCTGATTGAATGTATAGAGACAATGCTATAATTTGCATTAGTTTGTCAACCAGATTGTTTCCAGTTTTGAGATAGTACAAATGAAGCTGCCCTGGGCATTTGTTTACAGGCTTTCTTATAGTTTTAAGTTTGAATTTCTTGGGCATAAATTCTCAGAAGGAAAATTATTACATTTTGTCATAACTCTATATTTAATTTTGCAAGAAACTATCAAACTTCAAACTATTTTTCAGAATATCTTCACCATCAGGAGAAATAAAAGAAACCCTCAGTTTCTGGCATCGTTGCCAGCGCTCAGTCACAGTGAGCCAGTGATGTCATACATTACCAGTAAGACAAGAGAATGTTTAAAATTTTCTCTTTCTTTAAATCACTATACCCCTTCCTTGTTTATAAAATAATTGCTCTAAATATTTCTTCCATAAACATGGAAACTAATTAGACAGTTTTATAATTTTCACTTCTTCTGTCAAACAATTAAAAGAATGTCATAAAAAATGAAAGAGATACCTCAAGGCTAGGATGGTTCAAGTTCTTCCTAGGCCTCTGTCATCCCAGCACAGGAAAAGGACAGTGCTTTGTTACTGGCCCCTATGTGCCCTCACTAACATTGCCCACTGTTATTATATTATGTTACTAAACATTAGTGAAAATCCTGACACTCGGCAGGCTTCTGAGTGACTAGGGCTGGATGTTCCTTGCTGCTTAGCTATGGGTGGGATACAGGCTCTCCTTGTCTTCTCTGTTGGTTCTTACTTGAGTTTTCTTCAAAGTTTGGACATTTTCTCCCTTTCTAGCATCACAAGTTTCCCAGCTGTCCAGTGGCTACACTGATGATAGACAGGGCAAGGTAGGGATGTGAGAAGGGAAATACTTGGGGAGACTGATTGTTGGGCACCTAAATGAGTCCCAGGTTATCACACTACATGAGGAATGATGAGCTTCTCAGGGGAGCTTGAGGCCAGAGGGATCGGATGATGTCCTTTGCTTTTCCTTTCTTCCCTCAGCCCATGTGGAGTGAGTCTGACGGAGGATCAGTGGACATAGTGTGGGGTTTTGAGGGAAAGAATCCTACCATCTTTGGTGGTTTCCCTGTCTCCTTTGTTGTTTGTTATTCTTGGAACTGAACTCTTATTAGCCTGGGATGTAATAGTGCAAGAGTAGTATTTGGAAAACTGAACATTGGATAATGGCAGATAAGAAGAGAATGTGAGAAGCATAAGTTTTTCTCTGATCCTCTGGGAAGATAAGTTCTGGTACAGCCTTTCTGGCCAGAAAAAGAATTAACTTTTCTTTATCTATCCAGTCTTTCACAAGCTAGTGTATTTTTCAGGTAAATCAAGCAAAATATAAGCATCACCTCCAGGTATATCAAATCATTATTGGATCACATTTGTGTACATATATATATATATATATATATATATATATATATATATATATTTCTTTTTTTGAGGAAAGCTCTCAGTGTGTAAGTTGGTCCTGAACTCTGCATGTACCCCAAACAGGCCTCTAACTTATACCAATCCTCCTTCCTCAGCCTTCCTAGTGCTGGAATTACAGGTGTGCACCACCACACCCAGCTTATGTGGTGTTGGGGAATCGAACTCAGGGCCTTGTCCATGCTAGGCAGGCCTTCTAAGCTCTGTGCTGTTCCTCCAGCCCTGATATATGTATTTCTATTATATTAACTTCTCTCCAGATTTAAAAGTCTTATGATTTCAAAGTAATAGTTATAAAAGACAAACTGGAATCAATAAATGCAATTATAAAATATACCTGGTAAGATGAATTTTACTTCAGTTGATCACAGAAAGAGAAAACAATAGCTTCTTCAAAATTTTTTGAAGTCTCATAGCCTCGTGACACCACAGGAAGTGAAATCTAGGTGTAGATGGCAATGCTAGGTCTTTTACAGCAATTTCATGCAGTGTAGGCTGCATGTACAAAAAAGAAGATGACTGTATTTTTACAAGTTTTGAAAAATTATTAT
The DNA here is from genome assembly GCA_004027205.1 of Ctenodactylus gundi. Classification (NCBI taxonomy): domain Eukaryota; kingdom Metazoa; phylum Chordata; class Mammalia; order Rodentia; family Ctenodactylidae; genus Ctenodactylus; species Ctenodactylus gundi. The sequence goes on from PVKB01000774.1 coordinate 153,881, forward strand.
CTTTCTTTTCAATCATTCCTCCAAAATAAATAGATTTGTGTATTTCTTTTAAATTTTTTATCTAAGTCATTATAGTTAACTTTATCAACCACAAACTTTAACTAAAATTTGCAATGCTTAGCTGTGCTAAAACGAGTAGACAAACTAGTATTTTAGTCCCATGTAAACAAAGTAATTTACAGATGAAAAGTGCTTTTACTTTTTAACTGATTTTCATGAGGCTGTGCTGATAGTCAAAGGAAAAGACACACAGTTTTGTAAAGTAAGAGATTGTCAGCAGTGATCTCACTGTACATTAGCCCTCTCTGGACCAATACGAAACACTACTCCTGCTCACTTACTGAGAAATGTTTAACCTGTGTCATATTGTTAGGAGAGCTTAAAGGAGAACCTGAATGCATGATTGCTGAATAACAGGTGGCAGACACAGACTGACAGAATCTCAAGTTAAAAGAAAACGAGCTAGTGATATGGCCAAAAGAATAATAAAGGAATTCTATTAAATAGTAAATCATTTTTTGTTTGTTTGTTTTCAACAAGGATGTTCCAGCAACCTATAGAAAAACTGGCAGCGAATAGGAAATTTAGGAAAACACATGCAGTCTATTGAGAAATATCTTGATCTAGTTTCTTGAAATGCTTTCAGAATAAAATTGAGAATGTTAAACAATAAGTAAAAATGTAATTTCTTTGGAATAGGAACGTACATGGGGAGGAATGTGAGGGGCATAGACACAATCCCAAAGCTCCTTCATCCTAAATGATGAAATGCAATAGATTGACTTTTGTTGGTGAATATAATAACATGAAGGTGTCAATAAAATTGACTTTTTAAAATATTGATTTTCATACAGCATTTTCATCCTCTTTCTTTTAATATGCTGTAGTACAGAGATGAGAAAAACACTTTACAGTCACCACAGAGGTTAGAGGCCAGGTTGTGTCTTCTTGGGGTGTGTGGTAGCATATTATGAGGAAGAGAAAGGGGGTGTGGCTCTTGATGGTACAGCTGAACAGAAAATGTATAATACAAGTAGAACTATGAAGAATAAAACCTTTACAACAGTATATATTCACTGCAGACTGGATTGAAAAAATGCATATATTAAGATGCAAAGGTCAGAAACGATAAAAGTATATTGCTTTTTAAATGTCTATCAAAAATTTCAATAAAGATTCAAATTTCACTCTACTCTTCCTAGACACACACACATAACACATACTCCTCCTTTTCTGGCACATGATTGTAACCTGCTTTAATCTAAGCCAGTATCTACACATGTCACAGTCATTCTAATTGGCTAAACAAGCAGTGGATGTGACGGGGCATTGTTAATCTTCCAACAGCCGGTGAATCTGCTCAGCTGTGACAGCTGTTGGAACTCTTAGGTGGAACCCATCAATCACCAGAAGGCAGATCACAACTGACCATAAACACAGAATTACAGGGGAAAATATGTGATCGAAATCATTCTAGCATCGGCAATAACAAAGTATAACTTATTTAAACAGTATCCTGTTTCTATTTTTTTCTATCATCTTCCATAAAATAGTATTTTTTTCTAAAAAAGCAAGCTTTCATTGAATTTTCCCAAGTTTGAATTCATGCTGTACTATTTCCTTAATATTTCCTTGGTTCAATATTTATTGAATAGTATTTTTTACGTAAGGTTCCATGACATATGTAACATGTTTTCATGTGTTACCTTTTAGGCACGCATGTGCATACACCTACACACACACACAGAATAAAATTTTTAAATGAAATAAAAGATATTGGATGTGCTTTTTAAATTTAAGATTTAGCATCCCAGGTTTTTGCTATTCTAAATGAGTAGGGGCTTTCATAATTTTTTCTTTTGTGTGTATATGTGTGAGACAGGGTCTCACTCTGTAGCCCAGACTGGTCCTGAACACACGATGGAGCCCAGGCTAGCTTTGGACTTATGGCAATCCTCTTGCCTCAGCCTCCCAAGTGCTGGGATTACAGGCATGCGCTGCCACACCTACTTTATGTGGTGCTGAGGAATCGAACCCGGGTACTTAGCGCTTAGTGTAGTACTTGCTAGGCAAGTGCTTTATCCACTGAGCCCTTCCTCTAGCCCCTTTTGTAATTTTTTTTTTATTTAAGGCAAAAAATAAAACCTGTTGCGAGAGTTTTAAGAAAGTATATTACTTTGTTCATGGGTGAACTTGGTGAACAACCTAATATGTTTACTCTATATATTTTATTTTTAGTTATTATGTAAGTGTCAAACTATTAATTTAACTTTAATTCAGTTCTTGATGTTTCAGAGTAGTTTAGCCCATTGTGGCTTGTAAGTCAACTTTATGTTAATACATAAGATACCTCAGGTAATGAACTTGAAAAGAGAAAAGGTTTATTTTGGATTACAGATTTGGAGATTCAACCTATGTTTGATGCTGCATTTGGGGACCAAGTGGGGGTGGTTGGCAGAGGCAGGCTTTCACATTATAGCAACCAAGAAGTAAAGACAGTGAGAGGAACAGAGCCCAGGGTCCCTATATCCCTTTGAAGACCATGCCCTCAGTGGCTGAACTTTCTCCCACTGAGTACCACATCTTAAAGGTTTCACCACTGCTCAGTAGCACCACATGTTGGAGTTCCAAGCCCTTAAAATATGGACTTTTAAGGAATACTTATGAATGAAACTAAAGCATCGAGTATTTTATGACAGTGGGTACTATGAGTATAGAAAATTCAGGCAAGGAAATGATAGTCCTTTCCTAGCAAGAATAAAGCCCTAGATTCAATTCTTCAGCACCACATAAGCTGAGTGGAGTGAGACATGCCAGTAATACCAGCACTTGGGAAGCCGAAGTATAAGTATTGCCATAAGTTTGAGGCTGGCCTGGGCTAAGTAGTGAGTTCAAGACCAACCTAAACTACAGAGTGAGATCCTGTCTTTTAAAAAAATGAGCACATTACTAAGGCTCAGTGTGATATTTGAATACAGGCATACACCACGTACTGATTAATATTTTAGAAAAGGAATACAAAGTTAGTAGTTAAATGACTTCTTCAGAGAATAAAATGTTGAATTAAGATGCTAAATCCAATCTTTTGAACAATACTTAAAAATAATTGAAACAATGGGTGTTCTTACATAATTCAAATGTCATTGCCAAACTCTCCTATTTAAAGTAATTTTGACTCTATTTTGCACATTAGAAAGCTAAAATTTAGTATAGAGGTAAGGATTAAATTGTTTAAAACATTGTTAAATTACACTTTTATATATTTTATGAATTTCAAATTTTATATGACTTGGAATTATCAGTTTGTTAAGTATTCTTACAAAACAGTACAAGATAGAATTTTGTTTTTAAGAAAGAATCCACATATCAAATGTTCCCTTAAATAACATATTTTCCCTTCCAGTGTTCTCTATAATTCCATAGTAACAAGTCTCCAGAATTCCTCTGAAACTCTGGAGGAAAGCCTCTTGACTACGTGCTATCTGCCAATTTTGGATAGCACCCAATCCACAGACAACAATGAACTATGTGGATGATATGCTAGTGGGAGAGAACCCCCAATCTGGCAGTTGAAAGGGAAAGGACTGAGGCACTGACAACCTGAATGTCTCAGGCAAACCCTCCCCAAGGGTCAGCATGCAGATAATCTTTGTATTCCTTGGAATTAGTCCCAGAAAAAGAACAACTGCAATTTCCCTACCCACAAAGAACTCAACTCCCTGACCCACACCTCCAATAGTATTGTGACCTACAGTTAATAACAATATCAATAAGATGGAACTTGTTAAGGTGTTAATTCACTAAGGGAAGAAAAAGGAGAAGTTAGAAAAACCTCCTCCCATCCTCTGAAATAGACTGCACATAGGAGCTGCTTAAGATTGTCAGAGAATAGTGAAGGCCCTCAAGGAGACAGGACTGATTCCCGAAAAGATTTCTAAAGTTATACATATGGATCTAGTTTTATTATGGAAGTTTAAATTTAAAATTTATAAAAGAGAATGATGAATGACAATAAGATATTAGGATTTTTAAGGATAAGAGAAGGAAAATAATGCTCCATGCCACCGAAATTTTGGAGCAAAAGGGCGTGAAGAAGGACAAACTAGAGAGATCTAAAGAGCATAAAATATCGGTGGCCAAGAGATGAGTAGGGTCCAACTGGGAGAAAGAATTATCAAGCTAAAGTTAAAAAATAGGAGACAGCTATCAAAAATTACAGAGTATGAGAGGCATGTACCATCACACACATGCGCACACACACACACACACATACACACACACACATTCTAAACATATCATGGTCTTTTCCTTAATGCAAGGATAAAGAGAGAAATCTTAGAATTCCAGAAAGAAAAGTACAAAAGAAGGATGGATGACAAATTTTCCAAATCATCTTTTATAGAACTAAATCTAAATTGATAATAGCAGAATGATTGGGACTTTATCAAATACATTAAAATAATTAATAGAACAATAAGAAAATTTAAGAGATAGCCATTCATCATGAGTAAAATCTCTATTTACTTCACATTTTAGGAAACAAAGTAGAAATTAAAGCATTGTCTAAATGTGTGTGTGTGTGTGTGTGTGTGTGTGTGTGTGTGTGTGTGTATGTGTGTGTGGCACAGGAGAAAAAAAGCATGTTTTTGTAAGGGACTGCGGTTTTTGTTTAACGTTCCTATAACAGTGTCTTAATTATTTTCTCATTGCCCGGACACAATACCTGACACAGTTAAGGGGAAAAAGTTTGTTTTTAGCTCAGAGTTCAGAGATCTCAGTTGTTCTACATGTGATTGGCTGCTAATGGCTGAACAGCCTTGCATAAAGCATAGGTTCATCCTGTCCCAGTCAGGAAGATAAGGGGAGCAAAAAGTGGAGGTAGCAAGGGAAGTGTACACCCATAGCCTAGGAATCTACCAATGGAGATGTACTTTTCAGCGGTACACCCATACCCTAGGGCTCTATCAAGGAAGATATACTTTCCAGAGATATTCCATACTCCACAGATCCACCCTTATCACAGGAATCCACCCCTTTCAACCAGGCCCCATTTCTTAATAGCACATAAAATCACTAATGATTAATCCGCCAATACATTTAACCCCACAATCCAATCACTTGCTAAATACATGAAGCTCTTAGATAATCTTCCAGATCTAAAGCATAGCAAATGATATAAAAATATGCTAATTTTAATTTTTTAAAGATTAGAAAGTAATCAAACAAGAAATAAATTCCACAATCACTACAAGTAAAGCAGTACTAGAAACTAGTTTCCCCTTCTAATGTTCTGGTCCTGATTTACTGTGCATTGAAATTTTAACAAAGTTAAAATGTATTAAAATAAAAATACTAACCTGCAAGAGACTAAAGCAATCTAATATGTTTAAAATATAAGAGCCTAATTTAAAGTTCTTTCTCATATGTATTTTAAAGCTGCTCGACTGTTTGATGCATGATTTTGGCTTGGTTATTTTTATTATAGGTTTTGCATAATTACAGTAGTTTGTTAGATTTTCTAGTAAGTGAATTATTGTGAAAGAATCAGCTCTTATTTCCTGCTCACCAACACTCCCTTTCTACCTCCCTCTGAACATGGAATAATCTCTTTCCTCCAGTTCTTAAGGGCATCTAATCTCAGCCTTTAAATTATCTTATTTGGAGTCTTTTCTTCAGTGCTGTCACTAACATTCCTTTTTTTACCCCCCCCCCCCCACCCAATCTCCTATTTCAAGATGTTTCTAGTTAATCCAACAAGAGACTTCCTAAAGTCAACATAATTGGTCTCTTCCTTTGAATTCTGAATTGTGTCAAGGCAGGTACCAGATTATAATTTCATTTCCACACTTGCAGTTTTACTAATGTGCCCAACACATAGCAATTGAAGATCATGACAATAGGAAATTTCTTGAATTCAAATGTTGCTTCTGCGACTAAGAGTGTGTCACTAAGCTAAGTGTTTTTACTTTTCTGGGGTTAGTTTATAGCCTTCTGGGGGGAAATGAGCTTGTTTAGAAATCACAGGATGTTTTGTTTTTATCTTTTCAACCTTCTGAAATGTCTATTGCATATGTCATAAATGAAACCTGCTTCCCCAACTGTTAGAAACAAAAGAGGTTCCCTGTACCAAAAATAAATAAATAAATAAATAAATAAATAAATAAGTCATGAGAATAATCTAATCATAATACTGGAAACTGTTTTTAATGGGTAGTTTATTATTGAAAAGAAAAATATTTTCAAGTGAATATTTCTTTGATAACAAGTGGTTGTACAGGGGTATAAACTTGGCCTCCTTCTTTTTTCAATAATGGGACAGAAAATTGCTTTTTTTGTAGACCATTTGAAATTCTATCTTAAAATTAGCACAATTTCCAAGGAAATAATTACATAGTTTTGCTTAGTAATTATAAGACATTTGGTTTTTGAACATACTAGTGTTTGTAGAACACATGGTCAGAAAATGGCTCTTTCAAGAGCTCCCTTGGAACTTGCACTTAAGAAGAACAGATACTTTTTGGTAAGCCTAAATATAAGAAAATTAAACCAACTGAACAGTTGCTTGGCCTTCAAACAGATGCTCATGGGGCCTTTCTCTTGAATTGGCCAATTTTTTTTCTTCCTATTAAGCAATCTGTCCTTTATAGCTACATCTCAAGGATTTTAAATCACTAAATTTACTTTTTAGTACGGTTTGATGTGTGAGTGTGTGTGTGTTTTAACCCAGAACTCAAATCTTTTGATACGTTAAATTTATATAAAGAGCATTAACGTAGGCACCAGAATTATATGAAAAATAATTCTAGCCACTATCCTAAAAAATCTAAGATTCAGACTCACTTTAATGAATTTTCTGTATTATTAGCTAATGTTTTTCTTTTTACTATTTATGCAGCTGTAGCAAAGTTAACAACTCTTTCTTTTAGAGATTCTTTGTTCACGTGTGTCTTGTTTGCACAAGAGAACAAGGTGGGGATGAGGGAGAAAGGACGAGGGTGTTTTTTTTTTTTTGTACCCAAAGAAGAACAGAGAGAAAACAGTCGGAGTCATACCAATCGCTGAAGTAACTCTGAATGTACCCATGCGAGTATGAGTCATTCCATCGAAGAATAGACTTGGGTCGAATTTCTAGTACAATTTTAAATATATTTAAAACTTTCAGTAGTCTTAGCAAGTGTAATAATTTTTTCCTTTGAAAAAGTAACCTATACTTTTAAAAGCAGATCCTGTTGTGTTGACTTTTTGTTCATTTCTTTTCTTCTTTCTTTTTCTTCCTTAATTGGAAGTAAGAAGGAGTAAAGTTTGCCTGATAATAAAGGCAGTTTTAGGGACTGGAGGAATGGCACAGAGGTTAAAGTGCTTGCCTAACAAGTACATAAGCCATGAGTTTGATTCCCCAGCCCCACAAAAAGCTGGGTGTTGTAATGCATGCCTGTAATCCCAGCACTCTGGACGCGCAGGCAGGAGGGTTGCTGTGAGTCCAAGGAGAGCTGCAAATTTATGTAATATTGTTAAACAAACAGTAAGATATAAACAGTTCTCAGCCTTTCTTCTCGCACTGAATTCCTCACTCTCAGTAATAACATGGGGGAAGGTCGAAAGGAGAGAGGGTAAGGATTTGTAACTTTGTCAGGATATGTATGTGCACAAAATGCTCAGGATCAATGCAAACTTTAAGTTTTGCACTTATACATATCAGTAAAAAGGGAAAAAATAACACCTCTACCAACTCCTTTCATCTACCTTTGGAAATTTATTTTTGGAGATCCCATTCATACTAAGTGCTAGTCACTCACAAGAGAGGCTAAAGCCAGTGACTACAGTTCTTCAAGTAGAATTTCAGGTTTTCAATTACCAAATGGATGGTGGCTTAGAGGCATGAGTTAAGGGCACTGAGCTGAAATTAATCCCTGTAATTTCTACTTCCTCTGTTTGGTATGGAGCTAGCTGAAATCATTGCATATATGACTATGTTCTGTGCCTTAGTCAAATAACCTCTATGTCAGTGTAAGACACACTTTTGACCAATATAATTACGTTTTATTTCATTGAGGACCCAGACTCACTACAGGCAAATTAGATCTGCTTATCTCGCTAAGTAGTTTTAAGAAATAAGGTCACCATCGATACTATGTCCTTAAAGACTCCCTCTCTCAATATCAAATATGGGAGTTATGAGAGAGTTTTATTTCTGTCACACAGCAAAGCTCCCTCTCAAACTGAGGAAGCCCTGAAGTCAAATATGGCTTAATAACAAAAGAAAGACAGCAAGACCATTGAAAAGGCAATGCACACAATGGAAGAAAAAATAGTCAAAAAATGTTGTTTTCAGAGCAGGAAGAATCACATGGTTCAGGACTGCCGGGTTCAGTCAAAACATGTGGAAAATATGTTCTGTCATCAGGTCACTTTTGGAAACTGAACCATTACTGGGAGTTTGGATCCCCACCAAGGTCTTCTGAACAGCAGGGCTTGCAAACAGGAAGAAAAGGAAGCATCTGAATCAGGTCGCAAAGAAAGGACGACAATTTGTGTGTCTTCACTGCATTTGGTTATCTTTAAATGAAAATAAATCGGGTGACCCCTGGACCATGCCTAGAGCAAGGTGATGATCCGGGAGCAGATTCATTCTCTTTTGTATTCTCTTATACCTCTTGTGGAAAGAAAGGCTGTCAACGCACAATCATACCATCTAAACCCAAGCAGAAAGACCCAAATAACGTGCATGCCACCTCACATATTGGAGATAAATACACACCAAAATTCATCAGATTAGAGTGCGGATCAAGCACATCATGTGAGGTAACAGTTAAGCTCCAGAGCTGGGACATCTTTCAGTTCAGCTGAGTGCAAATAATCACATTCTTGCACAGATCCAATCAACAGCATAAATGCTTGAGTGCAAGCCAATCCTCTCTAATGATCACATAATAATGGTATGTTTGAGTTCCCTCTAGAAAAATGTCTTTCCAATTTAGCTACCAGATTTTCTCCATTCTCTCCACATAACCAGCATTACTTAAGAATAAAGGATACCTAGTGAAAAATTTGATTCATGGTCTAGAAGAAAATGTAGCTGATGATTTATAATGAAATGCTCTATTATGAGCCAAATATATTTGGCGCACACTATCAAATAACCTGTCTGTTCATACTAACCTTGACCACGTGATTGGAGTGGCGTTTCTCTGCTACCTAGTAGCACTTCCCATGCTCCTTTCCATTGTGCACTATTTTGAAGTAAATTATTAAAACTAGTTCACCTTTAGGGAGTAAGAAATTGTATTTCATGGAAGGAGGAATAGCTATATGAATGCCTGGAGTATTTCGGCATAGGAAATTTATGTATTCCCTTTATTGATTTTTTGATTACTTATGGAATCATGAACATTTATTTTATACTTTGTGTTATAATCTATGATGATTTCATATGTTTTGCTGTTTTGAGAGGGCTTCAACTATGTCCTTGGAGTTCTGTCAGTAGTCTCCACTTCTCAGCTCCTGCCCCTGGCCTGGAATCAGCTGGTTTTCCAGGGACGACCTTGCGCCTCTACTTCATGAATGATATCAGAAAGCAAGATCCGGGAATTAGATGTAGCTATTTTTTTAGGGGTTCCCCCAACAAGACTGTGAGAGGTGACAGAAGAAAAAAAAACCCCAAATACACAAATGGTAATCCACGTATATAATAAATGGGACTTGTGCCCTTATTAAAAAGTCCTCAGAGACCTGTTTGTCCCTTCTGCTATGTAAGTTTTCACCCATTGCTCGCCACCCATAAGCCAGAAAGTGAACTCTCACCAGAAACCAGTGTGCTGTTTTCTTCTTGGAGTTCCTTGTTTCTAGAACTGGGAGAAACAAATTTCTGTGTTACTCAGTTTATAGTATCTGGTTATAGCAGACTAAACTCACTAAGACAGGAATAGGCTGAATCTATATTAAATCTAAATGTGTTCTCACTGGTGTTTCCTACTGTAATCCATTTCCACATGGATCATTCTAGACTTTTGCCCTTTCATGTGTGTACATATTCATTCCTATACCGAGAAGCCTGCAACACAGACATCCACCGTGCACTTATTTAATATTATATATATGTATATTGCAATTTTCAGAATTATTTTTCTGTATCATCATAGAAAAATCCTATTAGCTAAAATATGTTGCTTATGAACAGTTCCTATTACGTTTATTCACAATTTCTGTTCATTTCCAAAGTTATTTAAGGCAAAAATTTTCCCTTTATTCAGTGAGAGAATACCATATATTTGTTCCACAGTTAAATTCTTTCACAGTTTTTCACTGTATCCTGAGGTCACTGACCACCTAAAGGATTTCACTTTTAAACATCAGGTTTATCCTTTGTGCTGTCCAGTTCTGGGAACTTCAGGAAACGTTGATTGTCACGTAGTCACCATTACACAATTCAAAGGATTGGTCTCACCACCACAATAACGCTGTGGATTTCTCTTATTCAACTCTCCCTCCCTTGCACTCCTTGAATCATGTAATCTACATGTTGCTTCCATAGCTGGTTCCAGAACTTCACACAAAAGGAACCACATATTACATAGCTTTACCAGACTGGCTTCTGTCTGTGTTTTTAGATGAATGGTAGTTTATTCCTATTTATCAAAGAGGAGTGTTTGTTTATATGAATACACTGTACTTTATCCACTTACCTCTTGAATGATAGGTTAAGTAATTCTAGTGTTTGCTAAACAAGAGCAAAGCTGCTATAAAATCAGTTATTCATGGGTCATTGTGGACATAAGATTTCAAATCAGCTGGATAAATACTCTAAGGTGTGATATCTATGTCAAGCAATACGACAGTTTAGCTTTGAACAAAAAAACTTGCCACCTGTCCTCCTAGTTGTCTGTACCATTCTTCTGCCTGCCCCTCAGTGACAATTCCTATTTCTTTCATGCCTCCACCATGAATTGCTGCTGTCAATTGCTTTAGATTTTTTTGTTATTCTAATAAGAGTACATTGGAATTATGTTATGATTTCAATTTGCACTTCTCTAGTGGTACATGACATTGAGCATCTTTTCATATGATTTTTGACAACTGTATTTCTTCCTTGGCAAAGTGTTCAGCTCTTTGAACTAATTTTCAAAGGAGGCTGTTTTCTTATTGAATTGCAAATGTGTCCTGTCTCTATTTTGGATACAAGCTCCTTACAAATATTTTGTTTTGAGAATATTTCCTGTGAGTTTTCTGTGTGTCTTTTTAATCTTTTAATACTGCATTGCCTAGTGAGAAAAGTTTTCAGCTTACTAGAGTTTACCCCACCAACTTTTTATCTTCCATGGATTGTGATTTTAGTGTTTTATTTAAAATTCATCATCAAACTCAAGGGTATATATTTTCTTTTAAATATTTAGTTTTTTCATTTATTTTGAGAGTTCATTTTGACTTACTTCTGGTGTAATGTGCAAAATCTATGACGAGGTTGTTTCACTTTGTTTGCTCTGGCACATGGATGGCTAATCTTGTAAATTGAACTGTGAATACTGACAGCTTTATTATTTCCTTTCTGTTATATGGTCATTTCAGTTATTGCTCATGTCTCATGGGTATGTTAGCAGATGTAATGTCGGACAGGACTTAAGAGAGGAAACATCCTTGTCTTGCTCTTGATCTTAAGGGAAGATATTCACTAATATTTCCCTGTTTGGTGTTGCTCGCTATAATATTTTTTTAAAAAGATCTCCTTTATCAAAGTGAGGAACCACTCTTTCTATATTCATAGTTTGCTAGTATTTGTATCATGAGTGGATATTGCAGTTCTCTATTTATTTTGTGTATTGGTATGATTTCACGACTTTTCTTTTTCTCCTTTGTTCATTATTGCGGTGCTGAAGATTAAATCTAGAGTCTTGTCCAGCTCAGGCAAGTGTTCTTTCATGAGAAATAGTCCCAGGCCCTTGTTTTTATTCCTTAGACTTTTGATGTGGTGAATTACATTTTTTGGTTTCTAAACAACTTTGAATACCCAGAATAAATCTCACTTTGGACTAGCATGTAATTTTCCATATGTTGACAGCTACAGTTGGACAATATTTAGTTGCAAATCTGGGCATTCCTGTTCTTTAAGGATATTGGTTTGAAGTTATTTTATTTTGTGATACCTTTATCTCTTTTGGGGATGAGGTTAGTACTGGTTTCATAAGGTGAGGTAGAAAGTATCCTGTCTTTACTCCGGAATTTTCTAAGTTCTTCACAGAGGGAGCATCTTGCAACTCTTACAACTACCCAAACTGTGATCAAAATATACAGTAAATGTTTGAATTTTAAAGAAAAATATTACAGTAGGAGACACATTAACATTAAATGCCCTCAAAATATTCTCCTTCTCTTTAAACACGTTTATCTATCATTCTTGCCACAGATTGATCTCTTCTGGAGGTCTTTCAACAGTCTTTAAAATATATCATCAAATATATGGTCAGGGCTGCAGGTGAGTGTTGTCTAACTTTGGAAAGGCAAGATTGCAAAAACATCATTGTGGTCATCACTCACCTAATTCACCAGACCTGGCACATGTGGCTCTGGCTCTTCCCCGAAGTCAAAATAGCCATAAGTAAAGTTTTTGAATTAATACAGAACATCAAGGCAGCCAAGACAATGTAACTAAAGTCACTCACAAAGGAAGACTTCTAGTCTATAGCTGAACCATCTGGATCTCGTGTGACCCCACAAGCAGGATCGACGCTGGTTAGTACCTGGATGGGAGACAAATGGAGACTTTAGAGCTGCTTCGAAACGTGGAAAAGAACAATCAAATCTGTGTGTTTGGAGCAAGGGGAATTTTCAGGGGAACTAAATAAAGGCAATTGAACATAATTAAAAGAAAATTAGACATTCATTGTATTTTTTATCACTCCCCCATAATTCAGAATTGTGTAGACTTGTTGATATGGGAATGAGATATGGAGCAAGAAGAGGATTCTGCAAGCTTCTACTTAAGCTTCATTATCTAGTGACCTGCGCCTCAAGCCTATGGTAGTATCACGTGTTTTCTCAGTTATTTTCTTTCCCCCATTTACCCATTTCTTAGATTTGAAAATAAAACAAGGTAGTTTGAGTAACAGTGCCTAAAATCATGGTCAACTAGGGTTGGAACAAAATCAACCAGGCACCAGAGCTTCCCTCATGATATCAGTGCTCCACTGGCTTCCAAAAGTCCCAAGAAGTAGAGCGGACTCGGCTTAAACACAGGCGTGCACCTTAGTGAAGGCCGAGGCATGAGTAAGGACTTCAGAAAGGGTTGCTGTCATGCTTTTGCTTTCCCAGACTGTATCATCACTGTTACCATGGCTTGCATATGGCATAGTCATGTCCCCAAAATGCTGCATGGTGGGATTATGGTCCTCAAAGTTGCAAAATTGTGGAATCTATGAGACTTGAACCCAGTATTTAGTGCAAGGTAACTAAATTATTAGGAGATATTACCCTTAGAAGGAATTGATGTAGATCTCATGTGTTCCTCGCTATTTCTTGCGTAAGAATATCACAAAAAGCAAGCCTGCCTCTTCTTCAGTCTCTTTGACCCCTGCCTTACCATGTGACGTGATCTTTAGCCTTTGTGTGGATCCCTCCTGTGATGCTGGAAAGCTCTTGCCAGAGCCAGGCCCGGGCCCACAGTGCTAAGAACCTCAACTAGACTTTCTACCTCTAGAGGTGTAAGTTAAATATTTTTACAAAGTACTTAGCTTCTGATTTTTTGTTATAGAAATAAAAATGGACTGTTGTACCCATTATCTTACAACATACAGTCCTACAAAAGCTGTTCTACAGGTCTAGACTTTGATATTTTGCATTCAGGTATAAACCCTAAACATTAGCTGGTTCTGTTGGATTAAGCAATTTATCAGACATTTGTAAGTCTAGTTTATTCAGTATAACTTGAAGATAGTGGTGACATAAAACCATCATTTTTGAAGATATATAACTAAAGTAAATTAGATATAGCACTTAGCACACAATTGACATAGAATAAGTAAGTATACAATAAATGCTATTATTATTTAAGCAATATTTAAATGCATAAACATAAATTATATGTAACAAGGAGTGTAGAGTAAGTAGAAAATACAGGTTTCTCTGATAAGGTATTTGGAATACTATGGGAGAGTATTCTGACCACCGCAATGACTATAGTTTGTTCTGATATTTAGCGCTCTGGAACAAAGATGGTAAGTAATCTGCCATCACACTCCCGCACAGTGAATAGCTGCCCCACTCAAGTCATCAGCAGGACACACAGAGAAACACTTATGTAAAAACAAATCAGAAAAAATGACTGCAAGTAAATACTAAGACAATTATTATCATTGTACTTTGAGGAATAATTCCAAACCTCCTCATTGTAAGTGCAAAGGAACACTTTAGAAATAATTCACTATTCAAGTTAGGGACCTGGAATCATCCACCCATTTCTAACACAGTCCACTTTAATGAAAGTTTATTCCTACTGCTACTGACTTCTACTTTCAAAACTCTTCTGTGAAGTAGTACTATTTACTGGATTATTTCTTTAAAATATGTGTGGTTTTCCATGTTGTAAGACTCATTTGCCAATGTATCTGCTTTTCCACAAAATCTGTTTATTCTGGATTTGCTCTTTTAAAAAAAATCTTAAGATTAAAATGGAAACAAGAAGATCATCATACAGTTTTAGATATAGAGGTTTTTAAGAGGATTTAAAACTGCTTTAAGTATACAGATTAAATACAATATAGTGACCTTTCATGTTGTAACTATAGAAAAGCAACTCACTTAGATTAGTGAAGTTATAATGGGAAGGTATGGACACAAATTTCTAAATATAACTACATAGCTGCACTCATGTTCTTCTCTAAGTGACAGTCACATTAGATACCCATAAATTCCTTTGTCTATGGTATCTAGGGCAGCACTGTCATTTCTAGAATTTCTTTGGGTCTTCAATTTCTGTGTGTGTGTGTGTGTGTGTGTGTGTGTGTGTGTGTGTGTGTGTGGCAAGAAAGAAAATAAAAGAGGCTTGGGGAATCCTGCTGTTTTCTTTACTGCAGAATTGAGTAGAAATAGTTCCATTGACTTAGCATGTGACAAGCTCTTAGTTATTATCCAAATTAAAGTGAATTTCTGGAGCATGTCGTGTCTAGAAGTTTGACATTTGTAGAAATAACAGTATGTCTGAGAAAAAGCTTTTAGCATATACTTGGTGGCAGCTACATGAGAAATGTGAGACTTCGCCCTGCATTGTAAATGGATTTTTATGGAGAACTGATCATTATATTAATTTTGAGGATGAAGGAGAAATTAGGGTGTCCTTGACTTCTGCTTAGCTCTTCTGTGTGTCTTTGCTGCAAGGTGACAAAACTACAAGTCCATAGAAACATACAATCATTACAATACTACATAAAGACATGCTTTCATAGAGTACTGGATATATTACAATTCCAACGATGAAAACAGTGGAAGGTCTTCTAATGTTTGTTCTTTACTTTTTCTTTTTACACTTTTCTTTTATATATTTACTTTGTTCTTTGGTGCTACCCATCTGTGTTTCTCTCTAAGATTCCTTCAAGCATTTTATGCAATTCTGGGCTACGGATTGTCAACTTATTTATAGATTCTAGGTCATGAAAAAATTTTCTGTCAACACATAGGATGTCATGAATGTTTCTGTCACTTATTAATATTTAAGCAAATCTTCACAGGTAGAATCAGACATTAAGATGTGGTTGTAATATTATCTTTTCTTACTTGACTTCCCACCCTCACAAAAATATTAACTAACCTTTTTACTTAATTTTATGTGACAGATCCTATTTTAATGCCTTTTCATTTTGCACCATTGCACAGCAAACTCATGAGAGTCTACCCTTGTCTCTACACAAGTGGGCACACTGAGGCATGAGAAGTTATGTGACTTGCCTACGATACAGCATTGGGCCATCTAAGCCATGACTTGAACTAATGCAGCCTGAGTCTGAAGTTGTGTTCCTCATTACCTCATTATGTCACTGAGATCACAGATGAGTTTAAAGAAAAGCCATAAAACTGGTTTGTTTCCAAAACTTTTGGCAATTACAATTCCTGAAGAAGTGCAGTATTTCCTATCTACTGTAACTTTTCCATGAGAATACTTTACTGATAATTTACCAGAATGCCTTCAGTTTTTTATAAATTCAAAATAAATTAATTTTAGAGAAATATGGTATAGGGTCTACTTTTTTACAATACTGTCTTTAAGCATCAGTTTTTCAGTCTACATGAAAACCTGGTAGGTTGAGGGCATGGAGGATGTGATGGAGTTAAATGAAGGCAAACTTAAGTGTATTTTTATATGCTTGTTGTACATGTCTAAGACACAATTATCTACTTTTCACTGGAGTTGAAAGAACAGTTGCTTCCACAACGAAGCCAAGGCTTCTCTGGCTCAGACCTTGCTCCTGTGTTCTGGGTTATAAAGTACTGTCCCTTCATGTTGGGGCAGAAGGCATCTTACATCCCTCTCTCACTTCTAATTTTGAGTTTCTACAAGCATTAAAGAAACTCACTTGGAAATCTTTGCAGCACCTACATCTCATTTCAGACTGGTGTTGTAGTTGGTGATGTTCGTGTCTTCTGTTGTTAGTGATGTTCATTTGTTTCGCTTGTGTTGACAGATTTCCATGCTGCCAGTTTTCTAACTGCTGCTTCTAAACAGTTCTTAGCCCAAGTTTGTAGAGCAGGATTGGATTACTGTTGAAAAAACATTGACATGGTGTTACTTGGCATGATTTCAACTACCATGTATCGTATGTGCAACAATAAAAACTACATAGTTTCACTTGTTTTGTGTCCTGATGAGCACTATGGGAATTGCAATGGTACCTTCTGATTTCTCAGAACTGTTCCTTCCTTTCTTCCTTCTTTCCTTCCTTCCTTCATTCATTCATTTTGTTGGTCAACATAGAATTCTTGAGCAGTGGCCAGGTACAGTTCTAGACATTGAAAAACTTTTAATGAGTAAACCTAATACCTTCTTTCAAAAAGAAGGGAGAGTGTAGTGTTATTGGAAGATAAATTATATAAAGTTCTTAATACCTGGTGGTTCATGAGCCCTAAAAATTCGCTAGTAATTTTACTAACCCAGAGCATACACACTACCCACAGGATTTAGAAATCTGAGGAAATTCCTGCCCTCACACCCTGTTTATTTCTGGGAGAACACAAAGACAATGAATTCCTAAAATGAGGAATGAGAGAGTCTATGGAAATGCAGGGTTGCTGATTAATGTTGCTTATAGTTCTATGGAAAGTTACTTAGAGACGGGAATTCAATGTTTGATATAAGAGCTAAAGAGTAGAAATTTAGGGATTGGGTATGCAAGTAGATTTTTAAAAAAGAAGCAAGGGCTCTCTAGACAGAAAAGCAGCATCCATACAGAGGAGGGACACGAAGCTGTGGGGTTTGTTTTGGGAAAAAGAAAAATCAGATCAAAATTGACCAGAGTGTTGAAAACAAGAGGTGATGAGGCAAATCACGAGTTCCCAATGTTTAAAAGCTAGGGCAACTAGTCAAAACAAATAAGGCAAATTATGGTCACAACATAAATATACTCAAATATTTTGCTATAATGAAAGCTGGAAGTAATATTTTATATGCTGTGAAATAATATAAAGATTTTATGCTTTGAAATGACAGGGTCAGATATATATTTTTGAAATTTTTCAGTTAGAAATACAGTTTGGAGTGTGAATGCCTGGAGATGTGAGCACATGTCATGACTTAAGGTGATAGCTCAGATAAGATCTAGACGGTGAGGGGAGAGGAGAGTCAGATTGTGCCATCCTATGAAGGAAATTCAGCCAAATTTGATGAGCAGCAAATAGAGCAGGAACATACGAAAGCAAATGCCCCTCTAATTATGCTCTTGAATGTCAAGGGTGCTAAGAGTTTGGAGGCACAGGGAGAGAGAAGGTGAGACTCAAGAGAAGAAGAAGGCAGGAGCACAGAGAGAAAAGAGATGAGGGATGAATGCCAGTAATTTAGAGTTTTAATATTATCTAATATGTACACTAAGCCAGAGGGAGAAAGACGAGAGAGCGAGAGAGAGAGAGAGAGAGAGAGAGAGAGACAAAGACAGAGACAGAGACAGAGAGAAATGTTCATTGTACGGCTTTTTTCTTTTAAAGTGTAATGTAAGGTAGTGTAAATAGTACAATACACTACTGTCTTTCTTTCCCATAAAATAAGCTGGACTTGGTCAGATACTATCTGAAAGTAATTTTGTTTCCTTTTACCTCTACCTTTCACTCGAGCTATTTGGTAATGCATAATTACTTAAATAAGCATTAAAGGCCAATAGGAAAGCTCTCAACTTTCTGTGGATTAAAAAGAGCTTCAGGCCTGTCTGAGGCAGAAGGCACTGACTTACTTTTATTCCCTACTTGTCTTGTTTCTGTCCCTGTCAGAATGAGCAAATTGAAGCAGGACAAAAAGGGTAAGGACAACAAAAATCCCACCAGTTCAGTGGGAACTTAATCTGGCCTTCTGGCTCTTTCTCTAGAAAAATGCTTTTGTGGATTTCTCAGAAACCCTGTCTCAATAGGGATCTCTGATTACAACTTCCGGAAGCTCAAAATGTCTTCTTCCATTGGCTGGCAGATTGCAACATGCCCATCACCTTTCAACACCTAGATCCCAGCTCCCCGGCTTCATGGGAGTCATTTCTCCACTCCTGGCAGAAAGCCTTCCTCTGTGAATTATTTCAAGGTGCCTTTGCCCTGAATCATTCCACTATAGCTGAAGATTACACTGGTTCCCAACACAGACTCCCTAGTCACAAACAAACCATCTTAGAAATCAAATTGCTGTGGCTGTGTAACCAAATCACAG
Organism: Ctenodactylus gundi; assembly: GCA_004027205.1. Classification (NCBI taxonomy): domain Eukaryota; kingdom Metazoa; phylum Chordata; class Mammalia; order Rodentia; family Ctenodactylidae; genus Ctenodactylus; species Ctenodactylus gundi. The sequence goes on from PVKB01000774.1 coordinate 172,761, forward strand.
GGACGCAAGTCAACCTCTATGAGAAGTTTTCATGAAGCTTGGGCATATCATGAGACACGGTCTTCTTGCATCCAAATGGAGTCGGGGGCTGTGGTTGGACAAGCCCCAACTAAACAACATGGTAGTTTTTCTTCTCCATATTTCCGAGGAAAAGTTTGCATCTCACAACCACAGAGATAGCATGCTTTATTTGATAAGCTACAAATTCGATATTAGCTTCCTGTTTTCCCCCCATTTTATTGATACGTATACGTGCAAAATTTAAGGTTTACAAAGAAGTTGAGCATTTTGTACACATAAGTATCTTGTCAAGGTGACAAGGGCTTTCCCACTCTCTTTTCGTCCCTCCCTCTGCTCTCCCCTCCCTCCTTCCTCCCCCATCCTACAACACTGTTTCACTTTGTTTTCGTTTTAAGTTCCATAAGAGTTGTGATCTGGGTCTCTCATATCAGAGAGACCATTCGATGTTTCACCTTCTGCTTCTGACTCACTTCACTAAACATGATGTTCTCAAATTTCTCCCATTTGCCTGCAAAGTCCTCCACGCTGTTGGACTTTATAGATGCATAGTATTCCATTGTGTACAAATACCACAGTTTGTATATCCACTGGTCTGTTGATGGGTATTTTGGTGACTTTCATCCTGTTGTTTTGCACTGATTTTCTTGAAGCAGAGGATGAGCACCTATTTTTTTTGTTTACTTGTTTGGTTTTTGGTTTGGTTTGTTTTGTCTTGTATTTAGAGAGCAAGGGATGTCACAGGAAAATAGAATAACACCAGCTGGCTTCAAGTGTTACTATGTAACAGATTAACACTTCAGGTGCCCTATATCACAGATTGAAAAACTAGAAATAAAATAGCACCCAGTTTACTCAAATATGTTGTCCCAAAGCCAATTATATTAATAACACATGATCTCGTCTGCAGGTCTTACCAGGACTTCCTGTTTGCTTCCTCTCCCTTTCCCTTCTTTCCCAGCTTTTTCCTGACTTGTATTCTTTCTGATTTACTTTCTCTGACATTTGCGCTTTACTTTTTCAATTCTCTTCCTTTAAAAAAATTCATGGGGCTATACACTCATTGCAGTTTAATCTGTGGCCCCCGAGCATAACAGGAAATTTGTTTGAAAAATGGTTGTATCGTATAAGCTGAGTGAAGAGCCAAAGAGAAATCTGCTATCCCTTAGCCATCTCCTCTAACAGCTTCTCACAGAAAGTGCCACTCAATCAATACCATCCTCACCCAGATGAGTAGCTGTTTACCATAAAGACAAAAGAAGGAAAGAAAGGTTTAAAATATTAGCTTCAGAACGATAACTTGCTAACGAAATGATTTCTTTTTGAATTGTGTGTCCCACAGTCATGAATATGGTGATTAGACATATTTTCAGCAAGGAAAATGTAAGGATATGATGTTACTATTGCTAGTATCTTCTTTTATATTTTATTGCAGGTATGTAGTTTTTAATTTTTTAAAAATGAAATCTGAAGCAAAACTATTCCATATCCTCAATCCTTGGCTGGGCTTTCCTATTTGCTAGCAATAATAACACATACTCTAGCTTCTTATACTTTGCATTCTTTAGTTAACTGGTAGTTCCTTTTTTTATCCTGTCCAGTTTTCTAACATTGGTCCCTATTCCTGAAAGGCTTTGCACATCAACGTTCTCTCCTCCCACTCATGTCGTCTCCCGTCCCCATCCCCCAAGCACACCCTGATATTTGCACGTGCACACAGTGTACATGCATAGCCCTTACCAAGTACTAAATAACTTCATTGAAAAATGGAATATATACATGAATGAGGAATAAAATTACACAATGAATACATCAATAAGTTGTTAAAGAATAAAACAGAATGAATTAGACCTAGGTACTGTAACTGGCCACTTTGACCTATGACTCTCTTGTTCCTTGAGCTGCTCTGTAAGAACAGTAGCTGAAATTATCTGTTCGATTCTCCTTCCACAATCTGGCATTAACGGGCTATAACTGTCTTTGTTCTCTGAACTATTTTCTTCTAATAAGGTCTTCCTGTCCCTTACATAATTTTATTTTTTATATTTAACAGAATTAGCTCTCTCACAGAAAGAGGAATTATGTCCTCCCAGAAAAGTAAATTATGTTAATTTGGTCTGTGATATTTCCCTAAACAAGTAAAAGAATTATTACTGTCTTCTACTTTTTACAGTTTTAGACTGAAAATTCTAAATGTTCTGTGCCTTTTGTGTTAATCAATCCCTTTCTTACCCCTTAAGAGAACCAAGAGTAAAAAAGTACCCACAGGGTTACAGTTACTACTTTTCTACTTCATGACCACCAGTGATCTTGGTTGTAGACTTAGTTCTCAAGGTCTCTATATTGATCACTTTCCTGGTTGCTATATCTGCATATTAAAGGGGAGAAGTTTATGTGGCTTGTAGTTCTTGTGGATTTAATCTGGGGCTGGTTTGCACCAAGCTAGAAACGAGATAGTAGAAGGGCATGATAGCAAAAAATCACTGAACTCATGGCAGCCAGAAAGCTTAGAAACAAGGCAGGAATCAGAGACAAATGTGCCTCCAAAGGTGACTTTAAGGTGACCCCCCCCCCCACCCCGAGAATGATCTCCAACAAGATCCCATCTCCTAGCAGCATTTTCGGCCACAAACTCATCAACGTATAATCCCCTGATGATGATAGTACCTCCTGGTTCAATCGTCTTCACACACCCACCCCTTAGTATAGGAGATTTTGCAGGGGACATGTCAGATCTAAACCAGAACAGTTCACAGCTACAAAGTTGTGCTAGATAGCCAACTGAATCCAAAACCTAATACATTTCCTTTTTTTATTTTTAGACTTAACTTCCATAAGTGAAATAAATGAGAGTAATATTAGTTACATCAAGGACACTACTAAAGCATGCATTGAGCTTCTATAATCAGAGCAACAATAACAATAAAATTTTATGACTCTTTTTCTCAAAGGAAATTAAAACACTTTAGCAACATTATTGTCTCATTAATCCTCAAGCCTTTGAAAAATAATGCAGCATATGTAGATGTAAGAGTGTGAGGCAAGAGGTAGCCAGAGACCTGCTCCCACTTACCTATCTGGAACTCATTTAGGTAATGAATAAATGAGGTGATGTGCATAAATTTTCTTTCATAGTAGGCACTCCACACATTATTTTATTTCCCCTCTTTTTCTCTTTCCATCAACCACACCTTCTCTGATTTTCCTTTCCTTCCTTGATTTCTAAAACATACTCTCTCTTCCTTCTACAATAGTATAAGCTATGACAAGCTTGCTGGGCTCAAGAAAGAGGTGCTGATTATTGGGGGTGGTGGGAGAGAGAACTGGTCTAGAAGTACTGATTCCATCTGAGAGAAAACTTGTAAACGTTTATTATTATTATTATTATTATTATTATTATTATTATTATTGTGTAAGAATATCCAAGGATGTGTCTAAATCCCATCTTTAGCAAAGTCTCTGGATTGTTCTTCAGAAAAGTCATAAATTTGAGACATTATAATGCCTGTATTTTGGGTTCCTGGATGGAGGCAAAAAACAAAATCTGTAAGCAGAGGTAGGCAGAAAATTAACATGGATGAGGTTTACAACTCTAAGAATTCAAGCTATATTATTTGCATGCCAGATCGTTTGTGTGCTCATGCCTGCAGTTGTTTAGTAGTCTACTTTCCTTAAGTGTTATCTAAATGTGGTAGTCTTGCACTGGAGCATTATGGGAAGAACTGCATGCCTGTACTTGATCAGAATGTTAAGCAGTGGGCAGTGCGGCAAGATGGCCTTGAGCTGCCGGTAATGAATGCAGGAGGAAGGATTATAAGGGCCTCTCCACATTTCAAAGAAGACAATCATGAAATTAAAGATTTAACTTGGACAATGCAGACAACTGAATGGGGGATTCCTTCTCTATTTTTGGACTCAGGAGAAGTGAGGGTGTTATAACCGCAAAATATAGAGCTTCATCTTTTAGAAGGTAGTGCAATACATGGCATTTTGAAATATAAGTAGGTGTAGCAACCTATAAAAACACAAAACTGTCACATTGCTATGATCAGTCTTTTACCCAGAATAAGAATTGTTAACTGTCAGTGTTTCTTCACACATGGGCTCTCACAGTTATACTTGTCAGGCTGTGGAATACTGATCTTGAGATGTCTCAGCAAGTTGAGGCTCCTGTGGAATCAATCATGGCTATAGAAGTTGTCTGGTTATTAATGGGATTGTGATGTCCAGTCACTGGCTTGAGCACCAATTCCATCTCCTAAAGAAGGAAGCAGGCACACGCACGAAGTGAAGTTGCAAGAACAAAGCTCCTGATCAGAATGAAAGAGAAAACAGTAAATGACCCTTCAGAAAAGCATGACACATAGAAAGCAGGACCCATTTGTAGTAATTTTTAGTTGGAAATTTGCATAGTTTGGCTCAAATAATTACCTGTGAAGTCAATAATAATATAGTGCTACAAGATTGTAGGTTTTGAAGATGGAGGAACAAGTGCACACGCAGCTGCGATTTGATGGAGTATAGCAAAGTAGAAAAATGTGAAATTAGGCAAAAGAAAAGCTATACTGCTCCCTGGGCCATTTTCTCAACAGGGAGATGGATTGCAGGGAACAGGGTCTCCTCAGGGCTGCTGTCAGAGCTTCAGTGCCTGCGTCATTTCACAGAAAACACATAAAGCTGCTGTAGGAGGTGGGCAAGGTGACCTGGTGGGTCTCATGTATCTAATGTCAGTGATTTTAAGGGCATGTGCTCTTACCCAGCAAGAAGTATTGCTTTTTAGTGCTTTTATTTGTAAAATGACCCTACAGGTGTCTTCTGTTAGCTTCTACCTTGGCATAATTATTTTTTCCCTCTTGACTTATGCAGTGAGACTCAGGTTTGGCATCAAATCTATGCCTTGTATTTGGTATCATAGGATTGGGAAGGACATAGAAAGAAGGTTACACGGGAGAAAATGTTTGCTCACTGAGGAAAAAAATTAAAAGTAGGGGAAAGTGGAGGAAAGGTGAAAAAACACAATCACCTTGTAGCGGAGTTCTCTCTCTTTAAATGGAATTTTAACTTAGACACCCACACTCCTGTAAGAAAAGCTGTATTGAGTGCAGAAAACATGCACATTTATCTTCCTTTGACAAGACTAAGGCAAAACAAACAAAGGTACTAATTTAACATTGGCTTATTGAGGTTCTTAGTTTGTAATTCAATTCTCTAGGGAGTCCCAGGGTAGCCACAATCTTTGGATGACATTGTGCATCTCTGACTTGTTAAAAGCCTTTTAATAACAATTCTGGAAAGGAATGTATGGATGTCACTTGCATGATTTATGAAAAGCTTTATCTTTTTGCCCAGATAGACTTGGATTCACAGGATGAAAAACCTTTTAAAAGCAACCCTTGGTGGGTTTCAATTATAAGTGCAAGGTTGGGTCTACATCATTCTTCGCCTTTTGTGAATGGAGCGTTATGTGAATAGAATGCATGTTGAAAGATACTGTGGAATATTGGAGGCTGCATTGAATTTCAGCAGGAGTCATAGATGATTGTGGGTTGCTAGAAAAAAGTGATTTTTACCTGGACTTTAATGCTTTAAATTAGACTAGAAGTGCCTTAATTACCTACAGAGACACAATCCACCATTGTGATTCAAGGCTCATAAAAGCAATTTATGAATATTCTCTGGTTGTGTGATTCACAAGAGGAAATGGGACACAATAGCTCTTCTACTCACTGACTCACTAATCCTGTGGGGTTTGTTTTTTCTATTCTCAGACATTGTCTCGAAAGCGTCAACTAAGAAATCTTCGTGTAGCAAAATGACAGATAACTAAAAACAAGAGTTAAAGCAATAGTTGTTGGATGTAATAAGACACTAGGAGCCTCTATTTTCCTCAGATATAAATAAATTAAGAAAGCATGCACTTTCATGAAAGAGTGTGAGTGTCACTTCCTCCTTGCCACACTTACAACCGTTGACTCTGCTGCTAATATTTACTGTACTCACAATACAATGGTGCAGTCCATGGCTCTTCAAGTTGGCTTTGGGCAGCTTCTTTAAATACCTTTTCCCGGGTATGTTGTATACAGCCATTTGTAGTAATTGTTGTGTTACAGACATCATCCCACAGGTAATATAACTATTTTCCAAGTTCAGCCCAGGGTTAGTGATTTTTAAAAAATGTTTTTTTGAGTGAAAAAATAAATTTCTTAACAAATACATTCTTGCTTATCATTAGTGGGAGACAAGGCAACATGAAATGTTGTGAGTACCATGCAGGGCTGGGATTACATTTTTTAAATAATGCTAATATATATATATATATATATATATATATACCAAGAAGTTGGCAAGCATTGCTTGGAAACTATTTTTTAGTAAGAATATTAAAACCTTACAAAATAGCCCATTTCTTTTTTATGCAGCATTGTTATAGATTTAAGATACACTTGGATTTGATGTGTTTCTCGGTGTTTTAGTTACTTTCTCATTGTTGGAACACAACACTGGATGCTCACAGCTTAAGGGAGAAAAGGTTTATTTTAGCTTACAGATTAAAAAGGGTCTCAGCCAACCCACATACATGGTCAGCTGGCAGTGGTATAAGGGCACGGCAGAAGGCCCAGCTGGAGAAAAGCCGTTCAACCCAGGACAGCAGGGAAACAGATAGAGGTCAGGGACAGTGAGGGAGAAGTGCTCTCCAAGTCAAGCCGCTGTGATTCGCCCCATCCAGGTCATGCCCCTGGGGTCTTGCCCATCTGACCTGGCCCCATCCCGTAACAGCACACAGGAAAATGATGGATTAAGTAGCAATTAACACCCACAACCCAATCACCCCCCCGCCCCCTGACACACACACACACACGCACACACAAGGCTCTCAGGGGACATTCCAGATGCAATTCATAACACTTGGAAATGCTCACCCATTAAGATGAGTTCTAGAATGTTAGTCTACCCAGAGAGCTTAATCCCTATCAAAATCAGAAATAAAAAAGATGTTGTTTCTGTTATTCCTCAGCTCCATAGCAAGCACAGTATGATGAAACAAGGAAAATAAATAATAGAAAATAATGAAAACAAAGATATAAAATTATCTTTGCATTAAACAGTATTATTAATTTTTTTCACACAAATCTACTATTCTATTTGGGCCAATAAATATATTCAGCAAAACTGCTTATAAATAAACTAATACACAATAATTAATTTTCACATATCACTAATAAATGCATGGAAGATGAAATTGACCAGGCTACAATTTAATAGTTAAAAAATACTAACAGGCCCTTGGAGTCCAATGGCCTTGTGTATAAAATAAAGATCTGTTCCATCTTACTTGCTAGCAGAATTCTGATAGTGTTCATATTTCTGTCTCCAAAAGGGACACCGCTCTCAGCTCAAGAATAAATTCTAAAAAATAATACTTCAATTCCTGTTTTTTTTTTTTTCTACTCCCTTTGTCTGTCAGTCTATCACTGGTTTCAAAGTGACTGGTGAAATGTGTTGGAAATGTGACAGTGTCCTCTGGAAAGATTTCTTTGCTCCTAAAACATTATGCCAGCTGCTTTTCTGCTAGTGTTCCCCACATCTGTGTGTGGGGCCTTCATGGCAACCACCTGGTGATGAGGAGGGCAACAAACTGAAGGACATACAAAGCATAACCTAGTTGAAAGACAGAAAGGGCTCAGGACCATAATGATTCTTGAAGCTACCAAATTGACCAAATCTGTAACCCAACTACCCTAGAAGTATTATCGCATAATAAAATAACTTATTATGCATGCATAAACCACTTTTATGATACTTTTAGTTATAACACAGAGATAGCAAACAAATAAGAGAATATACCGAGTTGGTCAAGAATTAGCATCCGGAAGGAAAGGAGAGAGAGAGAGAGTGAGACAGAATGCAACTCTCGTAAATTAAAAGCAGCACTATAAGCAATTCAATAAATAAATTAGGAAAAGGTATAAAGAGAGAAATAGCAAAAAAACGACAATGGGGTCAGGAGGCAGAGGGGATGAGGGAGTGGGTGGGCTCGCGAGAAGGCGGGGGAGAAAGGGAATTTGAAGTACACGCAAGATGTGTGCACACAAAATTCTCAAGTATAATGTCAGCATTGTGTTTCACAGATACACTCTAATTTAAAACTGGGGGAAAAGAATGATGGAATAGCCATGAAATATGAAGAAATACACAATTTGTTAGAAATCAAAGAAATTCAACTTAAAACACAATAAGTATTGTGTTTCATTCATCAGACCAGCAAAAGAAAATATTGTCTAACAATAATAAAATTACGTTGTTGATGGTACAGATATTTATGAATTATTGTGGAAAACATACGTGCACATATGAAAGCAATTTTGCTAGGCTTGGCCAAAGATATTTATATTCTTTAATCTAGTCATTTTTCTTTTACATATTATTCCTAAAGAAATCCTAGCACATGTGTAGTAGAATCCATATGCAGTATTATCTGTAGCAATTTTATGATAGAAAAACTGCTTAAAAGTCATAAAAAAAATCCATACTCATCATTCAATGACAGTCTATGTGATAAATGAAATTAATGAAATGTGTGTATATAGCCTAAATCTATGTTATATATGAAGAAAGAAAATGACAATATTGGGTTTTTCATATTTGAGAAACCATGCAATATCTAACCTTCTGTGTCTGACTCACTTCATTGAGCACGATGGTCTTAACTTGTGTCCATTTACATACAAAAACCTCAAAACTATTTGTTTTTACAGACGAGGTGTGTTATCTGTTATAGAAAGCTAAAAAATATGCAAAATGACTTTTAGCACAGACTTGTACTATAATGACATAAATACACAGGAATTATAAGTACTAAATAAATGATAGATTGTCCTCAGGATCAAACAGGAAAGCTCCACTTTACAAAAGTCTTGAATCTTGGAATGTCGATTTTCAGTTTTCTGAGGAATCTCCATACTGCTTTTCATAGTGGTTATACCAGTTTGCAGTCCCACCAGCAATGTAGGAGGATTCTTTTTTCATCATCTTTTTTTTCAGTTCTTAATAGTTCTCACGGGAGCTAGATGGAACCTCAGAGCTATTTTAATTTGCATTTTTTTTCTGATGACTAAAAATGTTGAATGTTTTTTCATGTATTTATTGGCAATTCAGGATTCTTTTTCTAAGAGCTGTTTATTCATTTTAGTTTCCCTTTCTTATTGAGTTCTTTATTTTGGAGAGTATAATTATTTTTCAGTTCTTTGTGTATTCTTGATAATAGTCCTCTGTGTGAGGAGAAGCTGGCCAATATTTTTTCCCCATTCCGTGGGTGCTCTCTTTACTCTGTTTATTATTTACTTTGCTGTGCAAAAGGTTTTTAATTTGATATAGTCCTCTTTCTTGATTCTTGGTATTTTCTCTGGTTCTTTGAGTATTTTGTTGAGGAAGTCCTTGCCTAAGCTTAAGTCATCAAGGGTTCTGCCTACTTTTTCTTTCAACAAGTTCAATGTTTCCATCACCTCTGAACTCTTGAAATTCAACTTTTAAAAGTTAACATTTTAAAAAACCAAGCCCTTGATTTTCTTAAGAACCCCACACATGTATTTGTCAAAATTTAAAATTTAAAACCCACCGATTCCCCAAGATTTTTCAGAATTAGTTTCCATTAATAATGAGTCCATTCGTCTGTGTCAGATGGAAATCTTTGAAAACACGTTTCATTTCTCATTTCTGATATCCTACACCCAATGAATCAGACTTTTTCCTTCTTGATTCTAATATTAAAATATAGCGTGTTTGTTGCTGAAGCATTACTTTTCATTTCACTACCGTCATGACTTGGGTTACCACTACTGGACCACTGTAGGAGTTTTCTTGCTCATTTCCTGTCTCCTTTGGTTCTGTTCTCCAAACAGCAGTGAGGACTGTTTCCTTTGGAAGGTTAGTTCAGTCATGTGACTACTTTGTTCAAAGCACTCATTGGCTTCCTATGTCTCTCAGAATAAAATCCTCCTCTGGTTTCCTCGGTGCCCATTCAACACTCTAAACCTGAATCCCCTCTGTATGTGGAGGCCTTGGAATTACTCTCTCATCTTCAAAACACCATGCACCATCCGGATTATTTTCCGGCCTAAGCTTAATTCCAATGCCACCTGGTCAGAAGCGACCTCTCTAATCACCTTTATCAACACTTCCCTCTCCTGTCCTTTTTCGTTCTTTATCATATATTAATTTCTCTATTGTGCATCTCATCTTTGTACTGGTGTTCAGTTTGGCTTATTTTGCCCACATGTGCTGGGAGCAGAGATGGTGGTTCACTGTTCTGTTGAATCTCCTACAACTCACCACACCTAGCACACAGTAGAGGCTCAAAAAAAAAAAAAAAGTTGAAGAACTGAGTTTACTGAATTTATATTTTGTTAAATATAAAACAAATATGACAAAATTTTAATTTTGATATATCTAGGTGTTCTCAAAATGGAATGTTGCTACATTTTATAATTTAAAACATTGAACTCCTCATTCAAGAAAAATACCTACTTTAAGAAATAGGTTTAAATGTTTAAAGGGCAAGATAAGATAAATGGCAAAAGGAGATGACACAAAACAAACATCTTAATTTCACATGAGAAAAATACCCATCATTTCTTTATTAGAAAGTATTCAGAAAATGGTACTAGAACCTTGCCATACATTATGGCATGCTATTAAACAATGTTTCTATGTATATGTTTGCATACTAAAATTGATTGTATTTAGTAAATAAAACCTTATGCAAAATTATTAAATAAAATTAGACTTAATTTCTTTTCCATTTTCATTATGTCCTAAGATAAACGAGTAATATAATCTGTATTTATATTTATTGACAATTGAATCAAATAAAATAACCTTTAAAAAAACTTTTGCAAGTGTTTATCTGTGCTTTTGTATGTCATGTCTTCTTCAGGCAGATGATATCAATAGAACAAAATTGTTCTTACTTTTTTATGCTCAGCACAATTTCTTAAACTTCTGCTGTTTAGTAAATAGTCTAAGAATAAAACAGAAAAGAATAATCATACCAATAACAATGTTATTTCATTATACAACAAAATGTATTTATTATACCAAGCTGTAACGTTTATCCAATGCTTTTTTGAGTACCAGATACTCTTCTATAAACTTTGCCTATATTAATTCATTTATTTGCCAAAACAACCCTCTAAAAACAGATTTTATATATATAAATGCATGAAAAAATATATATGCATAAAAAACAGAAATATTAAGCATTTAGTCCAAGTTCATTCAAGGCCAGCTTGGAAAAATTCCATCAGTACAGTTATGTTGAAAGATGTCATACTTTGAAAGGCTCATACTTGACTTAATGCTCAAGAGTTGCTAACACAGATTTTTAATAACATTTTTATAGGCCCTGCACTCTAATTTTATACTGGGCCCTGAAAATCATGTAACTAATCTGTCTTGGATTTAACACAGTGTTATTGGCTCTGGTGAACTTGTTTGTGGTCACCAACCTCTGTACTTCTCTCTTGAGATGGGCAGGGGAGATATTATTCATTGATTCACCAAATAACTGCACACCTCTGCTCTTGCTAGGCGCTGTTCTAAACACACAGTATACAATTGAGGACGAGATAGGCACTGGACCATAGTCCCCAAGCTTGCTTTAGGAGAGACATAGAAAAATAAATAAAAGCCTGTGTGATTATGAAAATTTCTATGGGCAGAATGAAACAATATTACATTGCAGATTAACAGCTAGAAGACCATATTTTAAATATTCCCATTGCAAAAATGACAATTATATGAGGTGATGGAAACAGTGATTATCTTGATTTGCTCATTATCTAATGTATACATCTATCAATACATCACACTGTACCCCACAAATATGCACAATTATTATGGGTTAATTAAAGGTAAACAAGTGAAAATGCACAGTCTTAGGATAAATAGGAGCTGGTGGCTGATGTAGATGGCGCACACAGAAAAGCCATTTGAAGTAAGATCTGACCAAAGACAAGGCCTCTCTCAGGAGGGCTAAAGGAGAAATATTTCCTTAGTTTTGTATTTACTCTTTTTAGTTTCAGATGTAAAGGAATTCTTGAACAAAAACCACTTCCCAGTCTAGGAAATGGATTAATGTTATAATATGCACTTCCTTGATACTCACGCTTCATTTTAAAACTTCATTTTAGTTCCTGGATAATTCATTTTCCAAAATGGAAATGATGCTCACAAGAGCCATTGAGAAAGCTTAATGTCTTTTGTATTCAAATGGCAAAGAAACTTGTCAGTGAATTTGTGTCTATAAAATCAACTTAGAATACTCTGTAAGGTTTGACCTTGATGCTAACTAATTGCTATGAGAGTAAGATAGAATTGATTAAAACATTGACCCATCTTGTCTGAGCTTCAGCAGGTGCCACATGAGGGTTGTCACCTGGAGTCCTGCAATGCAACTTTCCTAAGCAGAAACTGATCAACAGTACGTACGTTCCAAAATTAGCATAACTACAGAATTTTACCCTTCAGAGTCCATTGTGCAGACAAGAAAAATAAGGCCAATCAGCCTGGCTTTAATTCTCAAAGGCAGTTCAGGTCCTTTGAATTCTGACAGGACATTTTTTTAAATCAACAAAGAATAACCAATTAAAGATGAAATATCAGGGCTGGAAGAATGGCTTTGTGGTTAAAGTGCCTGCTAGTAAACTCTAAGTCAAGCGCTAAGTATCCAAGTTCAATTCCCCAGCACCACATAACCACATAAGCCAGGCATGGTGGCACACACCTGTGGCTGAGGTAGGAGGACAGCCGTGAATTCAATGCCAGCCTGGTCTCCATAATGAGTTCAGGACCAGCCTGAGCTACAGAACTGCAGAGTAAGACCCTGCTAAACAAAAAAGACGATGAAATATCATTGAACATTCCTACTGTAAATAAGAATCTAGGATTAGGTTAAAATCACCTTCAGGGTGATGAGTTCTTCCCACATGGTTATTATCTCCTCCCGGATACCATTACCTGTGCAGGACCTACACCCTGGCCTACCACCAAACACATTTCCACATGCACACTTCTTTCAGATGAAGAGCCTAAAATCTTTAATACTAATGTTTGAAATTTTAGGATTAAAACTAGGATTTTAGAATTAAAAGGATTATTTTAGTCTTATATTCCTATACATGACCTATATTTCAGTTTAGCTTTATTACATTGCTATAAGGTATGTATATGTTCAGCAAACTTACATTAGTTTGATTGTCCCAAAATAAGGTAGGTTATTAATAATTATTAGCACATATTATTCAATTAATATATCTTTAAAAATTGGTCCTCCCTTCTAATGGTGACCAATAATTTATAATTAAATTCTGCTTTTCCTCTTTTTATAAAGTGTTTCTTACTGAAATGTTGAGTAAACCCAGAAAATATAAACAAGAACCACAGTCAGAAATAGAAAAATTTTGGTGTCTTTAGAATTTTAAGGATGTTATGTTTTTGGATTTCTAATACTAGCTCATTTTGAAGCAAGGCATTTGGAAATGTATTTCTCTCCCTCACTCCTTCTGGGCTGCTCTTTGGTTTGGTTTGGTTTGGGGTTTTTTTGCTTTGGTGTTTGTTTTGTTTTGTTCCTAAGGATGGAACTCAGGAAGTCACACATGCTAAACACACTCTATCACTGAACTGTACCCACAGACCAGCAACCAGATTTATAATATGATATAATTTATAATTATAGTATTCTTATGTAGAAAATCAATTTTTAAAACTCAGTTGCTTTCTAATAAACAAGGAAGAGAAATTAACTTCAAACTGTTTTAAGAGACACATAGACAAAACCAAGACAAAAAATACGAAGGGAAGAAAGAAGTCAGGGATAGAGAAAAGAAGGGCAGGAGGAAGAGGGAGAAACCTGGAATAGCATGAAACAGTTGAATTTGAATTTTGCATGGAATTCTAAGGAGGACATAAACGGCCATAGAGAGTGGGGGCAAAGGTCAGGGACAGAGGAAGTGTTCTGGAAGCTCTACACTTATTTGCTCCAAATCCATAATCCAGCCTCCACCACTGACCATCTCACGGCAAGAGTGAATTGAAACACTGTATTTGAGAGTTCCCTAACGAATGTGAAGCAATTTTAGAATACCTTTAAGTTTTGCTGTAAAAAATTGAAACATTGCATCTATTTTATTTCTAGCATTTCAATAAGATTGCATTAGTCTTATAATGGGAAAATGTATAATAGAGTCATTTTAAGCATTATTGCTTTTACAATTACCATTAAAGAGGTAGAAAGAAATAGGATATCTCCAATTCATAGTGGCAAAGCCCCTAAATTCACAGTACCACTTGCTTTTGTGCTCAACTATTTTCATCAGTTCTGTTATGATTGCTTTTCTCCTGATTCTTAAGGCTTTTCCACTTTACCTAATGAGTTTCATAATCCAGTGATTAATAAGAATCTTGACATACAAAGAACTTGAAAATATACTGTTACATTATCCCACAGCATACCATAACATACTTAAGATAGAAATACCAGTCTTCATTAACTCCAGCTTGGGCTTATTTATGATAATAGAGTGAACATTATAGATAAGATTTCAGCGACATAAAGCTACTGCATGCACACACACAGGCGCGCACACACACACAAACACTCAGCTTGTATTCAATCTAATTTTACTGCTATTGCTGACCTGTGACATGATCCTATTGGTGTAATACCAGATCAGAAGCCACCTCGTGTCCACGCTGGATAAAGATTCAATTATTGAGTCTGTTCCACTTGACATTAAAGAACTTGTCTGAAAGATTTCTGTGGGAGATTGTTTTGTGGAAACTCCCTTGAAATCCACAGAGAAACTTGATCTTGGAGAGGGGCTTTTTACTAAGTCTTTGCAAATCCTCGGGGTAAATAAAAGCACTTTAACTGGTTGCTAAGTTAAATTTATTCAGACTGCAAATTACATACAAATACAGCTGTTTCTAAGAACATTTTTATTATAATTGCACTCACTGTACTGGTTAAGAGAAAAGTTGGATTTCTAAATATGAACTAAAAATATCAACGTAACATATCATTAGAATAGTAAAGTTTTTCGCAGTTCTTTGTGAATTATAAATTCATTTAGCATGAACTACGTTCATGAGCACAATTTAACAAATGATCTATATCTAGATCATTTAAATGAAAAGCTGGATAAAAATAGCTCCTTACATGTTCTCATTTTTCTTTGTTATTAAATAATTGAACAATAAGTCTAATAAAGGTACTAACAGAAAGACTTCACAAAGCAGTTGCTTTGTCCTACCTAACCTCCCTTCAGATACCTTTTCCGCTGAACTACTTAGTATCTGCCATACAATTCTTTGCTTTATAGAGATTGGCAATTTGACTTTCTATGTATTCTTAAGAAGCATTTGCCCTAAAATGAAAGAGGGTCAAAACTATAATTGTGTACCAAACATTCAAACCAGAATGTTTGAAGGTTGTAGTAAGAGATGTTCTTCTCTGTCCACAATTTTGGAACCAAAATAATTCAGTCAGTAAAATAGTAGAAGCTATTCTGCAGAAAAAGCTGTACTTGTATATGCCAGGGTTTATATACTTCACGGGATGTCATGCTCATCAATATGCTGACTACCCGGGCACCTCTAATTTGATGGACTGCTTCAGTGGCCAAAAGAAGAAAATCTAAAGACCACAGAGACTACAGAGAGCTGAATATCTTCTGATAAGCTGTGCTACATCATGCTTATTTCAAAGAACAGTACTTTTGTTCAACAGTAGACTATATCTGGACACAAGTACAATTTGTATTGTGCTGTCTAGACTAGATTATCTAACCAATGTCCTTGAAAATAACAGTGCAATCTCCTTTTTCATTGTTTTGTTGTTGTTGCTTATTTGCTTAAAAAATAAAGGCAGCACATTGTGTCATTTCCATATGCAAATATATATATATATATATATATATATATATATATATATATATATATTGTACAGAGTGCATAATTTTCTTTGAGATCTTAATGAGCTGTTTGCCTCAGAACTGCGGGTCATTTCAGACTGATCCCATAATTATGAAAAAGTTCTCCTGATTCCTTATACTTGGAGACTCATTGACATGCTTGCTTTCTTTATTTCTTTCTTTCTTTCTTTCTTTCTTTCTTTCTTTCTTTCTTTCTTTCATTACTTCCCCGTTCCAATCAATTCATAATTTTCTTCTACATTTTGAAAGAACTTTGACCCTTTTTGTTCTCAGTGCTTTGCCACAACAAAGTCATCTTCTTTATTTTCCACCTACCAGGCCAACCACTCAAGAGCTAAGGGACACATTTCAGACCACTTGGTGTGGCACCTTGCACTTTTTAAATTCTGGTCCCTAACTTTTATCCATATACCATAAGACCCGAATTCAAGCCCTCTAGAATCCTGCTGCTTTGGGCTTTGTAATATTGTAAGGATTTGACATTTAATGACTCAAACGTTTGTTGATGTCATTTACTTATCTGGAAAATAAATCTCCCCGTAGAAAGTATCCTAAATATTTTCTAATGTTTTTATTAAACTTAAAAAGACACATCTTGTCAAGAATATTTGTTAAAGCTTAATGTTTCTTTACAGATTCTTATTTAAAACTTCTGTGCTTGTTATACATCAATTTTCCAGCAAACATTTAAATTTAAATTTAGATTTTCTGATCTTAATGGCCCTTTTGCCTAGTTTTCTATCTATATAAATTCTCAATTAAAATATATTTCTCCTCTAAATTGAGGATTCTTTATATTGTATTGTATTTATCATTTAATATAACACATTATATAGCCATTATACATTTGTATGTTTATTTAATTGTTCTCCAAATTAGACTGTGAGGTCCCTGAGGACTAGGAGTGGTGCCCTTTTGCTACTCTGTGTCCTTGTCACCTAGCACTCTGCCTGTAACAATATAAGGACTTAAACCACATACATTTGATGAATAAATCAAGGTAAAATGAACATATAAATTCCTAAATTCTAAAGAATATAATGTTAAACATTAAAAGCATCATACTATGAACATTTCTTTGAATAGAAAAAATAATCAGCAAGAGAATTTTATAGTCATTTGTTGTATGATATTTCAGTGATGATTGTTGGTATTTATGACATACAGGCACCCCTTAGCACATGACCAATGTGTGTCACAATAACGTCACTTTCAACGGAGAAGCTAAGACTAAGTTCTTAGAAAACTGCAATCAAAGACTTGGAGCTTTATGACCATTTCTCATCCCCTAAATAGTCTCTACATTCTAAGAACATTTTTGGGGAGATTAGTTTTGTGAAAATCTTTTCTGTGAAAAGAGAGGTTAATCTTTGATAATCAAAGTGACTCAAATTGTATTAAAAAAAGAAAACTCTGTATACAATATGGGTACAAATCAAGCTTTTTTCTATGGGAATCAACATGTGCAACATTTGTTTCCACTACAAATCTCTGTCGTCTCTCTTGCTAAGGAGAAAAAATGTGTACTTCCTGGTCTTTTAACGTCCTACCAAAAGTAGCTGCTCTGCCCTTTTCAGTACCCTGCCTGTAATTATAACATGGGCCTCAAAGTGTCCTTTATAATTTGGGGTAATACATTAACAGAAACAAGCAAATAAAAATCGAAACACGTTTAACCTCTAAAGTCTAGGTAAATATTTAACCTAAGCTTTTCAATCCAAAGGTGACTCTTTTTCAAAAGTTTGATGTGCAATATTTGTAATTATAAAATAGTAAAGTACTGAATGAATTCATCAATTAATTGATCTAATGTCTGTTGACTATCAGAATGGTCAGTGAATTCAAAGCCTCAGTTAACTGGAACCAAAATTTCCAGCTTAACATGTCAAATTTCTTCCTCTGCGGATTCAAATGTCTCTTCTTGGAGCACTTTCCGCTCCAACTCCTGCTGCCTACAAACCTTTCCACTCACCAAGCAGTGTCTGAAAGTTTATTTGGATGACTGATAAGAGTTCATGCTACAGAATTACACAAATCTGGTTTTAAATATCAACTCAGTCACTTTCAGACCCCATGAGCTTGAACAAGTTTTCTAAATGTTAAATTTCAACTACCAAATACAGATAATAATCATAAGTTGCTAGATTTATTTTAAGATTGAAATAGATATAAATGACAATGCCTTTGACACAGTAGGTTTTCAATATGTGTTCATTGAAGTACTTCTAGGGAAGAATTTGCTTTGCGACATCTTCCGTGAACACTAGAGCCATACAGTTCATGCACTTATTTGCATCTTAGATTTATACTGAGAGTCGCTCAAAAAAATCCATGCCTAAGGCCACACTGAAGATCTGCTATGTTTTGGGTCTGGGATGTCCCCCAAAGCTCACGTTTGGAAGGTGATTCAATCATGGGGGTTCATCCACTTATTTTCTGTGCTGGTAAGCAGTGAGCCTGGTTGGAAGGGGCCGATACTTGGGTCTTACTGGAAGCTATATTCTCCCCTTCCTTCCTATAATAAATCTTTCCTCCCTTAAACTGTGAATGTCAACTATTGTGTCCTAGCAACAGATAAGGAATTAAAACAGTAATGATTAATCAAGCTATAATCCATGGGATGGGGAAAGGAGTGGATGGGACAGATGATTTGTAATTTTTGAAATCTGCAGGCTGATTTCAATATGAAGACAATCTTGGGCATTATGGCAATGGCGTCTTCCCAAACTGCTTGATCAGGACGATAGTTTGGAATCCTTATTAAATAACTTTAAGAGCCTCTAATTTAGGCCCAAGAATCTGGATCTTCATGACTGATACACACGAGCTGAGAGTGATGGTATATGTAATAACAGGCAAGTTGAGGCAGAGGATCATGAGTTCAAGCTCAGCCTGAGCAATTTAGCGATATAACAAGAGCTTATCTCAAACAAAATTTTAAAAAAAATTCACTGGTGACATAGCTGGTGTGATGGCCATAGCACAAAACACCAAACCAAACCAAACACACCAAACCAGAACTCTTTCAACTTTGTGTTTCTTCAGATATTGTTTATGTCTATTGGACATACAATAAATGCTTGAAGTTGAGTAAAGCTAGAGTATATATCCTAATTGAACATTCCTAATGTACATTAAAAAAGGAGTTGGAATATTAGTATCCAAAGCACAAATACTCACATATAACCTGACCTTGAGAGTGCTGGCTTCAGCCTTACCTCCGCCACTATGAGCTTCAGGGCCTTAGCCACTTAGCCTTTAGGGAGCTCAGGCTAACTGTATACAGAGGCAGATATTAGAATTGTTTTCTAAAGTGCAGTCACATTGAGTGACAGGTTAAAGACAAATTTTTTCCCGCTTTAAAGTGCCTCTCTTAGCTATTCTTTCTGGACTTAATTCCAGCCCATTTGTGTGGCTGTGTCCAGGTTTTGCACTGATGTTTGTACCCACAGATGGCGCTGTTCAGAGCCTGGATGCCCTCACCTCGTTCAGGCTGCCTCTCGCACTACGCCCTGTCATCACAGGTACGTGTGTGCTTATTTTTATTCAGTGTCTTCTCTCTCCCTGTCTGCTTTGTGAATTATATGTCTGCTTCCTGTTTTTCTGCCAGAGTGTTCACTCATCACCAGTCGGCCATTTTTCATCAGTAGCGATACACAGTGATCAAGCTCGTTGGTAATCCTCCCACCATACCAAATCGAGAACCTGTTCATTTCTGTGGCTGCACTTAACTCTGTGTCCTCTCACTGTTCAGAGATTCTGGCTTTAAGTCAGAAGACAAGATAAAGAGAATTAAAACAAATTGGTTAGCAGCTTCTCTTCTTACAGATTATTTTAAAAAGCAATATACAAAAAGCACAATAGGCTATTGACTGTCAAATTGTTTTTCATGAAACGTATATAAAAAAGAACATACTGACACAGGAAAGTACTTGATCTCAATAAATTCGCATGACTTTAACACCATATACACAAGGGATAACATTATCCTAATAAATACAACTTTTATGGTCAATTGATATATATCTTAAATTTTTATTGTTCCCACCAATTTCAGAGAGAATGCATATGTTTAAAGATTTAATTTTTGACAATTAAGATAAGAGGGGTAATAGAGGAAAGAATAAAAAATGAAAATATAAGTAATATTTGATATAAAAATGTTTAAAAGAAAAGCACCATGATATTTGCCTTGAACAAAGGTACTTCCTTTGTGAAAAATTTAGTTGAATAAGTTCTGAAAAAAGGAGCTAAAATTTAGCGACTGAGTCTAGCACGGCTTTTGTACAACCATCTACTTCACTTCAGCAACTGATCATCTGAATGTGAGGAAAAAGTTAAATGTGGTAATTCTGTCCCTCACTCAGTTATCCACAATTGTAAGACATATTGTGGGACAAATCTTACAAAAGGATGAAAACACTTATAGTGGATTTGCTTTTGTATCTGAGTGACAGACATTTTTCAGACACCTGCAGTCTGATACTTAAGACTCAGTGTTAATAATTTGACAAATCTCTGTTCAGTGGTGTTAGGCCCCATAGAAGACAAAGTGAATGATGAGAAAAAGCAAAAAACTAATTCTTATTTCCATTTTTAAAATATATGTTGAATACTAACCACACAGATATGGCAGTGGAAAGCTGGTACAGCACATAATACTGAAACAAATAATTTTAACAAATCCAGAAACAATACACCCAACTGAATCTTGATCTCACATCTTTGTGTTCTTCCTCAGGGCAGTCACCCTGAGAAGATGTATAATATTTTCTATAATTGCTGTTGCCCAAAAAATTTTGGAAATACTTCTTTTAGTAGAGATATGCATCTTACAGGTGAAAAACTAACCTGCTTCTGGTGAGTCCTAGTGGTTCACTATTTTGCTAAGATTATACATATGTATGTGTGTGTATATATATATATATATATATGTGATAAGGAACAAAGAATCTAGTCAAAAATACCCAGGTTTAAATTTAAATTCCAAATTGACCACATCTTGCTTATAAGCATTTGCACACATTAATTTAATCTATGTATAGATTTCCTTCCCTCTAACTCGACATAATTTCTAGAGAGTTTGTGAAGATTTATCACTGGCATATAAGTAAATATTTGCTGTTATAATTAATAATAAATTTATCTTTTTTGTGGTGAAGATATTTCCAGAAGTTTTTTTTATTTTTCACTTCATAAATAATATTTGTAACTACACGAATATTTTTTAAGATATTGCAACTCTATGAGAACTACAATTAATGTCAACAAGATTTTAAATTATAATCTCAGTGTGGTGAACCTGACCATTTCCTGATAATTCTCCCAAGTTTCTTAGATAATCACCTTGAAATGGCCTTTACTTTTTTATACAAGCTCAAGATAAAACATTCACATGATACTCTTCCCATATAAATAAATAGCTTATATCTTCATTTTTAAACCTTCTTTTAATGTCTCTCATTAACACTTTTTAGATCATGTCATGATCTTGTTCATAGGCAGTTCACGATTTTGCTGCAATTTACTGTGAATTGAATCTTTTTTCATATATTTTCTAACAAGTCATTATCGATATTAGGTTGGTGTTTCCAAAAGTAAGTACTGAAACAAAGATTCAGTTACAAGTAACTTGTTAAAGAAGTTTGCCCAGAGTCAAGCAGTAAGAGACTGAAGAGGAGGTCAAAATGTGAGCTAATGGCACAATCAATAAAAGCTCCGCTAGTGGTAGCTTTTATCTGATCCCTTGAAAAATTTGAAATGTTAAGACTCATGGTAAAAGGAAGCTTGGACTTTCATACCTCCACGTAGTAAGTGGAGATACTAAGGAAATAGAAATTTCCAGGCACTTTACAGTGTTCAAGAGAAACAGCACCAGTAGCCTGAAGGCAGTTACACTAAAACAAATGCTGATCATTAGAAACAAATTCACAACAAAGCAATGACATGTAAAAGAAAGACAATTAAAATGACAATGAAATTTAAAAATGAGGATTTGAGGTGCTCTTGGCAGAGTAGCAACACCACCTAATTTCTTCATAGCCTTTCATTTTTTTTTCAATTAAATCTACTCCATCCTGTAACAGATTATTCAAAATGGTAGTTGGGTACAGTTTCTAAAGAAAAATAAATAAAAAGAAAAATCAAAATCTCGATCAGAGAGGCAATGGAAATTAACTCATGCTGAAGTTTGAAATAATGCAAGCTTTTTGAAGACTTTCTTTGGGTTAAACAACAGAGACCAGTGACGATGAGTCTATCATTAACTGCACTGTGTCTTTGAGGTCTTCCATGATGGTATTCCTGCAGTTTTTGAAGGAGTAAAATATTGTTTTTGGTTAAATAGGTTCAATATTCTGCCCATAAGACCTAGCAGGGAGGGACAGGTGCAACAGCTTCCACTTCTCTTTTCTGCTATGATAGCTCCCACTTCATAGGTCAGTGATCCAATGCAGCAATTCCCACATGCTAAGGATATCCATTCCAGTACATTCAAGAACTGGGTCTGTGAATATATTTGGGCATTGAGCTATTCAAATATGGCACATCATTTATTTATTAATTCATTATTTTAAGCCCCACTTTGGTGTTTTAAACCCAATGAAGTTGGTCACAATTCCCCAAAATTAAAATACTTCCGTTTCTTCAATTCAAAGCTACCCTATAATTGGTCTTAGGTCTCTTTAGACAACAGAGTAAAAAATAAATGGCAGAAGCTAATACCGGTACTGGCAGGGTCCCAACACTCTCTTTTAATCAAGAGGCTGTGAACTAACTTAGATCTAAAGTTACAAGAAAGGACACCATTCTCCATTGTGATATCTCAAATTATAGACTTGGCTTTCAACGTCCCAACTTGAATTTTTTCTCGCTATATAGATCAAGCAATTTTTTACTAGGCTGCAAGTTTTCTTTATTTTTAGGGGCATAAGATTGATCAGTGCTACTAAAGATCTTTGTAGGTCAAACATCAACCTCAACATACACTTCACTATGTGCTCGTTTGGTCTCTAGCAAGCTTTATGGTTTGGATCTGGAGTGTTTCCCAAAAGCACCATGTATTTGGAAGGTGGTTAGATTGAGGAGGTTAATTGGTCCTGAACTCACTATGGAGCCCAGGCTGACCTTGGATTCATGACAATCATCCTGCCTCAGCGTGCTGAGTTCTGGGATTAAGCTAGGATTACCGGCATGTGCCACCACACGTGGCTTATGTCGTGCTGGGGAACTGAATTCAGGTTCTTAGTGCTTGACTTAGTGCTCACTAGGCAAGCGCTTTAACCGCTGAGCCATTCATCCAGCCCTCCTCCACTAGCTCTTATCCAATCTTCACTCTGCTCTGACCATGAAGGAATGAGCAACTGTGCTCATCCTTCCACCCGCCTCTTCTACCATTGCTAGAGGAATGAATGGACTGATACCTTTGAACTGTGAGCTAAAATAAACCTCTCCTCCCCTCCGTTGTAGGTACCTGGTGTTTCATCCCAGGGATGAGGGAAGACAAGCAAGAAAACGTTGCTTTATCTTCAACACAACAGTCACCACTCCCAACATTGCGTCATCCCCATATTTTAAATATACTGTCATCCCTCCCAGGTTATGTAATTTCTCCATGACATGGTGTCACAGGAATATTTTGCATGGGGAGGCACAAACCCGATATGATCAAGCCAGATACGTCACAGCATATATGGCAAAATAATTACTATAGCAACATCCAATCTGGTGAACCAATGAGTGTACTGGGGTTACTTACGGGAGTGTGCATGAGGAGCTACCTACAGAAGCACAGCTGAGGGGTTACAGAATCATATGTGAGGGGTCAGTATGGGCCTACCAGCAAATCAAAGATAGTCACACTACGAAAACTCCTCTCCAGAATAAATGGCAGCTCATGGGTATTGCACACTGCCTCCAGAGACTTCCTTTCAGAAGAGAAGCTGCTTCGTTAGCTCCTGCTTTTCTCTCAAGTTTGCACTTCTCTTTCTCCGTGTTGTCTATACTCAACTCCTCTCGTCAACCCATGACTTCTGCACCCTCAAATACCTCTAGGCATAGACAGGCACCAAGGCATTTGCCTTGTGATGAAAGACATGTGCCCTGTGCCGGAGTCCACACACCACACACATCCCACACACACCGTGGTGCATATGCCGGGCATGGCTACATCACAGGAGGAGGTAGAGTTCTCAGCGTCAGAGGACTTGTTACACAGTGCTTAGGGGAGATGCCTTCGGGCCTTCTTGGAAAGTAAGTGTGGTAAGGGGATGTTGCACATGATAAGTCCATCCCAACTCTTCTATTTTCCAAAACCATTACATTCTTTGTAAGCAGATTCTTGTATTTCAATCTTATAGAATTTCAACTAAACTACATTTCACCCAACCAAACTAGGAGAATATTAGAGTCTCTTCTACCTGTCAGGCTAATACATTGAACTTAGATTCTTTGGTAGGTCCACTCATCCATAAACTTGCCCTTACCCATTCGTACGTATTTTGAAATTCATTTTGAAGTGCAAGCTATTCCCTTCCTAGTCACTTTGTACATATTTCCTTGGAACATGCTGAAAATTGACACTAGTTATCAGATGCTTGGGATGAATCTTAATAAGCAGTTTCTTATAACTCTATCAGGAAAACTTACTAGAGATTCTTCCTTAAGAAAAGACCAACTTCCCCAAGCACAGGAAAAATAGCTAATTCTAATAGCAAAGAAAGATCAGAGTGATTCATTTGTTCAATATTCCTAGAATGATCCAAGTTTTCCCAAATATCCCTATTCCAAGAGTCAGCATCCTTTACTCCTTCCCAATCAATGTCTTAGTTTTCCCATGGAAGACTTGATGCTGTGCCTTCAGCCTCTGCAATACATAGAACTTAATTTTGATTCTAATTTTTCAGAGAGTTCACATAGAACTTCAAGAAAAAACTGATTTTAGATTTAGCATAGACTTTCTCTGATACATCTTATGTAACTTGACTTAGATGAGAATCCTATAGCTTGAAAACTTAAAACCTTGAGTTATTTTCTGTCTGAAGTGTGACTGTACTGAGGAGCAGCCAGCTCATGCCAGTGTGTGCTTTTTTTGTCATTACTGCAGCCAGATGAGCTGAGCAGTCTTCGCAGCACTTGCTTCGCTGGGCAGTTCATCACAGCAACTGACACTGCTAATCATCTGCCACTGGATTAATATCACGGCTAGTGTGTGTCTCTCTCCTTTCAGCAAGCATCTCAGGACTGCGTTCAAGATTAATTAAAAAAAAATTCAAACTGATCCCAAAAGCCAAATATACACCAGGAGAAAATATTTTCAGTACATTTAACAATAGATAACTATTGTTTTGAATAAAAAGAATTTCTATGATTTGCAAGAAAAAGACCAACCACACAAAGAAAATAAGTGAATGCATATTAACTGATAATTGTGCACAGGGAAATGGTCAATGAACACATATTAAACTGATTAGTTCAGCTCTTAAACTTTAAGTAATGGTTCTTTTTCTTTTTATCTTAAAATGTAATTTATTGATATTAATATATTAATAATGTTTGTTCTGGTTTTGTATATTTGGTTATACCTTCTGGGCATGTTTTCTTTCTATCATCTTTCTACATCTTTACAATTTTTGATCTAAACTGAACATAGCAGATCATTGTAAATATAGTCTACTGATCAATTTATTTTCACTAATGATGATCGTCCATTTGTATTAGTTGTGATTTTGACATATTTGAAACTCTACGCCATAATATAATATTTTGTGCTTGCTTTAGTCCTGCTTTTAAAATGTTATTTTCCTTTAAGGTTTATTATTTTTCTTATTTTCTCTGTTCTTTCAGAGTACATACATTCTATTCTATTTTTCAATGGTTATCTCGAAAATTATAGTACTAAAATTGAAAGTTAAATTTTTATATTTGTGCTTTTTTTCTCCAACAACAAAAGAGACTTGAACACATGTTATCGCTGGTCTAACTTTCTCATTCACTCCAGAACGCTAACATTATTATTTAATTTTATGTGCGTGTGCATGTGTGTGTGTGTGTATGTGTGCGCGCGCATTCAATATGTTTATTGGTATTACTTGCATACTTATATGCTTAGCATGTAAAGTTTTTTTCCTTCGTTAGGTATCACATCTCTGACTTGCCCTATGGTAATTTTCTTTATACTCTATGCTAATTCTTGAGTGGATTTAATACTAATGTCATGCTCTTTTTTTTTCTCTCTCACATTTTTTTGACTCTCTTGAAAGAGGTTGAGAACATCAGAAATGCTTTTCTCAGTGCTTTGAAAATATCTCTCCACTCTGTTCTAGCTTCTTCTGTTGTTAAAATATTTACTATTGATTTTATTCACATATAGGTTTGTTTTTGTGCAGCTTTTTAAGCATCTCTCTAGCTTTAGTGTTCTGCTAGAAAACGATGGTGCATTTAGGTATTAATTTCATCTTCATTTTATCTGGTTAAAACTCATTTATGTTTCCTGAGGATAAAAATTTGTTCTTTTAATCAATTATGGAAAATCTTAGACTTTATCTCTAAAATAATTCCTCTTTCATTGTCTGAATTCTCTTCTCTACGGGTATTCTCAGGCGTATGTCCAATTGCATTTTTCATTGCAACTCACTTGGTTTCCCTGTATTAGGTATGTTTGTTTCTCATATTTTGTACGTGGTAGCTGCTCTTTTTCACAACAGCCAATTGCTTTGTGTGCTTTAATTTTGATTGTGAGTTAAGGTTCAGAGAACTTTGGGGAGTTTTCATTTAGCTGAGAGATATATTTTCTGTGACACAATTTAGCGTCTTATTTCATGCCATTGATTTTATCTTTTATTTTTCATTTTACTTGACTTTTGCTGTTCGTATTTTGTTTGTTTGATTATTTCTCGGCTTATGATTTTCTAATCCACTTGAGTAGTATGAATTTGAATCTCAAGCCAGTGTGGTTACACATTCTCATGGAAATTTTTTTTAACCCACTGAATACAATAGTTAAAATAAATACTTTTTGTTTCTATCTTTCCTCACAACAACATTTTCATTGATAGGCCTGTCTCTGTTTGATTGGTTCCATCTAATCTTTCACTAATATTTTAGCTCTTTCGTTAATATTTTAGCCCTTTTAGCTCGATTTTCAGCCTCCCTCTCTTTGCCTAATTACCATGCCCAATCTCCTGGGAAAGCATCCTGTTTTTATGGAACTTCTCTGCAGGACAGTTATGGATTTCAGTTCTGTTTCCCAGTCGGTTTTCTAACTCCTTCATTTGTACCATTAAGGACCTCCCTTACATTAAGTGAAACATGTTAAAAAAAATTGACTGTATTTTATCCTCATAGAAAGGTAGATTATACTGTGGCTTTTCAGGATAAATATTTTGCATTATTGTCAAAAATAAATATCCTAATTTTAATTCTAACTTCATTTTTAACTTAAGATTCTGAATTTCCAAAAACTTGTGAGTGGTACTACTTAATTTGGGGTTTTATTGATGTATTATCATAAAAAGTGATATGTGTATTTCCTCAATTGGGGTTTTTAATGAGATTTCTTCTGTGCTGTATGGCATCAATTTGGTGATGTTTTAAAGAAAGTGAGAAGGATAAAATATTTTATGGAAGAAACATATATTCTCATATTAATAATTAAATCTGTTAAAATATTCTATGTCCTTATTTATGCTATATTTAATCACTTGCCAAAAATTGAGAATGCTAACAGCACATCCCAGGACAATTGCGGTGTTCTGCTTCCATTTCTTTTCCCTTATCCAGTGGTTTTTGCTCTGAATATGTTGATACTGTGTTATTTGTACTTAAAGTGTAATATTATGTAACTTGAGTGAATATTGATAAGTCGCTTTTCTTACATTTTCTGGTTTTGCTTTATACTTTTAGTTCAGTGAATACTAAAAATAGCACTCTTTAACTGTTTGCTAAATATTCCTGTGTCTACTTCATTTTTATGCTTTTGCTAATTTGTGTGGAGTGAATATTTAAATATTTTGGAGTTGCCAAATTTTAATTATTTGTTTTCATGGTGAGTTAAAACTTCTTTCTATTTGTTGTTGTGCATGAAATACTTAGTCGTGAATACCCCTGCACTGCATGCTTTGTTTATTTTGTGCTTTTCCCCTTTTATTTGTAATTTTCTACATCGGCATTTTGTTTACTTAATTTCTGCGATGACCTAGACATCACCCGGTTGTTATATTTCTACTCATTATCTAAAAATATATTTAAAAAATATACTGTAATGTAGATACCTACACTGTTCTACATCATTGAAGAAGTATGATTCATTAACTTCCTCTTACAAGAGGCAAGAATCAAGCACACTTTTCTTCCCCTCTTTGACTACCAACTCCATTCCACTCGCTAAGTTCAACGAAAGAAAATCTGGATTGTAAGATCCAAAGGGTTATTCACGTCTATCTTCTTTTTAAAGAATCCAGTTTACTAGGATTAGATGTTTTTTTGCAGCTGGTTAAATAAAACAGAGTTTAGTTTTGTATTTACTTTATCAGTTTTTACCATTAGTTGCTTATTTTTTGTGATTCCTGTTTTAATTATCCTCTTATTCAACTTGTAATTTGTTGAAATAAGAAGTGAAGATTAACCCTGTATTTTCTGGGAATTTGCACGTCAATAGTAAACTTACTTTTGCTAAAGCACATGACCCATGTTTAACTGATTATAGAGGGTTTTTTTCTCAAAAAAGGAAAGAAAACAAGAAAATTTATTCTGCTTTTTCCTCCAGACATTTGTTTTCTCTGAGAGGAACAATTCTGATGTCAACATTGAAATAATTTTGATTATTAGATAAAATTACATCATAGGTCTGGTTGTCTCAGGTAGACAGGAAGAGTGGCAGAGCCTGCAGTAATCCAGCAGAACCCTGCCTTGCATTCATTTCTTCTGTCACCTCTTGCAAAAGAGGGAAGACCTCTCACCAGGTGGTCTAACATTTATCTGACTTCCCAGAGAGACAGCAGAGCTCCTGTGGGGACACCTATGAGAGGACATATGTCAGGAGCCACTGTTAGTGCTGTCTGATAGGAATTATGCACACCAAAAGCAAACAAATCCTAAGGCCTTCTCACGTAGATACTAAAACAATATGCAGAGAAAAGAGAAAAGCAAGACAGTGGCACTTCCCCTAACTGCTATAAGTCTACTTTGCTGCCATTATTCACCTAATTTTAGTCAATAAAAAATTTTATTTCTTATTCCCAGACTTCTGTATTCAGGTGTATTTCTGAAACCAACCTTTGTTCTTTGTAGGAAATGTTATGTGGCTCAGACTTCAGTCTTGATACCACCCGCATAAAGCAAAAACTCCTCAGCATAAAAGTAGTTCATACCTGTCCATGAAATATTTATTGAATGGCTCTGCTGGACTTCCACTGAACTGTACTTTGGTTTTCATTGTCATCTACTTTTGAGAAGAAATTAAATGCTGCATGAAGCATATATTTATTCACTGTAAGATACTGGTGCAAGGTAGTGTTAATTTCAGTGTACCGTGTATTTCAGGCTATGATCTACATTCAGACTTAGTTCTAAAAGCCTTTTTCCTAAGCATGGAGACTATCATTCCAACTCTTGTGTTCCATCCTAATCCCTAAAATCAGGCTGTTGTCCTCTAGCCCACATCTGATAACTGAGTTCTGCCGTAGCATGGCAGTTCCTTCCTGGCAGCTCTGCACTTTGTCTTGTCCTCTTCAACCGTCATGGGGGTAAGAGTCAGTACTTCCTCTACTTAAGTCCTGTGACAGCACGATGTCTATCCAGTGCTCAAGAGGCTGCTCCGATAGAAGCGCTTCCCACCCGGTCGGTGCTTCCCAACCTTTCATTTTCCATGCACCACTTGCCGACTGACTTTAGCAGATGGTAACACAAGCCTCTCTCCTTTCCTTCCAAGTGCTCACTGCAGAGGATGCCAGATACCCTGCCACACCTCAGTGGGCTCCGTTCTTCCTAAGAACTTTCTAGGCCTGATGTGTCTTATCATCCTCCAAACTCCCAGTCGTAATACCAATCTTTTCGTGAGAACTAAGGCAATTCTGTATTATGTGCAATTGTCCATGAGTGATAAAAGCCAAAATAAATATTTGCAAATTTATTTCTTGAATACACCACAGTGTATGAGGAGTGGATTTTAGGGTTTATTCAATCATCTGATATTCATTCAAAAATTCATTCTTTAAGATTTAGTTGGTGCCACCATTAGCGATGTAGCTCAGGGGTTTGAGGGCTTGCCTAGCATGTACACAGCCCTGTGTTCAATGCCCCAGCACCATGAAAGCCGAGTATGGTGGTGCACGCCTATAAACACAGCATTCAAGAGATTGAGACAGAAAGTTTGCTGCAAGTTTGAGGTCAGTCTGGGCCACATAATGAACAGGAGCAGCAGGGCTACAGATGGAGACACTGACTCAAAAAATAACATATATATATATGATACTTATTACACACCACTCAAGCTTACCTCTCTTTTCACATGTAAATATCAGACTTGTAATTAGGTGCTTTTCTTGTTCATCTTCCAGGTAACCCTGACTGGTGATTCTTGACCACAGAGTTGCATGAAGAACTAGTATATAAGTATCTCTGTGTGTTCTGTGAACATCCAAGTAAACCTTAGCAGTATGCCTACAGGACTTTTCTAATAAATAGAAATTTATTATTAAAATATTGCTATTTTTATTCTAAGTAAAGAGACAGCTATAAGCCCAGGGAGAATAATTTTTTCAAATTTTCCATGAATAATTTTTTTCCTTCAAAAGTGCGAATTG
The DNA here is from genome assembly GCA_004027205.1 of Ctenodactylus gundi. Lineage (NCBI taxonomy): Eukaryota > Metazoa > Chordata > Mammalia > Rodentia > Ctenodactylidae > Ctenodactylus > Ctenodactylus gundi. The sequence goes on from PVKB01000774.1 coordinate 203,569, forward strand.
AAAATTTCTAATTTGATTCTGATAATAAAAGCCCAAAACAGTTGGTCCCTTTTCACAGTTAATTTTCTTTTTTGCGAGAGTTATGTTTATCTTTCTGGATCTTTATGTGGTTTGCTTAAGCATAAATGATGACTTTGCACACAGTTATTTCTTTTAATTCATGAGCATTTATCAAGTGTCGGTAAGTCCCTTTCTTAAGCACCCTGTGTGGGCCATCTCACGCTATCGTGGGTCACACTTCCAAGACAAGTTACTCTTTTGTAGATAAGGAAACTGGAACCCATTCAGCGTCTAATGCACCCCTTTGTCATGCCCATTATTATGTGGACTTATCATACAAGCATTCTGGTTACGCAGTGAGAAAAAACTCAACTGTTGTCATGCAAATGTTTAGCTGAAGCATATTCATGTGCTTAAAAAGTACCCTATGTTATTTAAACAAATAAATAGTGACAAACATTTGTATTTTTAATAATATTTGTAATTTACATATATTAACTCATTTAATTTTCATGAAAACCTGACAGGTATTATCACTATATTCTTTTTATAAACAAAAACATTGAGACAAATAAAAATTAAGTAACAAGACCAAGATAATTTGATAAGTAGGAAGGACAAATTTCGGACTCCAGCCAGTGAGCTTGTGAAACTCTGCTTGTCACTACTGTAAACTGTCACTAAAGTAAACTGGGCAGGAGGAATAGCAAATAGCTAGAATACTTTTCTAGCCAACCCAAGGCCCTGAGTTTGATTTCCCTAGCAACACATATGCCAAACCTGTAATCTCGGTACTCAGGAAACCCAGATAAGTGAGTTAGAGGTCAGCTTGGGCTACAAAGTGAGTTCAGGACCAGCCTGGACCACAGAGAGAAATCCTTTCTCAATAAATAAAGAAAAAGAAAGAAAGAATTAAGGAAAGAAAGGAAGAAAGAAAGAAGGAAGGGAAAGAAGGAAAGAAGGAAGCAAGGAAGGAAGGAAGAAAACTTTGGACAACATAGGCAAGTCAGTAACCATCAATCATGGGGAGAGGTATAGCTTCATAATGTTTTCCACAAATTTGTGAGGTTTGAATTTTGCATGTAAGTCTGCTGGGTAAAATTAACAATGATTTATGGACCTTTGCTCAGATCTCTCAAAAGTGCAGTGAAAGATCTAAGCTATTTACTAACAGAAGTTAAAGTAAGTTTGCACAATATTTTCTCCCCCAGCAAGGATACTTTCAGGAAATGTCCTGTCCATTTAGGAGTTATAGCAAAACTGGAACGGTTAAGTGAAACATTCATAAAATTATTAAATTTGCAACACAAGTTTAAAAACACTACCTTGTAATTTTCTTCAGAAAAATTTTAAATCACGTACATCGTCAGTATTAATGAAGAGTTGTTTATTTTTAAATAAGTGAACAAAACCCTATTTCTTGCTAAGAGCCATTAACAGTGACACAAGAAACATGTTTTAAAATTCACTTTATTATGTCACATTTATTTCTTCCTTGCTACATTTTTGTATTTTCCTGCTCTTCCTAAGGAAAAAACAAAACAAACAAACAAAAAAACAAACAAACAAACAAAAAAACTTAAACACTTTGGTAGTCAGCGCCTGCCCCCTGTGGCAAGCTGAGGAGGCAGCAGTCATGTATCCACTTCCGCCGGGCACAGGATGTGTGTGAAGAAGGACCTGGCACAATTCAGCCCGGTGGCTTTCTTAGGAGCTATGGTGACAAGAATTAGAGAGGATGAGAGGAAGGGGACGTAGAATCCTAGTGCTCCATCCTTCTAAGGCAACCACAGCAGTGTAGCACCCAACGGAGTAGTGATCCTGGGCATTGCCCACAGGGCTGGGAAAGCATTGGCCCAGGGACCAGACACAGCGGGGCAAGACTGGCTCCTCCTGTATCTAGGACACCATCCTGGTGCTTTGGCTTCTTCAGCTGGAAGGGAAGTGACCTCATTTGACTCACTGAAGACCAGAATCAGTTGTTCTATAAAACACATTTGTTAGAGAGGGGCTGTACTTTGTGAGAAACGTTATTCAAAAATGGCGATCTTTTTAATATTTTCCTTTATTTACAAATAGTTTTCTAAATATCCGTAGAGATACAAATCTAGATAAAATACAGTTAGATTCACATCAAATAGAATTATTTTCTTTATGTGAAGTGTTGATGTTCTGACAGTGTCTATCAAAATTTTTGTTAATTTGTTAAACCTAAGAAGTTAAAGCAAGAAAGATGGATATATCAACAGACTGAATAAATCCAGTTCATCTTTGTTATTTATAAATTCACTCTTCTATCAAAACAATATTTAGGAATGGTGAAACACCGCTGACTTTGACTCAGGAATGGAAATTAAAATAACTGGTTTCAACTGTGTGTGATGAGAAGAAATAGGACAGCTCCCAGTCCTGTGAGGCAATGAAAGACAATATGTCAACTCTGTTCAGAGTCCTGGACCCGCTCCCAGGCTCTCACTCATCTGCTGCATGGCCTTGGGTAATCTGAGTAACCTCTGTGCACAACAATTTCCACAGCTGCAAAATAGGGTTGATCACATTACTGTGTAGAAAACTTTGGTACACTTTAAATAGAGTATAGAGACATTGTACAAGCAGAGTTCTTTCAAAAACTGCCCCCCCCCATGAAATTTTCCCATGAAGGTAAATTCTTCACCCCCCCCCCCAATCCACCACATAAATGTGCTGTGTGGAAGGAATAACACAAAGAAACTTTTAGAGCTGATGGATACTTTTCATCTTCTTGACTGTGGTGACAGTATCATGATGTATGCATATGCCCAAACTTAAAAAGATGCAATTTTATAATAACTATATTTGTTAAAAGGGGAAGAAAGAGACCCAGAGACAGACGCAGAGACAGACATAGAAACACAGAGGATCACAAGATGCAAGAAAACTTGCCTAACAGACTCACCTACAAGATAGCTGAAGATAATTGATATTTTATTTTTTCTTTTTATATAAGTTTAAAATATATTAATAAGTGAGGCATCCATAGATTAATTAAAAAGTTGTCGGGTTATGAATATAAAAGGAGAAACAGAAAATTCATACATTTTGTCAAAGATATTTTAATTCCTTTTGTGTCCCCGGTGTTTGGAGCAAATGAAGAGGACATTATACTTCAGAAAAGAGAATATTTATTCGTGTTGTCTACTTCTACATTTCATCCGTTAGAATTTGAATTTGCCAACCTGTATTTTCTTCTCTACATTAGCTAGCAATTTTGTTTTCCCCTATTTTGTTAGTATACAGACGCAATACACAGTGTCCTACTGGACTTGAGAATTTTGTGCACATGTATATTGCACCAGCTTCGCAGCCCCACTTTGAGAGATCCAGGGCCCATCTGGGATGGAGAGAGCCAGCTCTGTCTGCAGGAACTTTCTTTGCCTGCAAAAGACACTTGGATATTTTCCTTCCCCAGTCCATACCTGTAATTTTGTAGGAAAAAGTAAATCGAAATGTGATTCTCCTGAAGAGAAAGTACAACATAGAAAAAGAAAAGAACATATGATCTGAGAACAGTATAGCCATCGTATTTGCCACACATATAGAAAACAACAGTGACTTGCAAATACGAAAATTATTCACAATTCTAGAGCCCAAAGATCCATCTTAGATCTTGTCAGTCAAGTAATAGATCAAGACAATGAATGAAGGAAAGGACAAAATGTGATAAGGGTTGAATTTATGCTGAGTTGTATTTGACAATGTACAAATACAACTTAAGAAAAACTGTCACCTAAAAGAGATAGAATAATTGTATTTTCAAAGCAAGGAATCAACCCACATTATCAAAAAAAAAAAACCCATTAAGATATACTGTTAACATAATAAACCAAAGTTTAAAAACAAAAACAAGCTTGTATTTAAGCATTGCTAATTAAAACGAGGTGATATGTGTAGTAAAAAATGATTTTAGGTATATTACGTAAAAATATCTGACATATAAGCCCACAGATCCACTACAGGTGGCTGATGGAAAATTTGGTTGTCCATTATAAATCATGCAGGATTTCTACTTATTTATTTCAATCTCATTTCCTTTTAGAATCCATAGATTTGGGGGCTCCCTCTGGTGGTTAAATAATATATAATTTTCATATTCGTAATGAAAAATTTTTAAATGAAACAAACTTATCATCTACATCAAAACAACTTCTTGTAGAATAAAGTCTTGTTTTTTTAACATATGATACTAGTCACTGTACGGTGATGATAGCGATGACGACAGTGATGTTGGTTATGACACTGATGATGGCAAAGCAGATTTTATTCAACTTGTTGGCTCTCATTGATTGGCGCAATCATGGATGATGTGAATGGAGGTGACCTGGCAAAATCAACCAGAGACAGAAAAATGAGTTTAAAATATATCACATGTTCTTTTAAAAGCTAAAAATAGAGAAAAGAAAGCTAAATGGGAACAGAAAGTATTTTAAGGTATAAAAACAGAATAAAAATTCCAAAGTGGTGCAGGCTTGCAGTGCCCAAACTCAGGGAAGCCAAAGGAAGAGGACTAGGAGGTCAAGTGTAACCTGAGCGAACTCATCACTTAACAAGAAAAAAATCAAATAAATAAATAATTCAAAGTGTCAAATACCAACAAACAGCATTAAGGATATCAAAGATACTAATAACATTTTCACTATTATAACAATCTATTGTCTCAATGTTATTGCTTAGGCCTATTTTTTCCTTACTAACCCAGAGCAAACACAAATCTGCTTTAATAAGGAAGTATCACTTGAAAATTTCTCCATTCTTTACTAGTTTTCTAAAAGGAATGAATTTTGGGTTTTTTTTTAAATTTCTTTTTATGGCTCTTTTTGGTCTTCTCTCTCCTTTCAGCTGAGCAGGGATGGAAGATCAGTTTCCTTTAGAGTGACGTGAAGGCACTAGTTATGTCTTGAAACATGGAGTGCACTCTGATAAACTGATAAGGAGAATCAGAAATTCTTGGCATGATTAAGATTGTTTATCAAGTTCATTTTTTTTTTTTTTGCTGATGAAACAAGTAATATTCACTGTCTAGAAGGCAAGCAGAGGGAGAAAGGACAATGGTTTTTATTTTTAGGAAATCTTCCAGAAATGTAAGGACCGTTTCTTCTGCTCATCATTCCAGTCTTCACCAAATTCTATGTGTTTTCCAGATCACATCCTCAGACATGCCACAAAGGTAATAAACCATATTCATTTTCTCCTCTAGACTTGAATGAAAGAAATATTTATTGTTGTACTTTAAGAACTAAGAGAACTTCAGAGAAAAGTTATCTTAAATACAAGAAAATAAAATTATCTCAGTTTTATAGGATCGATGTCCAAAATTTGAGCATTCTGAGAAATTATTAAACAGTCTTTCATAAAGAAACTATGGTGTCTTTATCCTCTGAAACCCTACATATTTTAGTAGAATTTATATCTACTTAATCATCCTTATGTGACCTGATCAATTTTTAGGACCAATGCAGAAGAGAAAATGAAATAAAAGGCAATACTATGTGTCCCTGAAAGTTATGTTACTTGGGATTTCTCTTGCCTTGAAGAGTTCTGCTGAGCTACTAAATGAGCAGTATAAGGGAAATTATAGGAAGTTTTGTTGAGATACTAATTACATAATCAGGGAGTGAGTATTGGCTAACTCTAGAGAGGCAGCCACAAGCCACAGAAAGGCCACCTCTTGCCCTCGATCCCTGATCGCCGATGTCAAAGGACATCAATGTCGCCTTGTCTGGTGGGTAAAGACCACCAGAGGACTCAAGGCTATTTTCTAGCACAAGAGCAAGTCGCAAGATGATCCTGAGATATTTATTGTAGTAAAGCAGAACACAGAATGGCATCACACCAATTCGCAGAACGAAGTAAAGTTTTTGCACTTGATCATCTGAGGGTGAGTGTTAGAAGTCTGTAAGAAAAGCCTTGAAAACCCAGACTTCTTTGAGAGAATGTGTTGGGCCCTCTCCCTCTATCTCTGGGTTGATTTAAACTCCTACCCTCAGCATTCTGAGGCAAGAAAAACAATCCCTAGCTAGCAAGGACCAAGGTGAGCCACAAGATTTCTACAAAGTGCAGGCATAGCAAGATACTTACAGAGCTCAGGGCCCTTTTCTTTTTCACACAATTCAGTAACAATCTCACAAAGCAATTTACAATTCAGGGGTACTCCATCTAGGACTGTATATAGAGGAAGCACAAGCTGTGAAGTCTTACTCATCGTGAAACAGGTGGAGAGGGCCAAATTTTGCCTTTTCCCATTGTGACTGTGCCTGACTTAGGTTGTCTCCCCTAGGAGGGATCTTACCTTTCATTGGCTAGCCAGTGCTGTATGGGACCATGTAGAATATATCCATTTGAATTCATAACAACCAATAAAGCCTTTCTTCCTAGTCACCCTCTTCCTGAATTCTTCAGGGAAATATAAGCTTCCAATGACATCAGATCAAGAATACCCAAGATTGTATGATCATGTAGAAACAATAAAATAATTATATGAAAAAGAAAGGAAAGAACTGAAAAAATTAGCAGTTGTATAAAAAGAATAAATTTGCCGTTAATTTCTCTCAGAGTCATTATCAGTAAATTGAGTATAGGTTAAATATATTTCAACCTTGCGAGTCAAGCTAGATAGATAATTGGAAGCACATTGCAAAAGATCAAGGAAAACCAGAAGTGCAAGCAAAATCACGGCTAGTGGTCCAAGGAGGGGGAGGAGCCAGGACAGCCACTCAGGCTGCTTCCAAGTAGACATTTGCCTATTGTCATTTTCCTCAAACAAATAACCCAATTATTTAGGGTCAGGTTAGAATTGTCAATGAGATTAAAGCAGAACATTTCAGAAAATGAAGTCACAAATGATCTTGAAATAAAATATAGTTCACGGTGGCAAGATTTTGCAAAACAGCAGTCAGTGCACAGCTCTTTCAATTTTACATTTATTTCAGCTAAGATGGATGGAGTAACACTGACGGTTTTACTCACCAATGAGGCCAGTGGGCTCATTTTCCTTTGCAACTCAACCATCCTACCCGGAATGGGAAGAAGAACAAGGGTTGTGAATGAAGGGACCACAGGAATCCTCATTAACTGTAAATGACTCTTACAATCAAAGCTCCATTGTCTCTGTGGCCGCAGGGGGAATCACAGTAAGAGGATGGCAGTAAAGGGAATACGTAGCCAATGGAACATACCCCTGAGAAATCGCTGGGCAGGGCCCAATATGTTGATAAACTGCAGAAGGGCACCCATCCCTGTGGAAACATTTTACCAATAGGCAAGGAAGCATTAGCAACAATCACACAATTTGGCAAGTTCTGACAGGAAATGCATAAACAGCATCTCTCAGCAACAAAGGACATGGGGAGAGCAAGTTCTCCTTATTCACCAGTCCTTATTGCAAAGAAAGGAAGTCATTGGTCAGGCTGAAGTATTCTTCAGGGGTGATGGAAATACCTACAAGGTTTTTAGTCAACAAAGGAGTTATAGACTCTCCCTCAAAAACACAGAAAGTAGATTTGTTCATAGTGTTCATAGCCATTTGTAATGAAAAGTTTTTTGGAAGGTCATGGGTTAAGAAATCTCTTTTGAGCATATGGACCTGTACTGAAGCCCATGAATGCATAGCTTCAGGTTCCCCCTTCCTTCATTTGGTACAGGAACAAATGTCTTCATCAAAGGACAGAAAGGACCTCTTATAAATGCCACATTCCTTGTTGTACCATTTTGACTGGTCACTGAAATTTTTCCAGGGCCCCACATATGAGTTTGACTGAATATTTCTGTCTTGTTGTTATTCCATTTGATGAGCTCAATGTTGATTTCAGAACAGGTGAGAATGGCGGGATCTCCAAGAGTGGCTGGGCCAGGTTGTGTCACTTCAGGGAGGCAAATGTTGAGAGCAGGAGGAATACAGGTAAAGATGATGTCGTCATAAGACACAAGAGTAATTGGAATCAAAGTTTGCTCAGATTGTAAAACTTACTCTTCCGCTTTGGAGGCAGTTACTTAATTTGTCCCCAACTGGGGATCGAAGCTCGTTAAGTGCATTGAATTGTTTGGTGCAGCGGTACAGTGATGTACATTTTTTTTTTCCTGAAGGAACCCTCAAATGGAGCCTTGCTGTTGGAGTGCTTCCTTTTCATAGCAAGGTTTTATTCTTCATGCCAGCACACAGAGATCACCTTCGAGGTGTGTGGAAACACAGGCAAACCTACAAGCTCACAGTCTCCCAAGGCCAGGCTTCCATACACCATGTGTAATACTTTTCCATCAAATAGGTTGGGATAAAAAAGTTTTGTTGGGAATACTCCACAGATATTGTGCATCTAATAGCTCTTTATCATCAAGGATTTCAAAATTTAGAGAGTACAGTGACTGTTCTAGGGATAAGTGTTCCCTTCTTTTATTTAGCAGACTAAAGTTTTAGGTTTCTTTTTTTCTTTTCTTTCTTTTTTTTTTCCTGCAATATCCTGGCCTTGAGGGTTGGCAGGGATGCTCACGGCACATCTAATGTGCCAATCAAGGCAGAACAAGCATAGTGGGCAGTAGAGTAAGCAGGCACATTGTCAGCTTTTAATTGAGAAAAAACAGCTAAAAGTAAGCAATCACATTTTGGGTCTTCTCTCCCAACTGAGATATGGCTTTTGTAAAACCTGAGAAAATATGAACAATGACATGAACATAGGACGATTCCCCAAATGGGGGCATGACAAATGATCTCTGTCAAGGATCATTAGGTAAGCTGTCATGAGGATTAGTGCCCATGGGGAACGCGGTTAATGTGAAGGTAGAATATGCGGGGCGGGACTGCACAGTGTGATGGGATTGTGGTTCTTTGTTTATGGCACTATTTTAAGTACTTCCTGGGAATCCAGAAGGAGGCACTCATAATCTCGGAAAGACACAAATAAATTCTCTCCACTAATACAAGAGGGGATTTGGTCCTTCAAAGACAGCTTTTTCAGACTGCATCTTAGTAACTCTGCGATAGATGAAAGAAGTTTTCATGTGTGTGTGTGTGTGTGTGTGTGTGTGTGTGTGTGTGTGTGTAAAAGAGAGAGAGAGAGAGAGAGAGAGAGAGAGAATTTTAAAATACATGTTTAATAGATAGTTAACAAGTTCACCTGAAAAATTTATCAAAGTAGGTTGCCACAGGACAGAAAGAAAAGAGATTTTAACTGCACTGCATCTTATCCAAGGGTCATGGATAATGTCTAGATCCAATCCAATAAGTTGTTTAAGCCTCTTTTATTTTGTGCATAGACATACTGGCTATAAGATCCACACAAGCATTGTTGTTTAGAATTAAAGCTTTTTGAAGAGACTTTAAAATTAATTAACAGAATTATAAGCTTTCTAATATAATACTTATAAATTGTTTATTTTATTAATAAGGACCACTATCTCCTTTTGGCCTTTTTTGATGACAGAGTTGTAATGCAATTTTATTTTTACAGCTTACTGAAACAATTATAATTGACCATTTTAAGCCAAGGCATTTATATTTTTAATAATAAGGCATGTTTATATAAAACTATAGAGGATTGATTTAAATAACCAAAAAAGACACTGAAATGGAATTTAGAGTAAACTTTGATTTGATGAATATCTATTATTTTATTAAATAGTTACAGCCCAATAAAACACAAATGCATTTTATTAAATGTGAAATTATGTTTTTGAAACTTTTATTTTAAATGTTAATCAAGCTATAAAGAGTCTTCCAACAAGCCAACAACAAAATTAGTTAATTTTGTTGAAAACTTTTGTCCTATTGTGACAGAAGCCTAACAGTGGAAGGCAGAAGCTATCAGCCCAATTACTTTTACTGTCTTAATACTGATTATTTTTAAGAAAATAAATTTAAAGTTTTTTAACATCTTTGAACTTGCATGTAATAATTATAGCCTTGAGCTGCTGGGATCAATGAAAATTTTAAACTCAGAAACTGATAACTTGGATATTATTACATAGTATCCATAAATATTAATGTTATATTTAGTTATTATTATTTATATTAATTAATAACTCAATGATCCTTAATGTTTTTACCTTTTATTTTATCAACCAACCTGAATTTATAAACTCCAAAATTTTTATTTACAAATTCATGAATATTTTGAGCCTAATAATTGTTAATCTAAAAGACATATTGTCAAGACGGATATATAACACACAACATAGGCAATGTGATTAATGGCTTCAGCCTTTGTCTTCTTAATTAATCAAGTAGTGAGTGCTCTTATATTACTGAATTAACTTGGCACCATTTAAGCAACTTGTAGACAAAACCACATGACACAGGCACATTGTGTTTCATTTATACTTGGACAAGAGCAAACCTCATGACCTGTACCCACTGAACAATTAATATACATTGTGTTTTGTTAGACATTTAAAACCCAATAAATTTACCTATCAATTGTTTTATTATCAGCAGATGTTAGGTTTTCTTAAAGCTGTAAAAGATGGCAGTATAATCCACTGTCTTTTGTCATTTTCAAATTTCTGCAAGCACAGGAATCTAACACAAGTTAAACAGTACCATATGCATATGCCCTTGGAAGTCTTTATCGATAACTCTCAGGTGAACGACAAGTCCTCTCATGTCCAGCTATGATGGCCAGTTATCAGCCCAACTATTCCAGGAGGGATCGCGACATGCACGTTCTTCCGTAGCAAAGTCACTCCTTGATCTTGGTATAAAAAGAAACAGTTGCTGATACAGAGTTGGTGGCAGCACTACCTGCGGTGGCAGTAATGAAATCAGAAATCTCTATGACTGAGGAAGGGTTGAGGATAGATTTGAGCCTTTGGTACTTGGTTCTAGGGCCCTGAACTTTGCCCACGTCCTTGAGGAAAATGATTACCATCTTTGTCTGTTTTATCCCTGCGTTGATTAACACGGTGTTTTCACCACTTGTGCCTTGGACAAAAAAGGGCAGAAGAGGAGGGTGTAGGGCTTCCCTGCTTAGATTTTTTTTACAGTCTCTCTCACAGTGACCCATCTTTTCACAGGCGGAATATTTTTGTCTTCCTTTTTGTCTGGCTGTGATGGCAGCAGCTATTAAGTCAGCCTTGCAGGAGCAAGAAGCAAAATAATGAAATGGAGATATCATTTTTAAAATTTTTAACAGAAAAGCTACTTGTTCAGAAATGCAGACAGCAAATTTTTGTTCGTTGGTTTGCTTTTTTTTTTTTTTTAACAGAAACAGTTACTGCTATAACATCTCTTAGCTTTTCTTGGGCTGACTATCTCGATAAGTACTTTGTAAAAACCTTTGAATTGGCATCAAGCCTGGGCCAGGTTGAGGCAGTATTACCATAGAGGCTCTGATTAGGATGGATTTTAATTTTTCCATAAGCCTGCTGTTATTATTTTTATTCCCAGGAGAGAGGAATTTTTTATTTTATTTAATTTCAACTCTGAATAATAAACTCCTTGCAGCAGACTGAAACTTACTTAGAAGCCGAATGACTTACATTATCTCTATGCAACTTTTAAGCACCAAAATTGTTTTTTATTTATACCACAATTTTGTTGATTTATATATGAGACCTAAAATCTACTGTTAATATAATTTACATTTTAGTTTGTATTTTATTAGAAGGCAATTGACATTGCGCTTTAAAATAAAACAAGATAAAGGTTAAAGGGGGCTTTGGTGCTCAAATCTTGCTGTTCACATCACTGATTGAAAGGGTGTTATTCCTTCTAATAATTGTTTGCAAGGGGGAGGTTTTTTCTTCATATGCTCAAGAAAAATGGTTAGGGTATATGCTGAAGGAACAACAGGATTTTAGATTTTTCACAATGGTTGGAGAACGTGCTTGGTCAATCCTCAAGCAGAAAAAATAAAAACAAGAATGCCCCAGATGGATAGGCACTCACCAAGTTCCTATATATCTATAAAGTTAAGTCTCTTTTAGCACTTGAAGGGGGGAGGGGAACTCATTCTTTCCTTCTGATGGAAGGGGAGTCTGCAATGGTCCAGTGGTCAAAGTAATCAAATTACAAGGAAAGCAGACCCTGAAAGCTAGTTTTACTCTGTCTAAAAGTACAGATCACTTCTTTTTGCTGTTTCATGTATAGATTCCCTTGTGGTGGTAGCCAATGGCAACATTTATGAGCATTAAAGAATAATTTGTGAAAATAGCTCCTCTCGGTGATTATCCTTGGAGTCTTTAGGATTGTGCACAGGATGAGAGTAAAATCTCCATTTGATTTCAGCCTGACCCGCGATTACCCTGAATTTTTCCCCAAGGAATCTTCCTGCTCTTAGGCGGCTTCCAGCATTCCTCCACAGGATTTCTCTGGCATCCCGAGTGGATCCCTTGGTTGCTTCCCAGGATCATAAATATACCTCTCAAATCCTCCGATTAGCTCCACCATGAATAGGCCAGGAGGGAAGAGTGGGCAGGGCTCCCTATCTGGAAGCCAGACACCCTCCAAACAGCTACCTTTCTATCTCCTCTTAATCAACATTCAAACTTTTGCTTTCCAAATATGCTTCCAAAAGATACTTGTAAAGTGATGTTCCTAATTTAAAAAAGAGAAGAAAAAAGCCCACATTCTCAGATCAACTATCTTTCAGGCATGGTTCGTATTATATCTCCCACTGGGTTGAAGAAGGAGGAGGACAAAAGAGAGGAAAGAGGGAAAGAAACATGAAAAGAGGAGGGAGAAATGGAGAGGAGAAGAAGAGGAGGAAGACTGAAAAGACCTCGGCAACTTGCTTTCACCCAGAATTTCTTACATTCTTTTGATAATAACACCTCCCCATTCTCTCGGTCTATAATAAATAATCAAACTTGCCTTCAGTAGGCATCCTGTGGGTAGAACTTCATAATAGAATTCACATATTGTGGAAACTATAAAAAATTAACAATAGTACCTTTGTGTGCATATTTTATATACATATATAGTTGTACGCTATTGATAACATCTACACTCCTTTGTAATGTTCTATTGATAGATGACACTAGATCTAAACCCTGGTTTCATGCTAAAATAAAACCTGGGCCTCCCAGAGATTTTGATAGTCATGTTGTGAGAAGAGGTCAAAACACTCACATACTTAGAAGAACCTGGGAGCAAGGAAGAGCCACTCAGGATATCAAATGTCATCCAAGGGTCACAGCCCCTGTGTTTTCTTCCCACGCTCCTGTCCCTCTTGTCCAACGTTTTTGTTGAGGAAACATTTCTTATATTTATACTAGCTGGTTCAAAGGAACAAGAGTAACGGCAAAAAAATTAAAAATAATGAGAGACAGGAAGACCTACTATTGGCAGAGTTTCGAGTCAACAAGTGACCCCACCGATAATACTGACCTGTAACATCAGCTTCTTGTACAGTACTAGATAGCAAGACAAGTCAGAAATGACAGCAATAAATTCCTCAATCCAATACCTTCTGGGGAGAGTATCATTTGCCTTTGTGCAGCCTCTATTTTTTCAAGTGGATCAGGGCTTCTCTCTTTCCATTCCGAGACTTTCGTTGTTATTTATTTATTTATTTATTTATTTATTTATTTATTTTATGTAGAGACAGACTCTCCCTAAGGTGCTAAGTTGCATAGGCTGGGCTTAAATTTGTGATTCTCCTACCTCTGCTTCTCAGAATGCTAGAATTATACCACGCCCATTTAGGGATTTGTTCAATACACACATCTATAGGAAACAGCCATGGGGATTAGAAGCAGAATTATATTCACATGATATTCTGGGGAGCATTTTTTTAAAGGCAAAGCCCTAGATCGAGCTCACTGCATATAGCTTCTGATTGCCTCCTGAAAGGCTGATTCCTACTCCATACTCTCTGCCCTACTCCTTGGCTTAAAGGTTTAGGTTTTACTGTAGGACTTGGAGGTTTTTCTGACCCCGGAATATATGTCTAGGTGCAGAGATGATGTGTAGTCTGCTGCTTTGTGTGTCTGCCTTTGATAAAGGTCCTGCCCCAAAGGCTTGGCTCTCCAGGAATCGCTGAGCAACTGATCAACTTTCCAACCATGACATGAATCAAGCTTGTCAGATGGTCACAGGGCTTCATGGCCAGTGTGCACACTTACAGAACTATAATTTATATGGATTCATTCCTTTGATTTTTCTCCAAGATATCTGATGGCTCTCCACAGAGCTCACCTCGATAGCAAGGTTATCATTCCCAGATCTGGCGGTGGGGCACTCTCAGACTTCTGAGAAGACCTTACAGACGTAATGCCAGAGGCCCAGTTGAAATACCTGAATATAACAACCCTGTATCTCTAAATTATTCCTATCACAAAGTCATTGAGGACAGCCATGAAAAAAACACCTTAAAATTCTAAAACTCTATGTTCTTCCTTCTTTGTCTGGGCCCCTGGACTATTCGCAAAATCTCCTAACATCTAAATGGAAGACACCCCCACTCCCACCCCCATAAACAGCTCTTGTGTTCTGTGTTCTTGAAATACCGTCATGATGTGGACCCTGCCAAGATTTACTCAGGCACTCAAGAGCACTTGCCCAAGCTATGCTTGAAACCTGAGGTACAGCAGGGGCAACCAAGGAGCGTGGCCCAGGAACGCAGAGGTTCAAGTCCTGTGGAAGCAGTGCTGGGCAATAAACCCATGAAGAACACCCCAGCCCGAGTCTAAATGACTCTGTGCTCCTAAGAGCAGCGAGCCTATAGTTGCAAAGGCAGCCTCAAAACTTTCTGAAACACCTTTAGGGTAATTGTTCCATTGTCTGGATGTGTAACACCTGGCTTTTTTTTTTTTTTCTATCCATCCCGACTGCCTTATCAAAGGCCACTTGGCTGCATCTTTGCACACTTTTTTTTCTTTTTTGTGACTTGTTATTTCTGTTATTTATGAAAAGAGGCTAGGAATTTTTTTAACCTTTTTACATTATTTCACTTTTGATTATTAATTTTATCTCTAAATCATTTTTTCTTCTCTTTTTACCATGAGCAGGTTAAAAAGCCAGAAGCTCATTTAATATTCAGCTTAGAAATTTTTTTCTTCAGAGATCCCACTTGATTATTCTTAAATTCTACCTTCCCTAAGACCTTCAGGCATGGATAGTTCAGCCAAGTTATTTACTTCTCTTTCACCAGGGTGGCCTTCACCTTATTTCCTAATACATGTTTTCCAGTTGTGCCTAAGATCTCATCAGAGTGGCCTTTACTGTTCATCTTTTGAGCATGGCCATTTAAATAATCTCTAAGAAGATCCAGATTCTCCCTAGAGCTATTCTTCTTCTGAACCCTCCTCAGAATTGGCTCTAAGGTCCTGTTTACTACTATGCAAGCCTTTTTGTAAACTGCTCGTTCAAAAATTTCCAGACTGTTCCCACTACCCAGGTCCAAAGCTGATCCTACAAAGTGAGAAACGTGTTCTTGAGACAATTCACTTCTCCACTACCACTTTCATATTTTATGTCTTAGTCTGTCTTGTCCCATCCAACAATTCCTGAGGCTTAATAAAGAACAGGAATTCATTGTTTATAGCTGCAGAAACTGGGAGTCTCAGTATCAAATTTCTGGAGTCTGGTGAGAGACTTGCTGAATCATCCTAAGAGAAAGGGGAAGAGAAAGGAAGGGCACCACACATGAGAGAAGCGGGTGAACTGATCCTTTTCTAGAGAACTTAACCTCATGATGACAAATCAGCTCTGGTAAGAAGAGCATCAGTCCCCTCAAGAGGGCCTATCCTTCACGGCCTAATAACCTCTTCAAGAGTCCATCTCTTAGAACAATTGAATTGGGAATTAAGTTTCCATATCTGAATTTTTGAGGAGCCCATTCAAACCATAACAGATGCCACATAGCACAACAGAGATTGTCCATTCTTACGGCAATTTTCAGCAGATAAGCTGACATTCTTTTCTTCTCTTCCACTTGAAAGATCATGTTTTTTTTTAAACTACATACTATCACAACTTGAAAGATTAAAATTTTGCAAAATATCTCACAATGAATTAGAACATCCAGGTGTACACAAAAGTGTTTTCTAAGCCTTGGTCTATAGGTTTCATCGTAGGACATGTTATAGTACTTTCATGCATTCTTTCAATTTTCACACTGTCCATACAAAGTAGGAGATCAACGTATTTTTTCTTCACATCACTTGTTCCTTTCACATACATGTGAAATTATGAGTCAAGGAAACTGTTCTGTGTTGCACAATATGAACAAAGCATTGCCATATGGAGGTTTCACTATTCAGTGGGCTGTATTAGCTGCATAACTGAGAAAAAAGAGAAGAGGAAAAAGAAGGGAGAAAAGGGTGTTTTTTATAGCTAAATTTACCAAACTAACATTTAGAAATCTTGTCCTGTCTTCCACTTTCTAACATTTAGAAAACTTTCTCAATGTAATTAATAAATGGTACTGCTGTATCCAAATTTTCTGTGATCTTCTCTACTCATTTATTTTTCTAAAAATAAAAGGTACTGAACTAAAACAAGTTTTGAGAAGTACTAAAAACCATGTCTGTCTTCTGGAGTCACAGTGCTCTCTTGCCTATCAATCATCTAGGAAATCCATGTTAATTTTGTTTCACTTATGTTACTAGCATTTATTTATCATGAAATTTTCTTGTGCCATATCTTTTATCAAAAACTGGGTCTGGCTTCTGAGGAACACTCTTTAAGAATATCTAAACAAGATATCACCAGTCTCATGGTTCAAATAAACAACTAATCCAAATTTAAAAAATAAAGAATATAAAGAAAAAATTAAAAAGTTCTTTAGAGAACCCCCATAAAGTCCTTCTCCAAGAACCTAAGCTGTATATCCAAGAAATAACCAAAAGGAATAAAACTGAGAAAGAAAATGTTTACCAGTTACGAAACTAGTAAATACTGCCAACGAAATATTACAAATATTTGGCAGCAATTATTACCAAACACAGTAAATTCAAATCAGTGTGAAGAAAAACATCAAAAGTTCATGTGCAACTTCCTTTCCTGAAAATGTGCAGCAGTCAGGAAAGTAAGGATAACAGGCTGGACACACAGGCAGCCTTGGGAGAAACGGGTTCCTGTCACAAACTGTCTCTGCCCCAAGCTAAACAAACTGAAAATGAGCACCCACTCCTCCGTGTCCTACTGCCCTTTGTTCTATATAGGACTCTTCCCAAAGATAACACATATTTTCCCACAGGGCGGTAAGGACAGTGTCCTTACAATTGTGGCTCTTCAGGAGCAAAGGTGAGAGATTTTCAATGAAATTAAAAATGTAAACTGGTGAAATGTAAGTCACCAAACTAAATCCATTTAGGCACTGAACCTGTCTTGTCCCATACCTGGCTAAAGTAGGTGAATGAATAATCAAGAACCCAAGGAGTGTCCCTTTCACCTTGAGGAAGATTACAGACACAATCTGTACCCTTTCCACCACAAATATACTCACACTGGAAACCACAAAAAATGCCAAGTTAAAACAGGGTTTTCCCCTACTGTGCTCGTAAGTGGAAAAACAGCAAATACAGAACAAAAATAAAACTTCTAATGACCAGAGATCTTTTTCCGCCTGCCCGAGGTAAAGAATAACTGAATTCACATGAAATTTGAAGAATGAATTAAAATGGCAGCAGAAAAAGGGGCCAAGTGTGGACAGGGGTGTATTGGGGGGACAAGGAAGACTCCATCCACTCTATTTGGGAAATGAAATCTGTTTCTGACAGCCTTTGTTTTAAAATGAATATGAAAAATTGTTTTTAAAAATATGGTAGAAAGAAAAACATCCAAAACACAGATGTAGCAGTTTCTTTGAAAAAAAAAAAAACATTTACTTCTAGGAACAGAAGAGAGAGGGAGAGGTTTCAGTGTCAAGAGAATTGTAAATTTATAAAATTCTTATTTATATTTCTCTCAAGCTCTCACAGAAGTTATTTCCTTAATATAAAGTATTCCATCTTGTGCTTCTAAGTTTGAAAACCTCTCTGACAGACTTGTTTCTTGAAAAATATATAAACCAAATTATTTCAAAGCAAATCAACAATGAAAACAATAAAGAACTAACAAAGCTATATTCAAGTAACAACAAAATATTACTTAAAAATTCATCCAGATTTTAAGGGAGAATATTTTATGAACTCAAAAGGAAAAGGAAATATAGATATTATCTTATATATAATTAATGTAGGCCTAAGATAATAAAATAATAACTGACTAAAATAATAAGCCATACTTATCTGAATATTAATATAGCTGCACAAATCAGTCATGGAATGAGCATTTGTAACCTACTGCTACTAGAATACTGCTTTGTAAACTAATTGATGCTTATTCTCAGGGTGTAAAATATAGTTTAATGCTAGAAGTTTTGTTAATGTAATTTCTCTCACAAACAAATTAAAGAAAAATACTCTGCAATCATCACTGGTAGCAAGAAGCTACAAAATTCTACAATATTCTTAACTTCTTGATAAAGATATTTAATTGACTTTTAAAAACTAAACTTGAATTAACAACCAGAATTTTTTTCTCTCCATGTCACTGCTAGTATTTTCTTTAGAATTTAGAAATGAAGGAATTGCTGGAAAATTCCAAGAAGTACGGTTAATTGAAAGAAGCCATTATGTAAGTAAGAACTCATAATTTGTTAAGTAATTCTTATTTGCAGATGAAGTATTTTCTACATAAAGAAAACAAAATATTGACTAAAATCATTAAAAAATAAGAGCTCAGTAAAGGCATTTAGTTAAGAAATTGATACTATTAAATCTAAATCTAGTTTCCTACCTAGTTAAAATAGAACTAACTAGCTAAAATCGAGTAACTAGATTCTGTTCACAATGGTAATTGTTATGCAGTAAACTTACTGACATCAAAGTGTTAGTGAGAAATGAAAGTGTTTCTTCTTCCATTTTTTAGTTGTCTACACTACTTTTCTTTAAAAAAGTATCAATTTTATTAGGAAAAAATAAATGCCTATTTTCTTTAATAATTGAGAAATAAAGTACATTAGAATAGGCAATATAAGCTTGAATTTCCAAATAAGGCTAGCACCTCATAATAAGAGGATTTCCTTAGAGTTTCTAGTCAATGGTAAAGCCATGATTAAAATTTAGAACTTCTTTTATTTTTTTGTTACTTTGGACTTCAAGTTTTGAGTCCACTGCACTATTTACTTTTAACTTCTACTGGCCATACTGCTCGTGTCTATACTAAAAATAGTATTTCATAGGTACTAAAGATTTTTTGAGAGTTTTAGTAAATTACTCTGAACTTAGCGTAATGATTTGAGCTTCTAGTCAAAGTCTGTCAAAGAAAAACTCAGAATTTAGTCTAGTTTGGCACTGAAGATTCTGGCATGTAGTTTCCCCACTTGATACAGACTGTTGCAGACACAGCTATGAGATGATATTTTCTGCTAAGTTGATAAACCTAAAAATGGGAAAAGTTATTTCTTCCAGATATCTCTCTGTCCTCTGTTCTTCCTATCCATCCAAATAAAAGAAACTAGTAAAGGTATATTCTCTCTACAGTCTTAAAGATATCTATTTTTCTTGTTCATTCTTGAAACCATCCAGAATAAAGGAAGAATTTTATGATCAGACACTAGATATTGCTTTATTAATGAAATAGTTAAACCCATGTTTCCATAATCCTAATCCATAAATTTGATTAAGTAACTGGTCCTTCTTCTAAATGTAGTTATTAATCCAAGCATAGCTGGACATCACCTCCATGGTCAACACGAATTATTAATATTGTAATGGACTAAGCTGTGAACAGAGAGCAGAGTACTGTGTAACCCACACAGGTGCAGGCATTGTGGTTTAGACGGAGATGGCAATTCTCACGAACAGAGGCGGGAGACGAAAGGCTAGGGGAAGAACTCACATACTTTTAGGGCCAGGAAATGCTGAGCTGCCCTCAGCTGCACCAGCCGGAAGGACACTTTCCAGTCCTGCCCACCTCTTAGGATGGGGCCAGATGAGTAAAGCATCTACTGTCCTTGGCAACTCTATCCAGAAGTGTCTGTCTTTCTTCTACATCGCTCCTGTCCCCCTTGTGGTCACTCCCAGCTTGTGACTGTGTTTCCTACTTTGCCGAAAGAAAACCCTGAAGCGATCAAAAGGATACCTCAGCTTCCCACCATCACTTACGCCGTGATACGTACTCTCACGTGCTCTGATTCCCGGATGTTGCACAAGCTCTCTGCTTTCCCACCTAAGGTGCAGCCTCAGTGATGCGGCCCGTTGCCTTCAGCAGCGCCGATCCAAGGAAGCAACTCCTCCCACCTTTCCTATTATTCCCCCTGTGCCTTCAACCTCCTCACGGTATTATCAATAAATCATTTCTACCAGCACACACATT
Organism: Ctenodactylus gundi; assembly: GCA_004027205.1. Taxonomy (NCBI): domain Eukaryota; kingdom Metazoa; phylum Chordata; class Mammalia; order Rodentia; family Ctenodactylidae; genus Ctenodactylus; species Ctenodactylus gundi. The sequence goes on from PVKB01000774.1 coordinate 223,898, forward strand.
TGTTCTAATTTCTTCCACATTCGGTCAGTTCTCCTGACCGGTCAAGTCTCTCTAGATTCAGTCCTTGTATCTCCCTGTTTCTCTCTCGCTCCTGCCTTTGGCCCATCTGTAGAAACTTGCTTAGGTCAGAGCTTCCGATGACATCCACGTTGCAAAATCTACTCATAGTTCCTAACGTTTCGCCCCATTTAATCAGCTAGACGCCTTGAAAATAGGTCTTGCGTGGATTTCAAGACACGCGCCTGATTTTCTTCCTCCTGTTGTGGCTGCTGCTGTTTTCTCTCCAGCCTTTCTTTTCTCCCAGACGTCTCACTGCATCAGTACCTTACCCACAAGTCCTTTCACCTCTCTTCTAACTACCTTCATTGCAAAGAGAATTTTATTCTGATGAACAACTTTCAATGTCACCTATTTGAAGATGACTTTCAAATTTATGTCTGCAACTCAGCTCTCCCAAGGAACTCCGTGTCTATATATCTGAGGATCTAACACGATGCCTGCATTTTAGTTAACAAGTCCGAAGCAGGGTTATCTTTTTTTCCAAATTCTGTCTCCTTTTCTTCCCTTGCTTAATAAAATTGACACCCAGCCAGGTACATACTCAAAACCTTAGGCTCATTCTTGACATGTCTCTCTTGTCTGTGTCCTACATCCAAACTGCTAACAAATTCTGTGACCCTGACTTTACATCATGTGCAGGATCTAATCCATCCCTAATACTCCTACTGTTACCACTCTAGACTAAGCACTAATTCTCTCAACTGGATTATTACAACATCCTCCAAGATGATTTTTCTGTTTTCATCTTAAACTACTTCAATCTACTCTCAACAAGGAAGCCAGAACAAAACTTTTTAAATGTAAGCCACATCACTCCTTTGCTAAGCTAATAAATCGTTCCCCACTTTAGATACAGTTCTTACAATTGCCTACAAAGTCCTGCATATCTGCTCTATCCCTGAGTTCCTCGTCTATTGTTCTTCCCTTTGATCCCTACACTTTTGCTACAATTGATTTCCTGGTGTTCCTGGAAGAAATGAATAAGCTCATTAACCCCAGGGCTTTTGCACTTGATTTTCCACAGCCTATATCCATTTTTTTTTTAAAGCAAATGCAGGTTATTCTACCTTCTACCTTCACTTAATCCCAGAAAACCTATGTCTTTTGTAACACAAAAATATACTCACATTTTTTTCTCAATATCTACTGGGCTCAATCTTGGCTCACATGTGAACTACCCTGACTGACATGAGGAGAATTCTCCAGACCTCATAATTTATTTTTGTTCATGGAATTTATAGCCTTCTTATACATCATGCAACTTAATTATTTATTATGTTTGTTTCTCCCCAGTTAGTAGCATAGAAACTCACAAAATTTCTGCTACTTAGAACTGCACCTAGTACTTAGTAGATAATAAAGAAATAATATTCAAACAAATAAATTAGAGAAATATAACCAGGCTGTTTAAAGATATGATCTTGAGAAGTTTAGAGATGTGAGCATGTTAGTGTTTAGAAATCTTGTCTTCAAAGCATAAAACATCCTTTTATATAAAAAGATTTTTTACCTTCTACCAGATGTTAAAACACAAGGAAATACATAAAGCAATGACTGATAAAGTTTATAACAATTCTCTTTAGCTATGTCTACCCACCGATCAATTCTATGTGGAATTCCAATGGCCATTTTCCTGCGAAATCCACATAGTCGGCAGGATTTTGAGCTAGCAGTGGAGAACAGGTGCTGTCTGCAAATGCTGGCTACCATTACTAGCTCTCTGACCTGACATTAGAATGAGCCACCTTTCTTCTTTTCTATGGCTCTTACAGGAGAGAATCACTGAAATTCTTTCCAAGATGAGTCAGGGTAAGACAGGGTGGAGGACCCAGCTTATTAAAGAGAAAGAATTGCTACCACAGCAGACGTTGAGTTGGTAAGTAAACCTGTGTATAACTAGTCTCATTTGGATCTCTCTCTCTCTCTCTCTCTCTCTCTCTCTCTCTCTGACTTTTCTGTGCTGTGCTTCTCTTCCATTTGCATGCACCCCCCCACACACGTGCCTTACCATCACTCAGATACACTTCTGTTTGAAATCGTAAAAATCTCATTCTTTTACACTGTTATGGATCTTATGACTCTCATCAAACCTTTATGGTTAAAGGAGCATCTACATGTACTTGATTAGAGATCTGAGTATCACTATATCCTAGTATAAAATTTAGAACTCGTGACAGGTAACTGCAAAAGGTAGTGAGATTGTTTCTTGCTATCTGTGCTCTTATCTCCAACCATGTTTCTAGATTTTCTCACATATACAGCTGCAAAAAAATCCAAAATATCCCCCACTAATTAGCCTGGCAAAGCTTCTTAGCTTTCAATCTGTTTTACTACTACAAAAGGACTGACTGTCTAAGTGATAAAATAAGGCACAAACTAAAGAGCTAAAGGAAGAAGGCTGCATCCCTCTGAAGTTGTAGACCACTCATGTCAAGAATGTATTATTTCTCCCTTGCCCAGAAAAGCTCCTGCTTGCAGCCTGTCCATCTCTTGTGCCCTCTGCATCCCAGGTGCAGGCCATTTGCTGAGGAGTGCCTAGTGGTCAAGTCATCCTCATGAACTAAATGAGTGCTTGAACTTCCTAGAAGGTAGTTAAAGGAACAACACAAAAACACACAGCCAAAACTGGCTTTTTAACTAGGCAAAAGAGCCAAATGAATTCTAAAATGAATGTACTCACCGTAATATCTCTTTTCTGAAAAGTGTGCACCAAGATAAATCACAATCAGCTGCACACCTTTGTTGGAAAAACTAAGAAATCATAGAAACACAGAAAAGTTAGTCTATCATATGTAAGAGGTCCGACTCCTCATAAAAATGGGGGAAAATAAAAAAATTTAAAATAGTGATAAATCATTATTTTAAAGGCTTTGAGTATTAAAACATATTAAGAAACTACAGTCAATTAAGAGCAATGATATAAAATGATTGTTAGAACTTGGTACATAAGGACATTTTATAAATCAATATGAAAAGATTAATACAAAAACAGGAAAGTTATACTGGCATTTTACCAAAAGAACTAAAGATCATTAATAACATAGAAGCATTCAAGAAATAAATAAAAGTTCGAACTCACTAATAATGAAGAAAATGGAGATTCAAAATAACAATGCAACAATATTTTGATAGCCTAAGTTAGGATTTGCCCCTATGTTATTCCCCATATCTCAGTAACTTAGCACAAGAAAATTGATTTCTCATTCATGCCACGTGTTATTACAGGTTGGAGCAAAGGGTCATTTGACGGTCACTCAACAATTCAGATGGAAGAGTGTTCCCTAATTCATCAGTGGCTCCAACTGAAATCTGCACAGTTCTTAGCCAATGAGGTGAGAGACAGGATCAAAGAATCGCACACTCTCTTTCCTGTCTTGGCGAAGAGGTGACATAGGCCACTTCTGATCCCTGGTACTATTTGCATGCCTTTCCAATTCTGGCGCTTCTTCTCTTCCCGTCTCTTAAACAGACTAAGGGAGAGGGGAAGGAGAAACGTGCAGCGGTTAAGGGAAAGGGAAGGAGGAAGGAACCAGGAGGAGGAGAGGAGAGTGAGAGACAGAGTTAGGGCCTGTGCGAAAACATTTCTTGTCAAGAGAGCAAGCGAGCGAAAGGAAAGAGACAAGCAAGCGTGTGGTGCATTTGAAATTCTGCAAGGTTTAGCTGGAAGAGAAAAGATGGCAGAATTTAGAGAAGATGAAGGAAAGATGGCTAAATCCGGAAGAAGTAAGTGTGCGTTCTGAAGTTGAGGACTAGGACAATTTTAAAGCAGAAAAGGGCTATCATCAAGTATGCATTTTTTGATGGATTAACCTGGCTGCTGTTAAAAAGAATAAAGGTTCTAAAAAAAAAAAAGAAAAGAAAAAAGGAAAATAAAGGATCAAAACAATCCTTAATATAGGGAGTAGTAAAAGTCTGAATTAAAAAAAATAAGAATGCCAACTATGTTACACTATTGGGAGTGTCTGTTATGTTAACTCACAAAAGAGAAATAATTTCCTTGTGTACATATGTTATAAAAACTAAATGTTATAAAACTTAACAAAACTACAAAATTTGGTGTCGTCATCAGAGCTGGTAGAAGGTGCAAAGCCCTTTTCCTGAGTATTCATCCCATCAAGCTCTTACCCATGTGAGTAATCTGTGGTTGGGAGTGGTGGTGGCGCACTGTGGCCTCTTTCCCGTCACTGTGGTGATAGGGACCCTACAAGGGGCAGCCTCCGATGAACTGCCCACCTGTGGCACTGCGTTTCTTCTCTCCCAAAGACCCAAGGGATAAGGGCGGGCCTTCTTCTGGTTACACAAAGAAAATACAGTTCTTAGCATCATCTTGCAGTAACAAACTTTTTTATTCCATTTGTATGGATTTTTCATTTTTTTCCTCTCAAAACACTTTTACTTTTCTCTATCATTCTTTCAGTTGATTTTTTGTTTGTTTGTTTGCAATTCTAGGGTTAAATGCAGTACCTGGGCACTAATCTCCACCTCCATCCCTTCTTTAAATTTTTCTTTTTATTTCAAGACAAGGTTTCACTAAGACTGGTCTGGAATTTGGAATGTTCTTGCCTCACCCCCCAGAGTGCTAGGAGTCCATGTGTGCATCACCATGCTTGGCTTTTCAGCTGATTTACTGTCCCACTCAAGAAAGCACACAGCCTAAGAGTTGAGAGTCCAGATGGAAACCGCCAGGGTTCAAACACTGACACCATTTCTCATCAGCCTACGATCCTGAGTGTGTTGCTGTTTCTGCATCTCAACTGCTTAATACTTATCTGTAGTAAACAATTACCTAAATAGCCTTAGTTCTTTATTCCTACTTAGCACTCTTTCATTACAGCTTTCCCCACTCAGAGGTAGAGTCTGTATTTCTTGCCCTTTGGACTCGGGCTAATGCTCTCACCTGCTTCATCTAATAGAATATGCAGGTCTTGGTAGTTTGCAGCAGGGGCCTGGGCCTTGAATAGTCCTATGTGCTTCACTTTGTCCTGAAAGAGCGCTACTGCAACCATGGAATAAGCCTACGATATGCAGACCTTGTTGAGGCCAGCTTCATGTCCCGGCTCCATCCACGGACACAGCTGATTAGACAGGAGAGTAAATCTTTTGAACTTGGCCCAGATCACCAAAAAGTGATTTGTAAAGGGGAAAAAAGACTATTGTAATTTTTAAAGTTTCAAGTTTTCAAGTATTTATTTAATATTAATCTTGTTAGAATATTTATTATAAAGGTTCATTGTGGTAAGCGATAACTGATACACTATTTTACAGTGTTTATATGTAAATGAAAAAAATATGCCAAGTTCTTTGAACAGCTCAGCATTCAGTGTTTGCTCTTCATTTTATTTCTAGTAGCAGTAGCAGTGTTTATTAGTAATATTGAAACAGTGTTTATTAGTAATAGTGGAATAAAAATGAATTTCAACTGGAAATGCAGATCTAGAACAAGCATAAAAATGTACCCTCAAAATAAATGCGTCAAGAGATAGTAGCCCTTAGCAAGGAGGTAAAAATGTAATGTCACTTGCTTTCAAAAGCATTGTAGACTGAAACATACCTTATTTCTGTCATGTCTAAAAACTTTTCCAGATTTAAATAAAGAAATATGCAAAATTACACAATAATGAGAACAGGAGGAAGAATGAAAGGTGAAATACGTTGTCACATTTTTGAAATATGGGCCGTGTGATGACTGGTTATCAGCGTGAAAAAAAAGGAGTAATAAGTACTTTCAGAAGTGACCTGAATTTGAAAAGAGTGGGATCCCATCTCAGAAAGTCCCTGTTTGGGTCCTGTGAAAGGAGGGAGGAAGGGATATGGCTGAGTGAAGGCCTTGGGACAAGTGTCCATGCAGCTGAGCATGCCTCCAGCCACAGGGCAGACCGATGGTTCTGCTGTTTTCCTCCATCTTTTGTCCACTCACAGGGGACTAAATTTTTATTTTCATGAGAAACAGACCTGAGAGAGTGAACAGCAAGCAAGCAGGGTAGAAGAAGCACCATGATGAAAGCAAAGAAACAAAGGAAGCTATGGGAAATGAAAGCTAAAGGAAGATGCGTGCTGAAGAGTCAGACCTCCACGACGTTCTCTAGTTAGCCACGATCACCTGCTATCCTCATCTCATCATATGATAAATAGGTTAAGATTATACAATGCATTCTTATCCAATAAAAAAATCTTAACTACTTCAGTAGGACATTACAAAAACTAACAGAAGATTTTAAAAAGAACCAAATGAAAATCAAGAAGAGAAATAAAACTTAAAGCCTATAGGATTTATCAATTGATCAGTTACGGTAGAAGAAATAATTACAAAACCAGAAGAAAGATTACAAGAAGCAATGTGAAGCCCCAAAAGACAGAAGGAGAGAAAACAAGACACAAGAGCAAGGCACATTAAGCATACCAAGAAAAAGTATAACATCTCAAGAATGGAAGACAGAGAAAATGGTAGGGAAAACAGTTAAAAATACCATGGCTTACATTTTCCTGATCTGTTAAAAGAATCCAAATAAATAAATCCACAAATTCATAGATCCATAAATCTAAGTAAAGCAGGATGAATAGAAAGGCATCCATACCTAAGTGCACCACAATAAAACTTTAAAGAACAAAGTGACAGTAGGAAAAGGCTTACAAGTACCCATCGATTTCAAACAGGTTAAAAACAAACTTAAAAAAAATGTTCAGAGTAGCATATTTTTAACCCAACAATTTACATAGCATAATAAGTTTTACTATGTACAGCATCAAAGAGAAAAATGTTAATACAAGACTCAATTTTATCTATGATACATGCCATTTCATTGTTGGAAAGCTCTAAATAGTACGAGGTGCTTGCTGTGGCTGGTATCTCAAGATGCTCGTATCCAGTGACATGTTGGCAGACGATACAGTACTGGCTTCACTTTGCTTTGCTCATCACACCATATCGGACTCAAGCAACTGTGACAGAGTCCAAGCAACGTGTCTGAGTGCAAAGCTGGACAGCGATGCACGCTGTCATTTCTCACAGGCAAGGGAAGCCAATTACAGCGCACTCTTGTTGATATTTCTGATCGTGTCTTTTTTTGTCAAGGTAAAGTGTCCATAATTCTTCAGGTATTTTACACACACACACACACACACACACACACACACACACACACACACACACACAATTATCTGTGGAAAATTCATTCTCTTAACCATTATGTACAAAGAATCTATAATTTGCCCCCCAAATGATCTATGAATTAAGGAAATATGAGTGGAGAAAAATCCTCATGAAGCATATGGTTTACTGGTGAGTAAAAGACGATGAGCAAGTACAGAGAGCATCTGTCAAACACTGATAAGTGACAGGGAAAGAAAATACTAGGGTAAAGTGGGAAGAAAAATTCCTTCTCATGGATGAAGCCCAGGCAATGTCTTCCTACTCTGCTCTCACTTTTTGCTTTATGCTACAGATAATTTAATGAAGAAAACATCTGTTGTGAAGAAACATAAAATTTTGCATAAACTACGCCATAAAATATGCTGTATACAATGGATGAAGATATTATAAAGCACAGATTACAAATCAAGTATTTGAAAGAACCAAGCCAGTATGTAAAAAGGTCACAATAATAATTTAAAAAAGGTAATTTTCAGGCTATCCCACAAGACAGGGAAGCCAGGCAATGCTGATGGTGCATCCCAGCATCCTTTGCACAAGCCTGGGTCCAGTCACTGTAGCCCCCAGTGAGCTTCAGGCACTCACTGTACACACTTAACTAGCCTCAGTGGGCTTCTGACCTTGTGGCCCTGCAAAAATTCCTTCATTTTTTTCAGAATTCCATAATTCCTTTATTTTCCTGAATTGTTTTTTCAATGTTTAAAAAAATACTACCCATTGTAAAATCATAAGAATTTTTAAGTGAATATTCTGGAGACTGAAACTTACTCCCATAGAGGATTGGCTCCGAGAAATATTTTGAGGAATGAGGGCATGAGAAGAAGTGCACGAATTCACTATGTAATAGCGAAGGGGAATAATCAAGCAAAACTTCCTGAGTATTAAAAAATTCATAATACTTCATATTAATATTTTAATATGTATATAACACTATAGAGGTTCTCATGTTGTTGTTCAATGTGTATGTCTCACAATATAAATGTTTAGTTTTTCAGTGTGTCCTATCAGCTTTACTGAAATATGAAATATGAATAATATGGCATACTAAAAATTCCAAAGTATATTGGATAATATTAAAGAATTTAACCACATTAATTACAGATGAATTAAAATATTTATCAATGAATGCAGTGTGAAAATTACTAAATTATCATTTACCCAATTTACATGACTTTTTAAAATTCATAATTATTAAATATAAATAAACTTCAATACCAACAGTTGAACCAGATCCCAGCCAAGTTTATATGGCATATTTTGTGGTATAGTTTATGCAACATGACCACCATCTGCCAAGATACTTAGAAAACTCTGTTTATAATGCCACCTAGAAACCATTATCAGTCATCATAAATATTGCTCTAACAAAATAACTCCCATGAATCAAATGTAACAAATAACAGCAAGGAACTCTGGAATATTTTCAAGAATAACTATCTGCAATTTGAAAGATTTTGGTTGCTTTTTCTTGGGAAGGTAAGAGGCAAATAATATTATTAAAGCTGGTCTTAGAACAAAACTGAAAGTATTTATAATTTAATTTTTATTTGAATGGGAATACTTAAAATAATGTTTAGCTTGAAAAGTTAGTCCTATTTAATTAAATTAGTTTCCCTCACAGTCCTTTTAAACATGTCCTTGTCTCACTATAAAACAACACACATACACTTACTTGAGAGATATTAAATCCATCTTAAGATCATTTTTAGAAATAAAGTTAGGTTCCAGCTTCATAGTATCATCCTTTCTAATTAATATTTGGTTGACAGATATTGAATATCTCAGGATAAAAACATGGTCGATACAGAGAGCTATATTTTGAACATAGCCCTGTGTGCTAGTTACCACTGTTGATATCAGATATGCACGATACAGTCATAGTAGTTGGTATGGTTTTAAAATGTATGACAGGAATTAATGTGTCTGAAAGGTGGAGACTAGGATTTTTGAGGAGTATGACATTCTACTAACCTGTATCTTGGCTACCAGCTAATGATACCAGAATGAATAAATATATCTACGTCTAATGGGTTATGCCCTTGCTTAGTGCCTATGATATCCAGGGACCAGGACAAGGAAAACCACCCCAAACCAGACAGCTGCCTGCCATTAGGAAGCAACAAGCTTCTAATCATTCTTTCTTTAGTCTTGCTATGTCATTCAGACCAAGCTCACATTTGTATCTTCCTGCCTCGGTCTTCGAAAGATGAAATCAAAAGTGTATGCCACCACAAAAGTGTATGTGTCAAATGGTGGGTTCTTTCTGAAAGAAACCAGAGCTGCTTTACCATAATTAGGCATTTGGGGGTCTATTTGGAAAATTTTAATATCTGGGTAGTAGCTAAGGAAAAAATTGCCAAAGCATGCATGTGGAGACTTTGACTGAACAAAGCACATTGCAGAGATGTGCAGTGGGATCTTACTACAGGGGCAAACATACATATATCCGCATACACACATTTCTGTGTGCAGGGAAATTGTGCAGCATAGTGTTACTATGATTGTCACAAGGAAACTGGCTAAATAAAGTTTTACTTTTTAAAACGTTTCTTGTACTTATTCAGAAATGTTCACACTTTATATGTTCTATTTTTATAATTTTAAAAGCCCAGCTAGTTCGTTGGTGACCTTGAACATGGTGTGCAGAAGCTAGAGTGCAATGAGGAAAAGCGTGAGCAGTAGGAGCAGCTAGCGCAAGGCCGATGAGCTGGGCACATCGCAAGGAGAGGGGCGAGGAGAAACCCACCGAGCGCAGTCTCCCGTCTTTTCTGCCCAAGAGCTCCAGGGTGTGCTCTCTTATGTCCAGGAAGCTTTTCTTACATATATTGCTGTGACTCAGTCACTCCATCAAGTGTTTAATCAAATGCCTCCTTATTTAAACACACAACACTCTTACTCCATCCCCAGAAGCAAACACCTACTTTGATCCCACATTTTTTGAATTTCATATATTTATAGTATTCTTGTGATTTCTCTTTCTTTAGTATGTGGTCTCTATTTCTCCCACTAATGAGTAATTTGAAGCTAACAGAAGTTGTCTTTTCTATGTTAATGCAGTTTGAGCACTCAGACTACTGAATGGGCACATAGTATTATTTGATGAGCTATGTATTGAACTAAAAGAAGAAATACTTAGGGTTTGGAAAGTCAAGTTCATTAATGGATTAATGTTGAATATTCCCAGGAAGCATGACAAATCTGATAACTGAAGTTCAGGGTGATAAAAGCAAACTTTATCCTGTGTCCTTTGTATCTTTGTAGGACGTATGTAGTATCCTCATAGTAGTAAGTTAAAGCTGTTCATGGAATCGTATTGGCCAGTGAAAAAGTGAAAGTGATTACCACTATATATCTTCACCATTTGGCCCTTACTCGTAGTAACACATGTGCTACCCAAACAGACAACCATAAAAGATTTTGTTGGTGCTTTCCAGTGGAAGAAATCCATTGCTCTCTCTTCCTTTTCCTTTTACACATTGACCTTGCACACTACCGATATACTTCACACAGATACTGTGTGGGCCAGTACTTACCGTCACGGAAAAAGCAAACTTCCAGTTAATTACATCTGCTGACACAGTACGGTGAGTTAGTCACACTTAAACAATGAGAAATTACCAAAACACAGATGCCAAAGAGGTCCACATGCAAGAACAGGTTTGCCATAAAGTTTAAATTATGTCCTTTATGGATTAATATTCAGTAAAAATTTCACAGGAAGAAAAAAATATCATATTAGGCCAAATTCGAATTAAGAAAACACAACTTTATTAAGAGCATCAAGGATTGAAATACTCTCTGAAAGAAAAGCAAAGTCACGAACAAGCCCTAAACATGATGAAAACAGCATAAAAACATACTATGCGTTGGACCTGCCTCCTAATGTCTTTTGGTGATTTTCCAGAATCAAGATTCTCAGGTTACTTTTAAGATGGCTATTCATTTGTCTGTTTATTTTAAATCTTGATACCGATCTCCGTAAGTCTTGAAAATTTTAAATTTTGTTGTATTATTTTGATTTTGTTTGACTGTGCTTGAACCTTATTTTAAAGTCACTGATTTAAATCTGAAAAAAAAAACTACTGCCATCTCAATGGTTGGATCATTATTTTCCTTTCTATTTTTAAATTTTGAGTCAGAGCCTTGCCAATTTTCTCAGGGTGGGCTCCAACTTGTCCCCCTCCTCCCTCTGCTACATCTGCCTCTGGAGTGCTTGCCTTACAGGCCTGTGCCACCAGGCCTGCCTACTGAATTCTTCTTGAATGAACAATGGACTACTGCACAAAATAAAGCAAATAGATGAATATGTTGAGAAATGTTTGCATTTGGTAAGCAGTCTTAATTTCATGGATTAATTTAAAATTAGAATTAATTATACATTACATAAAACAATGTGTTCTCAAGTGTTAAGGTTTGGATCTAGAACTTCTCCTGGAAGCCTCCCATATTTGGAAGATGACTGAATTGTGGGGGTTGATTGGATTAAGTGGATTAATTATGATTTCATGTGCTGATAAGAGGTAGGGCACATCAGGATGGGCAGATCGCAGAGGGTGCAGCCTAGTAGGGTATGTAATTTCATCTTAGATCCTTTATTCCCAACCTATCTCCTGTCTCCAACCTCTTGCAAAATACTGAACAGCTGCTCTGTGACAGACCTTCCCACCACGCCACCGTTGCCTGCCAACCATCAAGGAACTGAAACTTCTGACATGTAAGCTACAGCAAAACTTTCTTCCCTCAGGTTGTGGGTGCTGGATATTGTGTCCCAGCAAGGAGAAGATGACTAAGATGCCAAGGAAGACTTGGAGGGTTGGCGGGTGCGGAACTCATGAAGGAGATATGCCTACATAGGTTTTGATCAGAAATTAGAGAGAAATAAAAACTTAGTAAAATAATGAAATCCAAACATACAGCTGCTGCTTAACTAGACAAGTAACTCAAAAAATATTCCATTTTAAAAAAAAAACATCATTTTCTAACACATTAAATTCAATAGCTTAGTATTTTAATCTTTGGAAAACTCTAATTTCTATGTTCTTCTGCCATTAATGGCAGTCGTAGGCTTTTTGGGTATTAGCTAAAGGCTACACTATTGGTACAACAGTTACTGACTTCTATAACACAGGGAGGTACAAAGTCTCTCTAGATCATTATGTATTAACTTCATCCCTGTTGTAACACCATCATTCCACATTGTGTGTGTGTGTGTGTGTGTGTGTGTGTGTGTGTGTGCGTGTGCGTGTATGGTAAAGAACAGACTGAGATTTCAAAGCAATGTTTTATATTGGAACAAATCCAGCTTACTGAAGGGAGGAACAGGTTAAAGAAAATCATAATAAAAGGATTTTAAAAGACAGTCTTCTATATGAGAAAAATACACTATGTCTCTGACAATACCAGAATTTTGACCAGCTTATCAGAATCTTATACATATCAACACCAATCAGTATTTGGTATTGTCACATTCCTGAATATTAACATCCCTCAGAGCTAAAATTCTTTGTAAGAAATGCAAGTCAAGACCTGTGTAGTCTGATGTCTTCTTTATCCTTGGTCATAATTGGGTAAACTCTGCAACAAAACATTGTCGACCATAGAGAATCTAGGTCAAGTAAGACAAGGTAACTGCTGTTCAACAGTTCATGAGAACTAGTGAACACTTTTATATGATAACTGGGAAACACAAAGAAAATTTATCCAAATATTTAAGCAAAGTATTTTCCCATTTTTCTTTAAATATTTTGAATTGATGGGCGGAGTGGCTCACTCCTGCAGTCCCAGGTCTTTAGGAGGCTGAGGTGGGCAGATCACTTGAACCCAGGAGTCCTGGGCTGCAGCAATCCCTTCTGATAGGATGTCTGCATTAAGTTCAGTGTCAATATGGTGACCTTCCAGGTGTGCTGAGGGGTGAACCAGGTCAGAAACAGAGCAGGTGAAAACTGTGTTGATCAGTAAATACTTTGCGTGAAAAAACTGCTATCGGCATAATGTTCTCTAATTAATCTTCTAGAAGGGCAGTTCAAAAACTTAATCCTTCCAAAATCTAGCATTTAAAAACATCTCTGACTGCCAATGAAGCAGCAATTAGCATAGAGATGGATCTGATAAGGCAAAATACCTAAGTTACAGCTGCCCCTTCTTCTTTTTTTTAAAGTTTTATTGTAGTTTATTAAGACACGGTAACTCTTGTCAACAGCTGCCCCTTCTGAAAGGTATGTTAAGAAATACAAGTTTCTCTTTTAGACAAACCAACATCTATTCTAGAAATATACTAATGAGTGTCATAGGGAACATTTCAATAAGGAGCATAAAATTAGGTGCTAGCTATATAGTCACATTTAATTATTTAGAGTTATATTTTAAGAACTAAAATTTTAAAAGAACATAAAATGACAAGTGTAAGAAAAAATCTGATAATTTTTTTTTTGGTTCCATCTTCTTCCACGTGTGAAGAACCTAGTTTTTAATAATTAATACCTAAATATGCTGACTACTTCTCAATAACAAATCACTAGCTTATTCCTTTTATCTTTAGCCAACATCTTTTACGAAGTCCCCCCCCCCCAACCAACTTCACTTTCCTCTTCCCTTACACCCTTCTTCACCATCTGTCTACACTGCTCTTCTCCAACTCTCTTTAGACGATAGAGAATCTTTGTTCTGCTAAACTGCGTGGATATACCTTACAGTTTTCATCTTGATCAACTTCTTGGTGATATCTGGAAATACTAACAACTTAGTCTGTTTGGAAATACTTTCATCCATCACCTTCTTGGCCATGAATTTTGACTCTCACACTTTGCAACCATCATTTACTGAGTTTTGTTGGTGGGCAGTCTTTTCCCCACCTACCCCATAGTGTCTGTGTCTGCAATGACTGTTCCTACTGGCTTGAGGTCACTATTTCAGGGTGCATGGTATTCCACTCACTTGTTGATTCTGGCCATCACTACTACACTGACATACACATCTTTAACAGAGTTCCAGGCATTCTGGTATGGCCATTTTGATGAATCCTTCAGAACAGCCCTTTCTATTTACTCATGTAATTCTCAAAAATGAGACTTCTCCTATTCCTCAATTTCATTTCATGCAACCATACCTATTGAGCTCTTGTTAGTTTTCAAGAAACAGTTCATAGAATACTTAAACCCAGTTTTAAAAAACAATAAAATGCTCAATTTCATTTATGAAGCTGGCAAAATTACATGAAACTAACAAATTCAATTGAATACAATATGGATAGCAAAATATCCTGATTCTAAGTATAATTGTGCAATGACAATATTAGCAATTTAAATTTCACATTATGTTAAATATATGGTGTATTCAGGAATGTAACAAACTAACACATGACATATGACCATGTAAGTAGATTTCCTATCCTCACTTGATAAAATTCAAAAGTCATCCCCTAGCTAAGATTTGAAGATCAAAGAGATTTGATTTAGAATTAGAGGTGAGCTGAGGCCACATCTGAGTGGTTAGAGAACTCGATTCCCCAACACCACATAAACTGGGTGTGGTGGCACACTCCAATAATCCCAGCACTTGCTAGTCCGAGGCAGGAGGACTGCCCCAAATTAGAGGCCAGCCTGGGCTACACAGTGAGTTCAGGACTAGCTTGGAATACAGAGTGAGACCTTGTCTCAGAAAAAGAAAAAAAAAAAAAGACCTAGGCGTCATTTACTTATAGTCATTTTTCTACTGGACAGATGTGTTAAACTTTTTTGAATTCTCACTATAAAATGGGACTAGATCACCATATATCCCTAGTTAAAATAGCAAAGTATTTCTTCCTTTTATAATATTTTTCATTCTTAAAATTATGTACTTATCTGTTTTCCCCAAACTGAAATCATCATAAGACATTTCTTACTATCCATAATGAGTTACTTAACAACTGAGCGGGAGTGTGTGGATCCAACCAGTTACAGATTTTGAGAGAGTATTAAAAAATGAAAACAAGAGTCTTATTGTTCACCAAGAATCACAATTTTTCAAAGTAATCACAACAAAATATTAAATCAATGATGAGAACTTCAAAGTACAGGACTTCATGTGTCACTGTTATGATTGTATTTGTGTGTGTCCATGTGTGTGTGTGTGTGTGTGTGTGTGTGTGTGTGTTTGTGTTTAACATTTTCATTGAAATGCTAAGCCATAGGAATTTCAGAAAATATCCATAGATCTTACAATAGATAGAATTTGATTTCAATCGATGAAGTACAGTATATATAATTTGAGCAAAATTACTATACATAAATCAAAATAATATTTTCAGGATAATAGTAAGTAAATACTTTGGTTGAAGTTTGTAGTGTTTTAAGAAAGCATTAATTATGGGTGAAGGAATGGCTCAGCAGTTAAAGCACTTGTCTAGCAATCACTAAGTCAAGCACTAAGTACCTGAATTTGATTCCTCCAGCACCCCATAAGCCAGGAGTGGTGGCACACGCCTATAATTCCAGCACTCAGTAGGCTGAGGCAGGAGAATTGCAGTGAGTTCAAGGCCAGCCTGGGCTCCATAGTGAGTTCATGACCAGCCTGGGCTATAGAGTGAGACCCTGTCTTAAAAAAAGGATAAATTTATCTTCAACTATTTTATATTTAAATTTCTATTGTATGATTTTATTTAAATTTTTGTTATACTATATTATTTATTCTGAAAATGTTGACTTTCTCTTTAATATTTACTAATTATAATTCCTAAAATGGATACACTATTTTGCCATCTTCTTGGCTTTTTTGTGCAATTCATGAATCTATGAGCAAGCATAATATTAACTACTTTATTTCTATAATCATAAATCATCAATATTTTTAAAATTTAAAAAACAATCCTCTTCCATTTGCCTGATCAAAATATATTCAGTTTATCAAAATAACAACAGTTTGTTTCAAACTTCATTTCAAATAAGTATGTGTCCTTTTCCACATAACTATAAAAATTCTAAATGCTTTATGAATGTTATCCAAAGAGATTCTTTATAAGTGGAGCCAGTAGGGATTTCTATCTCTTCTCTTATACTGCTACATAATCTCCTCTTAGTTAGCTTATGCGTCAGCCCTTGTTTGGCCAGGCTTAGGGGGTGCCTGTGTCCAAAAGGAAGACATATTTCCTCTTGTACATGTCACTGATGGATGCTCTTGTGCTCTGTCCCTGAAAAGTTCGTCATCAACAACAAAGTACAAGCTAAGAACAGTTATCTATCTGTGTGCTGCTGTCAGGGATTTTGAAGAAGTACGTCACCATCAAGGCGTTTGTTCTCACAGAACTTATTTCCCCATCTACGTTCCAGTAAACTGTGAGTGCTTGGCCCTCCCCATTCCCTTGGGTCTCCCTGCTTGCCTTGCTCATTTCCTCTTTCCTTCTGCTTCCTGTCTGTCTTTACTCACATTCTCTTCCTCACATGCGCAGGCATGCGCGTCGGTGCCATTTTCCTTTCCCCTGTCAATCCTCAGCAACTGAAAGGACTCTGAGTGGAAGTCAGCTTGCCTGGGCACTGGGAAGAAAGAGCCAGTGCACCTGGAGCAGAGTGAAGTTGAGGTGACCGCCAGGGAGGGCGACAGAACCTTGACCACACAGGGCCTTGAAGACTTGGCAACGCAGCAACAGGAAGAGGCCAGAGTGTAAGATGTGCAATCAGACATCATGCTGCCCTGAGGGGAATGAAGAGATACGGAGGCATGGATGAGAAGGAAAGCCAAGGAAAATCACTTGGACAACCTTTGTAGTTACCTGGCAGGGTTTACTGTGCAGGTGGCCCCGACAGAACGCGCCTGGAAGTGTGGAAGTAGGTCTGAAAGAGAAGCCAAAAGGCCAAGCTGCAGGCTCTTGCCACTTCCGGTCACTTCCTGTCACTCCCTACATGACCAGTGCTCTCTTTCTCCCTTCTTTCTTACTCTTTTCTTTGTTACACCTAACAGTGCATGGAAGGCTCTTCATCAACTCCAAGTTCATCCCGGCTTAGGGAACCATCATCTGCAAATCACAGACTCCACAGACCTTTCCTGCAACCTCCACGCCACCTACTGCCACACCCTCATGACACCGCCTGCCTATCAGCATCAATTTCTACCTCACTGCGTTATTCAGCATCTTCTACCACAGGAGTTCCAAGTGCGGACACTGGAGCCTGAATGCAGCAAGACTTTTGTCTGGATCCTGCAAGCTAAGAGACATCTCTGTTCCCACATATGTTAAGTACAAGTAAGAAAATGGCCAACCTCACCGAAAGCTTTGCACTTAAGAATATGTGTAAAATTCTTAAACTAGTCCTGGCACATAACAAATACTACATAAAGGATAGTCATTATTATTATCTCTGTTATTATTGGTTTTCACTATCTCACCTTCATCTGAGGAGAGTTTCTGCAGATATCACAAAGCAAAATAAAGCAAGAAATACCCAAGCCAGGAACAATGCAACTCCTCAGTGATCCACAATCTACATAGATAGTTTGATTTACTAGCCAAGTCAGACAAGGACATGGGAGGGGGGTGATAATCAATGTAATTCAAATTCATATCTTCCGCTCAGTTTGGGGTTTGATTATCCAAAGACAGCAATTACCTACCAGACTAGGTGGACACACACGATTACGTTTCCTTGAGGTCCCACCTGAGCAGGTGCAGGTGCAGGCGACAGAGGGACAAAACTGATTAGAGAGCTTGGAGGAGCAGAGGGTGTGGGCCTCTTAATCATTCTTCACTTCCTCCTTTTAGGAGAAGTCTTGGCAACGTCTGCCACATCTGCGGCAAAAGAGCGACGCCGCCTCCTAGACATTTGCTCACAAGAGCCCGCTCTCACCCTGCACACTGTGGCTTCCCGGGACCTGTTAGCACCCGGTGACTTCGGCTCCCGGTCGCGCAAGCTGCCAGGGGGTTACAAGTCATTCGGAAAGGCTTTTAGCCCGAATCTTTCTGATTCAGACCAGCGCTTGTCTCCAGAGGTACTTTGGAAATTTGCACCGTTCTCCGGTCCTGGTCCAGGGGCAGGGTGAAGACGCCCTCGGGACCAACCCAAAGACAGAACCTGCAGACCAAGCGCAAAGTAGAAACTGAAAGTGCACCGCGGCTGATCCTACGGAAGTCATGGAACAGGCAAAGCCAGCCGCCGGACTGTGATGTGTGCCGCCCCTCCTGGGATGGATGAGACAGCTAGCGCCGCGCGGGTGAGAGTAACCAGCCGCGGAGCCTGCCCTGCCCAGCGCCGACTCCCGGCAACTCGGCGGAACCCCGGAATCCTGGGGGTGACTATGGGTGGTGAGAGCTTGCTCCTGCTGCAGCTGCGATCATCATGACTGCGCCCGCCTCCCGCAGACCATGTTCCATGGTAAGCGCTCCTGTCCCGGGCGCACAAGTTCGCGCCAGGCGCGCGAGGGGACGCCGGGACAAGCGGCCGCCCCCATCCCCCCACCCCCCGCGCCTAGGCAAATCCGGGAATAACCTGGTCTCGCACTTTGGACCTGCGGAGAACAGAGCCTCTCCCCAGGTCCGGCACTACCCGCGCCCGAGTACCAGGGCCTGCAGCCGCTTGCACCTAGTTTTGATGACCTGGGCAGGCTGCTAGAGCCATTCCGCGGCCGCCTCACTTTCCGTCCCGAGACCTAGAGCTGTAATTTCCGCGCCGCTCAGCTGTGGCAGCCAGCAGCCAGGTCTCAGAGCTAATCAGCCGCAACTAAGGGCCATCGGTGAGCCTGTCCCCAGCCAGAGAAACTCCCCAGCAACACGGAGCCCAACCAACTCTCCCGGAGCTCCTGGCTCTGCTAGGTTACTCACTGGTAGGCTGGGTCCCGCGAGGAGCTGGGCTCTGGCAGCTCCGAACTTCCTAGAGAACTGAAAGCGAAGGTCCCCGGGGAAGCGCTTTTAAACCCTAAAGGACAGGTCTCTGGAAAACCCCGTTTTTTCCCTCAGTAATACTGGGAGTTTCCGACGAGGGTTGTACCATGCGCTGTTTGCTGGGAACCCAGAAACTGGGGCTGGCACTGCGAAAAGCCAGATTTTGTACATGCTTGCTCCCTGATAGAGGCAGGATGGAGTTGGCTGGTGCGGATTGTAGACCACTGGCGAAATCGCAGAGATTTTATTTGGACAGTATAAAGGCAATGGGCAGGGTCGGAAATGGCACGAGCTGGATTCCACTGGCAGCCATGTAACAGCATAAAGAGGAGAAAAATAAGACTACATGGTTGGGGGAAGAGAGGAGAAAGGGAATCTGCTTAGAGACATTGGAAATTAGGAAACTGGAGTGTTTTCCAATACACGCTTTAACCGAGGGGACCAGGACTGGTGGGGAGGGCGTGCTCTTCCTTCTGATGGTCTCTTTGTTTTCCTGGCGACTCTGCCCTAAGTTATTTCCTTCTCCTGGGTATTACAGAGAGAAGAACTGTCACAATTGAGGAGTACCAGCTCAGTCACAAAAGGAAGGTGGGAGGGGAGAGACGCGAGAGGGTGTCCGGGACAACTGCGGAAGAGGATTCCTAAGGGACTTCCAGGAGTCTCGTGTAGAATTAGGGATGGAAAGCACCTTCGCTGTCTTTTCAATGTTCCTGGTTATTCAGGGTCCTTCTCCCCTTTTGGTCCATGGCTATTTGCACCGCCTAGGACAGAAAGGAGAGAACCAGGAAGGAAAAGAGAAAGGAAAGGTGTGAGGTTTTACCCAGGTGCCTTCATTTCTTAAAATATGTTAGTCAGGCATCAAAACGTGTTATTAGTGAATGTGATGTTACAATTCTAAACCTCTGGTAGTATTTATTATAATTACTGACTTTTTGTAGTTTTATTTCAAGAGATTGCACTAGGAAGTTTAAAGTCCATCCAGACTATGCCACAGGTACTCTTCATCCTTTATTTTTTTCTTTTTGGATGTCAAAGAAGTTGAGCACCCACTGAGTGCGTCTCAATTACTTTATTTGGTTTTGGTAATTTCATCATAGTCAAAGATTACAAAATGGAATGCTAATAAAAACAGAGAAGTGGGAGTGAGAGAAGGCCTGGGACGTGTAAAGGAGAATTGCAAATGAGCCCACATCCGTGTGGAAAGATATCCTAAACAAAAATGAAAAAAGTTATCTCACAGACCAACCTATATGCCATAGTCACACACACTTGTGAGGTTTTCTCTAGCCTTAAGACTACCACACAGACAACCCTAAGGAAAGCAAATATTTAGTATCATTCTCTGCAGTAAGAACATACAATAGTTTCAGAGTATGGTCAGAAAGTACCTTGGTTCAGTGAGAGAAAAAGAGTTTTTTTTTCCACTTCCTTTTATACATATACAGTTTTTTTATGGAAAATAGTAGTGATAATAACTGAAAGCTGATTTTCTAGACTTCTTAACCTGATCAAGCTGTATTGGAGTCCTGCCTCTTACTACACATACATTGAAAAAATGCCCTTTGATTTCCAGATTCTCCACCTGTAAAGGGTAAATAATGTGTCTGCAGGCACCTCGTTAAGCAGCTATAGAATTAAATTTCCAGCAAAGATAGGTCTATGTAACAGTTATTCAATAAATATTTATTCATCTCAATGACTGATGTAAGACTGGATTTTGTGGACCACAGAAACCAATTTATTTATGTTCACTTTGACCCCATAACTTAAGCAGCTGAAGATTGAATGTATTGTTTGGCTTAAATTAAAAACCAACAAGAATTTTTAGACAGCCATCATTCTGTTTTAACCAAATTCCCTACTGAAAACAAATTCTGCAGTTTCAATCCCATCAGGAGATTTAAAGACAATTCCAGAAGCCCACATTTGATTTGCCTTCTTCCTTATGATTGTCTTTTTCTGTAACCTAATGAAACGTTCAAGGGGTGGTTGCCTAGAGCAAGAAACAGTGCAAATAAAATAAATTAAAAAGTTGAGTCCCTCTCCCATTTTGATAATAATTTCCATTGTGCCCTCAGATCATACATTGTGAGTATGCTACACCTAGTTTAGATATGATATGGAAGAAAGAACATCAACTGGAGAACTACATATCACTACTGAGAGCTGGGGTCCTGCAAGATGTGGGCTTCCCAGACCCAGATGCATTTACAGAACTGTCCCTGAGCCAGTTTCCAACCTAAATGGTTTCTCTATTTGGATGACCATGTAGATTCTTACAATTAATATACTTGAAAGACAAAAGTAACATTGAGAGATCAGTTAGGCTAAAGTATTCATTTTAGAAATTAGGTAAGTGAAGTTTAAAACAAGTTCTGCCATTCACTTAGTTATACAATCATTGTTATAACAAAACAAAATCACTTACAAGCAGCAGGCTTTATTACCTCTAGTCTATGCGGAACTATCTAAGTCGCCAGTAGCAATGGCAACAGAACTCTCTTTTTACATACAAATGATGTCTAGAAACTAAGAAATTAGTTGAAGTACACAAAAAGGTTCAACTTTTTACCAAAACACCATTAAAAAATGTGGACAAATTATCATTCAAAAAATTGGTATGTGGGTGTGGATTTAAAGAGCACCTATCGAAAACTAGATAAAAATATAGCTCATGTTCGTAGAACATATCACTTATTAAAATATAAAAAGTGAGCCTTTTAAATAACCTGTATGTATAATGGTGAAAATATCTCCCTTTCACTTTAATGCTTAACTATTTTATGAAAAGAAAATAAAAGTTCTCCTTAAAGTTCACTTTAAGTTTTGTGCTTTGCAATTTTTCCTTTGGTTTCTCTTCCTTCTAAAGTATAACTTTTGGACAGTTGGTGGATGATAGAGAAAATAAAATGTGTTTATACATATCCAATATTAGGTCAGATTACAGTAATTAATTAGCAATTGATCACCTGGGATCTTCAGGATGAGAAATGATAGTAGAAAAGACATACAGCTGAATAATATTCCATAAAAGTAGTTTTCACTCCAAAGATAAACGGAATTATATGTTATGAAAAGATTATGGCTATTTCGGATCAAACATAGTGACACAGCAAACTAAAGTCAACATCCAAGGTACATATATACTCTGTATATTTCTGGAACATAATAATCAATTAAAGGTGATTAAGATCAGTCATTAACAATTTCCTAAACTCTGGCTCATATACATATTTGGGGGAAGCTTAGTAGAATAGATTGTATGCCTCAAAAATTGATTTTTACTTCTTTGGTTTCAAATGTCAGTCACATGTAAAGAAATACAATTTATAATTGTTTCCATAACTGCTACCTAGACTACATTCTGCATCTATAAAATATGAGTCTAAAAGAGTTACTTTACTGGGGAGTATGACTGGGTTTTTTTGTATGGTGGATAATAATATAATAGCAGGTAACATTACTGGGAAGTTTATGACATCCTTAACAGGTTCTGGGATGTTATCACAATATTAGTTCCTTGGGTTTGAAGACATGTTTTTTGTAGTTTTATTTAGAGAAAGTACACATGTGAAGGGCTTTACGTTAAACAAGTACAGTTAAAATTTATTCATGAAAAATACAGAAAATCAGTTGTCAACAGAAAGATCTAAACAAGACACTGGCAGGTGTATGAAGAACTAAATTATATTTAATGTTTCTGGGCATCTTGACTTTTGATTTAGTGTGTGCCTACTGCCCCAAGTGACATCATTAATAATTTTGTTCCTTCTGATTGGGCTGTTGCCTCTAGTTGGGAAGGTTGGTCAAAGGTAGACACAAATCATTAGTTAACAGGATGTGAACTTGTTTCTTGAGTATTCTACTACGACAAGAAGGTGAACAGCATGTGGGCCTCTGAGTTTATAAATAAAGAAAGAAATAAGATAAGAAGAGTTCTAAAACACAAACATAACTTATCAAAAGTTTAGGGAAGGGTAAGCCTTTTAAGGTCCATCATTGAAATGAAAGAATGCAATAATAGCGCAGAAAAAAATTCCCACAGGGCTGCTGCCGGAAGAAACCAGGTATTCCTTCAAGTGGTCTCCCTTTAACTTTTTACCTAAACCAACAATCACAATCCATACATTTTAAAATCTCAATAAAATGTAACTTTAAAAAGCATAGTGCACCTATTTACCTGCAGACAACTTTTCTGACATCCACGTTTAGCATAAATCCAAACTGAGTAGGCATCCTTCCACCCTCTAGAGTGTCCTTCATGAGTAGTCTTCTATTTCATCACGCCTGTCCTATGCTGTCCCCAGGAGTCATTCTTATGTTTAAAAAATGGATAAAGCTGTAATATGTTGTCCCTGTTGGGTGTATATAATTTCAACTTCTAGGGTTTTTCCTATACCATCTAAGGGATATATTTTAAAAATTACCAGAAATAAGTAGTCAAGGTCATTAAATAAAAACACAATCAAATGGAACATGCAATTGTAGCTAGCTCACCCTTATTTATTGTTGAATTTAGTTTCTTTTAGGTATATCTTTGGAATTCCTCCTTTGATCCTTGTTCTGTTGCCAGTAACTTCATCTAAGTGTGACCTTAAAGATAAAGAAGGCAAGGAATACGAGAATGTTCTAATGATCAGCATCGATAAACTGGTATGTGCTTGCTTTGTTTTACTTAGCTTTTTACTCTTTAAAAATCTGAACTATAATTCTGATAAGCACTTTTATAATCAAGTATCCATCTGTACAGCTCTACAAAAAGGAAAAAAAAACTTTAATAGCATAATAAATAACAAAACATAATGAACCACTAAGTACCATTTTATAGTTGGCTTTCTCATATCCTTTAAAAAAGTTTCTTAGACCCACTATTCATCTCAATCTTATTATCTGCTACTATCAAATTTCTTACAAGCATAATTCAGTATTATCTGTATTTTCTCATCACTCATTGTCATATTACTTGCATAAATTCATTTCATTAAGACAAGGTAAATAACAGAATAAGACATGAAAAATACGGTAAATGGAGATGTAGTTATTTTATCTGATTATGTGCAAATAAATGCTTATGCTTGTTTTTATACATATTTATAAAATATAATGTTATGTAGGTTACTTTTCACTTGCTATGAATAATTTTTAATTATGAATTTTATATTTTAGGGTAGATGTAGATTTGTGCAAAATCTAAGCAAAAAGAAAATCTCCTTCTGCACAGCTTCTCCTGTTACTATCATTTCTTATTAGTCTGGCACATTTATTAATAATTAATAACCACTATTGATACACTATTATTAAAGCTCATAGTTAACATTAGGTTTCACTTTATGTTACACAGAAAATGGGTCTTGATAAATAGTCATTTATCCATACGTGTGATAGCACAGACTAGTTTTGCTGCTCAAAAGTCTCCTCTGCACTACCGTCTCATCTTTCCTCTCCTCCTCCCTGAACCACTGGCAACCACGGATGGATATGGTCACTGTCTCTAAAATTTTTCTTTTCTAAAATGTAGTTGGAATCACATAATAAGCTGTCTTTTAAAACTTCACTTATAAGTAAGCATCAAAAGTTCTTCCATGACTTTTTGTAACTTAGTAGCTCATTTTTCTCATTGCCGAGAAATATTTTATTCAATGGACATGACACACAATTCACCAGCTGAATGTGTATTGGGAACTTTCATTTTTGACCATGATAAAGGCTTCTATGCACATGCAATTGGGTACAGTGTTCTGTGAGGACATTAGGTTTCAACTCATTTGGGTAACTACTTGGGAGCCTGATTGTTGAATCATATGTTAAGACCACATTTACCTTTGTAAGACACTGCCAAAAGGCTGTGCCATTGTGTTTTTATAGCAAGGAATAAGGACCTAATGCTCTCCCCTCATTCCAGAATTGTAGGAGTTTGGGATTTTGGCCATTCTAATAGGGTGTTGTACTCTCTCCCTGTTCCTTCAATTTCCAGTTACCTAATGATTACATTGTTGAAAAATTTTTTTTTAGTTTCTTACCATCATCTATGTATCTTTGTTAATGAGCTATATGAAGTTACACCTTAACTAAAATCTTAAAAGTATTATATTTTCTTTCCAGAATCATGAGATAGCTTTCCACGTGTTTGCATTTTACTTAGATTTCTTTCATGAAAGTTTTGCACTATTCCTCATATGTATCCTATACATAATTTTAGACTTAAATATTTCATATTTTAATGCTACTAAAAATAACAGCATTATTTCTTTCACATTTCATTATTTATTCATTGCTAGTTTATAGAAAAACAATTTTTGTATCCTGAAGACTTATAATGATCACATATTTGCTCCAGAAGTTGGAGGGTTCTTTAGTTTTTATTACATAATCACGCCATTGCTCAAAGTCAATTTTCTTTCAAGGTTTAATATCTATATCAATAAAAATGTGATGCATTCATTTAGCAAATCATCTTTTCAAATCAGGCTGGAGCCTTATTTCTGTGACCTAAGCAAACCAATCAATGTAATACACCACCTTAATAAAAGTGAAAGAAAAACCACGTGATCATATCAATTGATGTATAAAAGGCCTTTGACAATATCCAGCATCAATTCATGATTAAAAAAAAAACTCAAGGAAAATAGGTATAGAAGGACCTCACCTCAAACTGATAGAAGTCACATGTGCCAAAAACTTATTGTAGCTATCATAGGAAATGAGATGAAATTGAAAGCACTTACCCTTTAATCAGGAACACAAAAAAGTTCATTTTCACCACTCGTATTTAACATAGTTCTCAAGCAATCAAGAAAGACAGTGAAGTAAGTATACATGTAGAAAAAAGAAGTCCAATTACCCTTATTTGCAAATGATATATCTACTAGATGATCCCAAAAACTCCACTACTAAACTCCTAGAAGTAATTAACAAAGTCAGCCAAATTGCAAGTTACAACATTAATAAATATAATCAATAGCATTCTTCTACACTGATAATGAACTCATTGAGAAAGAGCTCAGAATAATAATTCTGTTCTCACAAGCTCATCAAAAAATTAAGTTATCTAAGAGTATACATAACTAAGGAAGTGAAAGACCTCTACCAAAAAAAACCCCAAAACAAACAAACAAACAAACAAACAAACAACAACAACAACAACAACAACAAAATTATACTACACTTAAGAAATAAATTGAACAGGACATTAGGAAATGGAAAGACATCCTCTGTTCCCAGATAGGCAGAATATAGTCTAAATGGCCAAAAGTGATATACAGATTCACTGAAACTCCTAACGAAGTACCAAAATTTTTTTTTCACATAACTTGAAAAACAATTCTTAAATTCATATGGAAACAAAAGAGACCAAATATAGCCAACGCAATTCTAAGTAAGAAAGCAAAAGCAGGTGGTATCATAAGTCCCAGCATCAAGTTATATTACAAAGGAACACTTATATGGTACTGGCACAAAAACAGACAGTTCAATCAATGGAACAGAACTGAGGATACAGAGAAAACCTTAAGTACCCCCAGCTACATTATCCATGACAAAGGGACCAAAAACTTACACTGGGAAAAGGACAGCCTCTTCAATAAATGGTGCGGGGAAAATTGGTTACCTACAAACAGAGACTGAATCTATACACATATCTATCAATATGTAAGAAAATCAAATAAGTGGATCAAAGATCTAGATATTAAAACAGAAACACTGAACCTTCTAGAGGACTAAATAAGCAAAAATCTAGAAAATGTAATGAAAGCAAAGACTTTCTTAATAGAATATTGATTTAAAAGAAATAGCCCCCAAAATCAACAAATGGAATTATATATCAAATTAAAAAAGTTTTGCATTGCAAAGAAATCTATCAAGTGAAGAGCAAATTGACAGAATGGGAAAATTTTTTTTACCACCTTGGACAGGAAGCTAATAACTGGAACATACAAGGAACTGAAGAAAGACAGATCCCTCAAAATTAAAGATTTGATTTAAAAATGGTCAACTAACATAGTAAGCAGTCATCTGATAAAGAAGTTCAAATGGTCAGCAAATACATAAAAAGACATTCAACATCCTCAGCCATTAGAGAAACGCAAATTGAAGCATCACTTAAGGTATCATCTCACCCGCACGTGAATGGCGTACATCAAGAACTTGAACAGCCATCAACACTGGTAATGGGAAAAAGTAAACTTCTTTTCAATGCTGGGGGGACTGTTAACTGTTACAACCACTGTGGAGGGCAGTATGGAGATTCCTCGAAAGGGTCAAAACAAATATTCCACTCAATCCAGAGATACTTCTTCTGGATATATTTCCAAAAGACACAAAAGCAACATATAACAGAGATGCATGCAAATCTATGTTACAGCAGCACAACTAACAATATCTGAAATGTGAAAGATGCTGAAATGTCCAACAGCAGACCAATGGATACAAAATCTGGTATATGTCACAATGGAATAGTACTTTTCCATAAAGACAAATATATTTGAGACTTTTGTAGGTAAGTGGTCGCAGCTCAAAGCCATCATGCTTAGTGAAGAAAGCTAAGTGCGTGAAGTTATGAGAAACCCAGAATGCAGGCATTTAATTGAACCAAATATGTGTGATAGTGGGAGTTAGAATGTATGCAGAAGGTACAGGAGAATGAACACTGGGAATGGGAGGGGAAGGGATTGATTGTCGTGTTGATGTGATATATATATATATATATATATATATATATATGTTTACAAAATACTCAAGCTCCTTTTAACCATTGTGTGTCATTCATATATATATATATATATATATATATATATATATATATAATATTTGTATGTTTATATATGTACATGTGTGTATGTATACACACACACATGGGGGAGAAACTAGGTTGAAGCCTTATGCAACAAGGAAATGGTCTCAAGGGTTCATAAGAGAGAAGAAATTATCTAATCTGTTCTCTCCTTCATGGGGTGTGCGAGTGTCATGGGGTGTGGTGAGCTGAGTCCCATGGTGAGATGTCACCACTTGGCCTTTTCCTTTCCTCCCAATTGTGAATGGTTTCCTTCGGACAGAGACCATCATATTTAGGCAGCCTTCAGCCCAGTTCACTTGCTTTCCTCCAGGATAGATTCCCATTCGCCAAAGTGGATCTGCTAGACACTTTTCAGGATGTTCTCCAATTCTGTCATCTGCACGAATTTCCTATGGCTGTTGTAACAAATTTCTACAAATTTGGGTGACTTAAAACAATGGAAATCTTTTCTGCCAGCCCTGGAAGCCAGAAAACCAAAACATGGGATTTGGTGTTGGAAAGGTGGCTTTCCTTTGGAAGTTCTGAGAAAGAACATGTCCCATGCCTTACTCCTGGTTTAGGGGGCTGACAAGTGTCAGGATAAGTCACATCACCTATAAGGCTTACAAGCTTGTAACTCCAGTCTCAGCTTCTGACTTCCACAGTTCTTTCCTGTGGTTCTTCTCTGCCCTTCTCTTCTCAGAGCACCTGTTACTGTATTTAGGATCCATATAATCCTGCATGATCTCATCCCAAAATTATTAATTAAATATCATTCTTTTCCCAACTAGGGTAACATTCACAGATTCCGGGTAGAATCCTTTCAGGCACCATTATGCAATTCATGGCACCATCTATAATTTTAAGAAATGATAATTCGTTATGTGAGCTCTTGGAATGATTTCTCCATTATCTGGATGCCACTTTCCAATGACATTTTGGATAAGGAAGTAGCTTTATTTTATAAGTTTCTATGCTGTACTTTTTTTTTTTTTTAGGTTTCAACTACCAATTTCAGCTCCTTTAAATATGTTTTCATTTGCCATCTTTTCTCAGCAGCACAATTTAAAACGCAAATAACTGTGGCACTCATACCTTTGAAGTTTGGGCTCTTCTTTTTTTAAACAATTCTGAATACATACAGCTTCTGTGACCTTAACTGTGTAAGCTTTTGTGAGGAAATACATTTTCAACTCATTTGACTGAATATCTAGGAGCATGTTTACCGCATTAGATGGTTGTGGATACACTTAGCTGCTGACCTGTCTTCCAAATGGCTGTGCCATTTCGCATGCTCACCAGCAATTGAAGAGAATTCCTGCTGCTCTGCTCCCTTGCCCTCTGCCAGGGTTGCTGCGCTTTAGATTTTAGACATTATAACAGTTATGTATTAAATCTCTACTTTAGTTTACATTTCCCTAAAAATGAGCTTTTGTTCTCACATGCTTCTTTGCTCTGGGTTGCCATCTTTGAGGAGGCATTTGCTCAGGTTTCTACTCATTGTCCTAGAATTGTCTCTTTATGGGTTCTTTGGGTATTCTAAATATAAGCCCTTTTATTGATAGATGTAAAACATACATGTTTCACAATTAAGTTCTCTCATTCTCTAGTTTGTCTTTTCCTTCTATTAATAGTGCCTCGGAGTACAGTTTTAAAGAAATACCATTTAATCGGTTTTTTTCTTCAGGGATTGTACTATTAACTATTGTACTTAAAACAATTACCAAATACATAGTCACTTAGATTTCTTTCCCCACACGGTGTTCTGTTGATTTTATAGGTTTGTGTTTTTACTTTAAGATCAACTTTAGTCATCTTTTGTGAGACATCACCTAGTTATTTTAGTCAAACTTTGTGAAATGTATTAGGTCTGTGTTGTCTGTTTTCTATGTGGACGTTCAATTGTGCATGACTTATTTAGAACACTCATTTCAATAGTGAATTGCCCTCCATCCTTCATTAACGATAAGTTACAGATATCGGTTTCAGTCTATTAGGATTCTCTAAATTACTGATCTTTCTATTCTTTTATCAGTATCATGCTATTTTTATTACTCTAGCTTTATAGTACATTTCAATTTGGGCAATGCCAAGCTTCTGGTTTTTTTTCTTCTCTTTAAGTATTATATTGGTTATTTTGGGTCTTTTGACATTTCACATAAACTTTAGAATTAGTTTCTAGATAACCAGAAAATAACTTTCTGGGTTTTGATTGGAATTTCAGTGAACCTGTAGATGATCAAATAGGAAAGAACAGATATCAACACTCAATTTTTCTATGAAAATTCAGTATCTATTGTTTTCAATTCCACCTATATTTTTATTATCTCTGTTGGTGAATTTACCTTTTATTTTTTCCTCAGATAGTGCTCAAGTTTAGAGTACTGATTTTGTGACTTCTTTTGTTCTCCTATATGTACTTGAAGCACTGTTCTCATTTTGTTGCCCATGGTCTTTTTGGAAATGTTTATTAAATTCAAAAACAATTTTATGTTTCTTTTGAGAATCCATGTGTAACTAAGGTTATATTGCTTAATCTCCAAGCATGGTGGGATTTTCCAAAATGTTTCCGATTTTATTGATATCTAGTTCAATTATGTTTGGACTTGAGCTTCTACTTTATATAATTTCTACTTAAAAATTACAGGTGTTTGTGACTTAAAATGTGTTCAATTTTTAAAAAATATTTCATATAAAAATATGGAAAACCTTATCATGGTGTTGTTAGATGAGAGCAATTTTGTAATTGTAATTACCTTAGCTTGCTTTATGGTGCTTTTTAGCTCAACCATGTCCTGACTGATTCTTTGTCTGCTGAATTTGTCAATCATTGATAGAAAAGTATTGAACTTTCTGTAGTGCAATTTATCAATGTCTGTGCTAAAGAATTTGATGCTATTGTTAAACACATAAACATTAGCATTTTGATACCTTTTTGGAAAATTGACTCTTTTTATTATTATATAATGCCCCTCTTTATCTCTGGTAAACTTCTTTGTTCTGAGGTCAGCTTTGTTTGAAATAAATAAGGCTACATCCACCTAGATTAGCAGTAATATTGTGTATCAGTCCTCATCTTCTTACTTTAATCTACGTGGACCTTTTATTCAAAGTGAATTTCTTATAGACAGCACATAGTTGGCCCTTTTATTTTTATTTACACTGAGACAGTTCCTGTTTTTTAATTAGCATATTATTATTTTTATGCCTAAATATGTTCTTCATAAAAGAAAATAATTCAGCCAACTTAAAAGCCAACTTAACATATATACACATATACATGTGTGTGTACACACACACACACACACACACACACACACACACACATGCAATTTTTTAAGACAAGTTGTCACTATGCAGCCCATGCTGGTCCTAAAATTCACTGTGTAGCTGAGACTCTAACTTAATTTATTAAATTGCAGCTGACTCAGTCATGACACTATATTAAATATGCAAGAAAAATGTTTTATAATCTGTCATTATTGATATAATAATTAACTAACAGTATTATAGTCAATTTATGTATTTTCTACAGGTTACAGTTGTTGGAAGAAAACAAATACATAGCAAAGCTTAGGAAAATAGTCATGGGCCTGTGGGAGCCTGTGGAGGTGCTCTCAGTGAGACGTCATGACTAATTGACCTGAGGTGCTGTTAAAGAAGTAAAAAGGGTAAATGATTTACAAAAGTGTTAAGAAAATATATGAAATTATAAGATTTGGCAATGAATGAAGAGAAAGAGTGAAGGAATCAGAACAAGTCTAGTATTTCAGAATTGAACAACTGAGTAAATGCTCAGGCCAGTACTTAACATGGAGAACACAAAAGCAGTAAGAGACTAAAAATATGACAATTATGACCCAAAATGACCAAATTATTCACGACACTCCACAGTACAGATGATTAAATAGTTCTAATTGATTTTTTAAGACTTAACTGTTCTAGAGTCCATAGGAGAGATGAAGACCTGAGGCTAACTAAAAATTAGCAGTGCAAAGAAGGAAATTGAATCTTATAAGTCTTTAGGGAAGAAATTGAGAAAACATTAAAGATATTGGGAGTTGGGAACATCAAGTACAGTTTATTAGTCATTAGACTTTTCAGATTGTAACTCTGAGCAACAAGACAGCCTTTCATCTGATTGTATGATTAGTAGACCGCAATTATTAGAATAAGTCATTCCTACATTGCTCATTTCTAGGAGCACTATATTTTGAAATAATCTTTATTTTGTTGACTAAAAGTTACAATGTATGGCTGTATGAGGTAGGATTAGGAAGATTAATTTTTGTGTACAAAATAATATTATGTAAGATTTCAAACTGGCTCATGTAAAATATCTCAAATTTTATTCATAAAATTTTTCAAAGAAACATCTGCTCTAAAAGAGAAAACATCCTAGCCTATTGAAAACAAGTTGTGGATTCTCATTAATTAATGGTGTTAATTTATAAATCACATAAAAAAACCTAACACATATTGTGGTAATCGTTCTGTGACACACAAAGATGAATCAAACAAAAAATCCACCTTTAAAATGCTCCAAGACTGTTACAGAAAGTAAGACAAATACTTAAGCTAATATTCAATGCATACAAAGTTAAGAACCATAATTCACTTTACAATGAAATTAAGAAAGCATATTGAAAAGACCGTATTTCCCAAATTGCTTTTCTGATGCAATTCAAGAGCCTTCAGTACCATGAACCCATGTGCTATTGATTTTGCTGTTCAGAACCTGGAGACAGCTGCTTCCAGTACCACTGCTCCAGTACTGTGGCATCACTGCCACAATTGCCAGTGTCACTCACACTTACCCTACGGGACCTAAAAAACAATTACATTCACATGCTACAGCTCTTCTGTATATACCTGCGCCGCTAATCCCAGCATCATTTTCACTTGACCTGTTGGATAAATGGAAAGCCCAATAAATGTTCTGTAGCTCCAGAGCTATAGCCATCTGTACCACAACACCCAACAGTGCCTGCACTTTCCCTATGGGACTTAGAGAAGGTCCTGAAACCATGACCTGAAACCATGATGCTTGTGCTAAAAGCCCTGTTGTCACCTGTATTTGCTCACAGGGTAGATCAAGTCTCCTTTGAATGCCTCAAGACCACAATGGCACATAAGTGTGTCATCATGGTTGCCCCTTGGGAGTGAGGGAAGATGCCTTCCTTCCATGATTCATGGCTTCAAAACCATGTCCTCTGGTGCCATCACATCTAGTGTTACCCATGTTTGGCCTGTGGGACTTGAGGTCACTTCTTGCCATATCTGTAGCACCAGGATAGTGGCGCTTTTATCACAAGCTCCAGCATCACTGAATGCTTGCTGTGGGGTTAAGAACATTACATTTAGAACCCCTTTTCAACTATAAAGCTAAACAATTACTTTTATTATTTGGATTGAGAATGTTCCCCCAAAGACCCATGTACTTGGACGTTGTGGAACCATGTGCTGTTAAGAGGCATGGCCTGGTCAGAAGGGACAGAATACTTGGGATTAACCCAGAAAGGGAGGACCACTGGAGCTTGACCCAGAAGGACAGAATATTCAGCATGACCCAGGAAGAACAGAAAGTAGGACATGACTTGGAGGGATACATTCTTCCTTGCTCACTTGGCTTCCTGTCTGCTATGCTGTGAACAGCTTTCATCCAATGTGGCCTATGCTATGTGCTTCTGCCATTGCTAGCGACCCAGAAATGGACTGAGGCCATTGGAAACTCTGAACTAATACAAGCCTTTCCACTCTTAAGTTGTGTATTCTGGGTGCTCTTTCCCAGTAACAAGAGAGTAACTATGATAATTACCTTATGCACAGGTGTAGTCTTGGCTATTCAGGCACTCATACAAACTGGTAGATTTGATTACAACTGAAGAAATTACATAGAGGGTATACAGTTTAGCTCACCTAGAATCGAAGTGAAAGAATATTTCCACCTGGCTCCCTACACACTATTTAAGTGAGAAACAATTTTCCTATGAACCCTACTCAATAAATAGACAGAGGGGACTGTTGCACCGGATGTGCAAACATCAATGTAGTGACTCCAATGTAAAAGCAAGGAAGCTTCTATGAAATGACTGAAAAATAATTCAAATAATGGCCCTACGGAATCTCAGTAGATGTAATCAGAAAACTTAGTGTTGAGCACTTTAGTTAATTTTAAAAAGCAGTAATTGTACATTTCTAAAATAAACTAAACCAAGCAGAAGAATTTCTGAACTTGGGAAGAAAATGGCTGGAAAAAAAGGAAAGGAGGAAGTAAATAAAGAAGAAAAGAGGAAAATTAATTAATTAATTAAAAAATATAAAGAAAACCAGGACACAAATAAGACACCATCAAGTGAATAAATATTCGCACTATGGAAATTCCAGAAAAAGAAGAACCAAGGAAAGAAACTGAAATTTTATAAAATAATAGTTGAAAATATTTCCCAACTCTTCAAACTTAGATACAAATATTCAGATCCAATAAGCTCACAGAATTCCAACTAGACTCAATCAAAAAAGGTCCTTTTTCAAGGAATTTTGTAGGTAATGAGTCAAAAGTACAATACAAAGAGAAAATTCTAAAAATACCTTGCAAATAACATGGAAAGTAAAACTATAATGGCAGACTATCACAAAACTTCAATAAAAAGGAAGAGAAATGGAATAAGATCAGAACAAAATGGTAATAGACATTTATATCTATCAGTAATAATCCTTAATGTAAGCAGATTAAAGTCTCCAATCAAAAGACATAGGTTAACCTAATAAATCATAATGATAAAAGGAAGATCCAGATATATTCTGTCTATGAGAAACTCAGTTCACTGGTAGAGATACACATAGACTAAAAGTAAATGGTACACACACACAGACACACACACACACACACAAACACACACACGGAGTACTACTTTGAAAAAAGGATACATTTGAGTCACTGGTGGAAAGATAGGTGCACTTAGAGACAATAATGCTAAGAGAATATCAGATGCAGAAGGTTAAATATTACATTGTTTCTCTTATATGAGAAACTCATCATATAAATCATATAAAAATAAAATAAAAGATAAATGTCAGAAAACATGGGGATAGGCTTTGCGAAGATAAGAAGAAGAACTGGGGAAGACAGGTAGAGGAGTGGATGTTAAAATCGTTAACATGTGATATATACATGCACGAATTTCCCAAGATGAATACAATTATTATGTATCACAAACATACACTAATTGAAAATAATAACAGGGAGAAACTTAAAACTGTAGAAACAGAGAGATTCACACATCAATGGATCCATTTGGTAGGAAACATAACAAATATAAAAATATATGCACTCATCATTGGACCACCCACATATAAAAAGCAAATATTATTTGATTAAAGGAAGATACAGACTCCAATAAAACATTAAGTGAGGTAGTCAACACCCTGTTTCATCAAAGGACAAATAATTCAGACAAACTATACAAGCAAACACATTGGAATTGAACTATACTCTTGTGGAGCAAATGGACCAAACAGACAACTACAGAGCGATTCCTACAACAGCGGCAAAATAAAAATTCTTTTCACTAGGACATGGAGAACTTTTCAAGATAGATTATATGTTACGTCACAAATCAAATCACAGTACATTTAAAAACAATTAAAACATACAATTTTCCCAAAATTAGAAATCAATGACAAGAAAAGTACTACTAATACACATAAAGTTTTAAATTAGGAGTAACTGATGAGAAAAGAAAAACACAACATATAAAATGTGAGATGCAGCAAAAGTGAAATTAAGGAGGAAAAAGATTAGAGTAAAAATTGTCAAAAGTAAAAAAAACATAAAAATTGATGAAAGAGTTTCTGAAAAAATAAAAGTGGAAAATCTTTATCTGGAATAAAACAAACAAACACAAACCTCCACGCTAATAAAACTAGAGATGAGAAAGGAGCCATTACAACTTATACCAGAGAAATAGGCAGGATGATGAGAAACCAGGATGAATAATAAAATAAATGATTAACTGGCAATCCTAAAAGAAACTGGAAATTTTCAGGACACATGTACTCTACCAAGATTGAATCAGAAAGATGAATAATTTAAACAGGCGAATAATGAACAACAAGGTTGAAGCAGTAATTAAAAGTCTGTCATCCAAAAAAAGTTCAGTATCACATGAATCGGCAAGACCACTGCTACGTACATATTTCAAGAAAATTATGTTAAAGTTTGCATAGTAGCAGTCGTATCAGAAATATTCATAATAGTCAGAAGTGGAAAAAATGAAATGTCCAGCTACTGATGAATAGATAAATCATGGCATGTCCATGCAGTAGTGTGTTATTGAGCCACAAGGAAAAATGCATTCCTGATTCAAATTGCTATGTGCATGAACTTTAAAGACATTATGCTAAGTCAAAGAGGACCAATATATAGGCCTCGCATTGTATGGTTCCATGTATGCAGAATGTCCAGATTAGGCAAAACCATAGGTAGAAAGAGCAGATTAGTGGCTATCAGAGGCTGGTGAGGAAGAATGGGTCATTATTACTAATGGGTACAGAATATGTATCTTTTTGGAGTAATGAAAATACTTTGAAATTAGAAAGAAATGATAATAGAGATTTAGAAAATCACTGAATTGTGCTTTTTAAAAAGTATTAATTTTCAGTCAATGCCAAATAATTTTTAAAAATATATAATAACAAACTTAAAAAATACATTCATGACCACTAGAAACTGAAAAGATTTAAATCAAAACAAAATTTAAGTTTCCAGTCTTGGCAGATGGTTTTAAAAATAAAAACACTGAAGGTTAAAAAGAATGACAATCTTATATGCTGATATAAGAACTGTAAAGTAATCCATCCTTTCCAGGAACTAATTTGGTAAAATTCATCAAGATGTGAAAATCTAAATTCTGTTTAATTTAGTCATCCTAATCCTAGGAATCTGTATTCCATATTTGGTCGACTATATGGAGCAAATTGCTTTATTATAATGAATATCCCCTGCTCTCTGCTTCAGAAAGAGTGAATCTCGGTCCTTGCTCTGGGCTCTATTTGAATCCTAGACTAATATTTGTAATATTTGTTCCAGTTCTTTCTCTTTTTTTTCCTCCCTCAACTATACTCTATGTTCACTTGAAGAAAATGTTAGAAATTCGATCTAGTATTTATCTCATTCTTTTAGTGTAAATCATTAACAGTATATACAAGTTGCTATGGGAATATTATATAAATAAATGCTAAATACATATGGAAGCGCATGTGGAATATATGTTACTAGCTAGGTACCCTATCTAAAATTATTGGAGGTCAGCCTAGAATCATACAAGAGGATATCTATCACTCAGCTGGCTCACACTGATCTGCTCTGTGGATCCTAGAACACAACTTTTGTCTCTTCTTCGCTGAATTTGGCCCTAGTCTGTTTTAAAGGGCAAATTTGCAGCCGCTCTCTCTCCATTTGTATTTTTTTACCCGCCCAAACTTACCCATCGCCAAAATGTAAGCTGCTTGCAAGAAGGATCTATTCCTGGTTCACTGTCGTATTCACTCTCAGCCCCAGCACCGCACACACGACTTTGCCAGAGTAATTTGCAGAGGAGGCCCAAAATGAAGACCAAAGAACAAGCAAACTCCCAGGTATTGCTCCTGGTTGGCGGGTGGGGTGGGGGTGGGATGGCGAAGCTCACAGGCAAAGTTCTTGCCACTGGCCTAGGGAATCCTGAGTTTCAAATTCAATTTTTATGAAATGGAAGTAATAAGACTATTTTATGGAAGTATTGTAAGGATCAAACTACTTAACATATTAAAAACAGTTAGATAAAAAACATCCCAGTAATACTGGCATTATTATTAAACTGAGGAATGTGGGAAATATTATCACATGGCGAGTGAATGAGTGACCAAGTCTGCTTTACCAGGAATACTGATCTCAGTAATTCTTTGTGACATTCTTTACCCTGTTGAAATAATGCTATTTTGGTGCCCTGGTAATAAAATTATTGTAAGAGATTAAATTACTGAACACTCTTTACTTTCCTCTCAATTTTGCTTCTAATTAAAACTTCTTCAAAAATATGAGACATAGAGAGAAAGAAAATCAGTCTTCTTGTAGATTTGGCTACTACCTGTGCAGTACCAGAGCCATATTTTCCCTCCGCATCTAGTTTCTGTTTCCAGGCTTTCTAAAAGCATACAGAACACATAATCTTAGACCTCACTTAACAAAAATGCAAACAACCAATTAAAAATAGGCAAACAGCTTGAATGGATATTTTTGAGAAGACATGCAAATGTCCAACAAGCATATAAAATGCTTAATACCAATAGTGATCAAGGGAATGCAAATCAAAGCCATAGTGAGATATCATCTCATTCTAGTTATAATCCCTACTATCAAGAAGAAGATTTAAAAAATGACAAGTGATGGTGAGAATGTGAGGAAAAAGGAACACTTTGCACACTGCTAGTGAGGTTGTAAGTACAGCCTCATAGAAACCAACATGGAGGTTTCTTTAAACTACTAGAAATAGAGTTATTATATTTTCCATCCACTCAGTACTGCGTATATAACCAAAGGGAAATAAATCAGTAAGTTAAAGAGATACCTGCATTCTCTTGTTTATTCCCTCACTACTCACAGTTATGGAGTCAGCCTACCCTGCATATTGACAAGTGAACAGGGAAAGGAAATGCGGCATGTATACACAGAAATTTACTACTCAGTCATCCATAGAAAACAATAAAATCCTACCATTTGCAGTGACATGGATGACCTTACATGACATTATGTTAACAGAAATAAACTAGACAGAGAAAGACAAACTGTACGCTCTCACTCACATGTAGAACCTAAAGCAATTGCCCTAATAGCAGTGGAGAGGAGTGCAGTGTTTACCAGAGGCTGCAGAAAGGAGGCTTGCTGGAGGAAAGCTGGCCACAGGCTATGCAAATACAGCTGAACAAGAGGAAGAGCAATAACATCAAGACATCTTTCATTAGCAAAATCACTATAGTTCTTGACAATTTGCTGTATGCTTGAAAACTTCGAAGAGAATGGATAGTAAATGTTCTCCCAGGAAGCACCATGATCAGGAACACAATTGCACAATTTATATACACTTCAAAACATTATGTTGTATGTGATAAACACATGTTAATTGTCAAATTTATAAAATAAATTTAAGGAGAAATACTTAGCAGGTGAGGATGACATCATGAGAT
Organism: Ctenodactylus gundi; assembly: GCA_004027205.1. Classification (NCBI taxonomy): domain Eukaryota; kingdom Metazoa; phylum Chordata; class Mammalia; order Rodentia; family Ctenodactylidae; genus Ctenodactylus; species Ctenodactylus gundi. Next base: position 262,949 of record PVKB01000774.1, read on the forward strand.
TTGAAAACAAGTGTCAGTACAGTTCAGCCCAGTTCAAGGCAAAACAATGTGGTAGCTTTACAGATGTACCGTAGCAAAGTAAAATAGAATGGAAGAAACTTTGCCCATGAAATAATTTATTCTGAAAGGAAACAGATTTCAAGAAACAGAATAAAAAATCCCCATTAATGTTTTGCACTGTAGCTCTGTAAAGTTCAGAGGGATTCAATGAAAAATGAAATGAGAGAGAGTAGTATATACTCAAGGAGAGGTACTGAAATCCAAAACCACAACTTTTTCTCATTTTAGACTTACAAGGAATACACAGAATAAATAAAGATGTAATATAATAGATTTTTTCTACAGTCACTGTAAGTACAAAGTAAAAAGACAAATAGAAACCAGTTATCAAATCTATAGTAGGTTAGGAAAGAGAGTAATAAACCAATTTAAGGAAAATTGTTCTTATAAAAGAGTATCAAGTAGAAGAATAAAACAATGTACCCTATGATAAAGGAACAATTTCTACAAAATGAAAGGAACAGAGGCATTAATATGGAAAAAGTCATATTATAAACTGTAAAAATGACATGGAATGGTTGTTTGTTAGGCATGCCTTCATAAAGTGACTGAATTTCAAGGCAAAGGAGGAACAATTCTGTTAGAAACAGCAAGCCATCTGGGGAAATTCAAAATGCTTCAGATTTTTCATATCTAAATACAATGGAATGTTTACAATATTCTGAGGAAAGTAAAATTTCACAGTCTTATACATAGCCAGATTATCACTCAAAAATAAATTACATAGGTAGAAAATGACATATGCCAGAATATAGGGGTAGAACATTCATGATCCATTTTCACGAGGAAGGAAAGCAGGGAGTGAGGGCAGGAGGGAGAGGAGGAAGGCAGTCAGGTAGGCATTGGCTGGCTAGTAGAAAGAGAAATATGTAGAAATGGAGAAAAAAAGTCTTTCCAAGTGCATAAAACTCACCCTCTAAAGTTAAGAGTAGCCTCTCCCTGTCTCACCATGCATGAGGTGGTATCAAAATATTCAGTTAACACTTAACTTTAAAATTGCATTATTGTAAATGACACATTGCAATTAATCCCCCTCAAACTACTCTTCCTGGCTTCAAACACACTTATCCCATTGTTTTGGACAGTTTGTGAAACAGTTCTGTAACTACTCTACTATGTCTCTATGGGGTGAGATAAAAAAATCCAGTGAAATGCTACTGCTGAGTGCCATCCAATGGAAAGACAGGTTCATGAAAACATGACGGCCTGCTATCATCCACCTTGGTCGGGGTTTGACACTAAGCAACTTCTTGCTCTTTGCTGAGGTCAAAACAACCTTGGTAGGAAAACACTCTGAATCCGGTCAGGACACTGAGGCTGTCATAGTGGTGCAACTAGAGACACTCCCCAAAGAGGACTTGTAGAGCTGCTTCAGAAAGTGATAAGGACGATGGCTTTAGTTTGTTTGAAACAAAGGAAGGTATTTCCTGGGGGACTCATAACAATGTGACTTTTACCGTAACACATTTTTGAATTTCAGATATTCACTTTACCTTTCAATCGTACCTCATATTGTGTTATTTTTCTCGAGGCTCTTATAACCATCTCAGTTATTTCATTTGTGAAGGCAGAAATTGTCTTTTTAATCACTGTATACCTTGCACCTAGAATATTACCTAGAAGAAACTAGTTCCCTAGAATATATTTCTGATTAAACATATCCCTATTACTTTACTGTATTTATACTTTGACACTTAACAGTATTTTTAAATTATAATGTAAAGGTGATATATGTAAGTGACCATATTGGTCAACTTTTGGAGGCCATATTAAGGTAACATAGTGAACAGAAATAAGATCAAAGTGGTGGGTGGCAGGTTGGGTTCCAGTGAGGTTCTTCTTGATTGGAAACCACTGACTTTCAATCTCTCATCACATGGTGGGAAGAGGGCTAAAGAATTCTCTGGTCTTCGCTTTATAAGGGCACAATTCCTTTCACGAGAACTCCACTTTCATGACTTAATTAGATCTCAAAGGTTCAATGTCCTAAAGCCATCACATTCAGGGACAAGATTTCAACATAATACTTTACAGGGCACACAAAATTCAGACTATAATAGTGACACTGTAAAATCATTATATGACTTACAGTTTTTACCCCATTGGTTATACCAATGACTTCTCACACATGATTACCTTTTTATGTGCTACTAACTCAAATCCTTGAGACCTGCCTAGTGATTTGCCTGTGGTTGCTGAACCAAGCAGTGTTTAGAATTATGCTCTCAGAAAAAAGCTCTCCCTTCTCTTTCTGTGTGACAGCTTGGTCCACCAAGTGGGATTAGATTGCTTTGTTTGACATCTTTTATTTTTAAAAAAAGTAATTCTTTATCTTTGTTCTACCTGTCATCCCACTTCAACTCATCTGAATCTTTGCATATATTTAATCTAATATTTGGCTCCTCACCTTATTTCATTAAGGAAATCCAATAGATCCTAAAGTTCATATCAATATATAAAGTTCAGACAAGTAGTGAAGGAGTTAGAGAGAATGTGAACACTAGTGATTACAAATTTGCATTTGCTATATTTGCTAATTGTTGATTAGATTGCTACACTTAGGATAGTATAAAACCATTGCTTCATATTTACCTGAAGACTTATGAGTCATTGAACTCCATTAAAATGATTACTGTAGAAGTTGGCAAGTTTGCAATCAATTTTTCCATATCTCTCCAAAATCTCATCTTCTTTTCCTTAATGGCTCATTTAATTAAACACAGATTAAGTACCTGATAATTTTGACATGCCGATTCAAAGGTCAAAGTGTTCTGTGCTCCAGTGGCTCTAGTGACTAAGGGGAGACCACAGTTTTAACGGGCCACTAAAGAATGAGTCAGTTTTAAGGAGGCAAAAATGAAAAAGAATTCCATTTTGTCCAAAAGAACTACTTGAGTCAAACCTTGAGATCTTTTATTTTCTGTTTATTTACTTAGTTATTTTCTAACTTGAGACAGAGTCTCACTTTGTAGTTAAGGCTGGTCCTGAACTCACTATGTAGGCCAGGCTGGCCATGAACTCACTGCATTTCTCCTGCCGCAGCCTCCTGAGTGCTGAGATTACAGGTGCTCACCTCTACTTCTGGATAATTTTTATGTGGCACTGGGAAATTGAACCCAGGGCCTTGCACATGCTAGGCAAATGCCTCAACCAATGGGGTACACTCTCAGATCAAAATCTTGGATTTCAGTGCAATTTTGCAGACACTCATGAGATATTTGTTAGTGGTTGTATGCAAACTGTTAAATAATGTACACAATAAAAAGGAGTGCCAGACACTTAAAGATTCCTCACCCAATGGGATAACTATGGTAGTTAAAATTGAAATTGTTTAAAGAGTGCAATTCATTCAACTTGAGACTTGGTAGCTATATTTAAAAGTTAATGGTCCCTGTCATTTGAACTCAAGTACAAATAAACTGTAGAAAATATGGAAGTTAGGATCTGATCAGCTCATGGAAGACTATATAGCTAAGGCTGAGGAATTTGATCTATGAGTAGATAATAGGAAGCCCCTGGGAACTTTTTAACTGTAGAGTAACAGAAATAGATATGAACTTTAGAAAGATAATTTGCAGGTCTTATCTACAATAAACTGGAATGGGAACCAGTTAAAATAAAAAGCCTATTTCAATGTTCACATTTTAATGTAAATAATATTGATCAGTGATGACATATTACATTTTGAAAGCTGCATTAAAATTTGCCAGTGGTAGCTAATATCCTCGGAAAGTTTGAGAGTGAGTGATGAGGGATACTGCCATTCGACCAGTAGTACCTTTTCATTAGGTGAAAATACAATGGAAAAATTGAAAAATAAGATGATCAAATTCTTGCACTACAGAAAAGTAAATAAATCACAGTAAATTTTTTTTGGATAGATTGGTGTGCTCAAGAAATGTTTTCAAGAACAGTGGTGGGACTGAAATGGCCCCAGCACCAAAAGAAAAGGCAGAAGATTTTCTGCTGACTGGAACCACAGGTGAATTCTAAAGCTGCTCCATGGTTGAGAAGTCTATCTAATGACGAAGGAAGGTCTCTTCAGAGCTTTTTAAATGGGTGTCTACTGTTGATAAAATTTGTTACATTCATTCCTGATCAACCTTCTCTTAAGTCAACGCTTTCATTTTAAAAGTTAACTGTATGTCTCCTACTCTTGTGCCTTAATAGTTACTTTGTGAAAATTATTACAGTAGTAATTTTTTACTTGTTTTGAACACATATTTATGTCAGTATTGCATATTATGAATTGTTTTTAATCCAGCTTTTTTTTGAGACAGGATCTTCCTCTGTAGTCTAGGCTGATTCTGAACTCACTATGAAGTGCAGGCTAGCCTCAAACTCTTAAATCCTCTTGCCTCAGCCTGCTGAATGCTGGAATTATAGGCATGCAATATTTTGTGGTGCTGGGGGATCAAATTTGAGACCTCAATCTTCCAAATTAAGAGCTGTAATAACTGAACTATACCCCCAGCCACTGAGTCTGGCCTTTATACCATAAATTTATAAGGATAAACCTCAGAGAGATAACTTATCCAGCCATTATAAATCACATTGTGCTAATATTTTCATTTTGTTTTTATTAATGGTGATCAATATTATTAATTAATAACTATTAATAACTCAAGGTCATCATTGATGCTGAATGATATAAGGATAGAAATATAATTTATAGAGAAGAAAATTTTCTGTTTGCCATGATAAACACAGATATATTTTAATCTGGAGATGAATAATTTATAGTGCACTTACTTATGTCAAAACCCAATAGAGCCTATGTCAGTACTTATCCTGAATCTCACATTTGTTAGCAATGTAACTCTGGGTAGTCTATCCAAACTTTTGGTGCCATAGTTTCTTTATTTCTAAAATGAGAATAACTTCATGGGATTATTATAAGGATTAAATGAATTAATATATGCAAATCCTATGGGCCAGTGCATGGAACTTCAAAAGCATTCTACAAGTGATGGTTCTTATAATATTATTCATTTTAGGAAGAGTAATTGGCCATTATTATAATGCTATTCTTCTTAGAAATAGTAATCAGCAATTATTATTTCTAAATTACTACCTTCTAAATTTTTATTTTACACATTCAAGGCAGATGCAAATAACATAATATGCATTATATTTATAACACTGGAAAACAGTCATAAACTATACAAGGGTCTCCAGCCTCCTGGCCACGGGCAGGTACTGGTCAGTGACCCTGGAAGGCCAGGTTGCCAGGAGAGCGGAGCAGAGAGCTGTGGGTGAGCGACAAGTGAAGCTCCACCTCTTGTCTATTTCTGCCTTCCTATTAGGTTCTAATGACGCTGTTAATCTGAGAGGAGGCGGCGCTTTGCTTACTGCTCCTTTCTTGCTGCTGTTTACCCTTTCAAAGCTACGCTCCAGCAGCCCACTGCGTAGCAAGTAACCCCCAGCCTCTTGGGAGAAGAGGCTTCAACTAAACCGGTCCCTGGTGTCAAAAAGTTGGGAGACCACTGAATCGGCTTATAAAAATGAAAGTCTAGTAAAATTTAAACATAAATAATGAGTTTATATTTGCGCAATTGATAAATGGATGAAATGTGCCCTTTCCTCAAGTTTTTGTTTAGTCATGAAATTTCTGAGGAAAGGGAGGGTACTAGACAGAGCTCCAGCAAAGCCCTGAGCCCTGACCATCCTCCATCACCCTCTGCCCATTCCTAAGTGGCCTCCAGTCACCTTGTAGAACCCTGGAACTATATGGGCTACTTTGTGCGAAAACCATTGCTCTAATCCAACATATTCATTTTATATATTAAAAAATCAAGAAAAGACTACATCATTAGCACAACGTTATAGAAATAATATTGGATAGTAAATGAAAATGCATAGATCAAATATTTAACTTTGCTTATCGGGCTATGAAACTTTGCAAAAGTCACTTACTTAAAAGCCTCATTTTTCTAGGTCAAAGTTACATTTATTTGCATAATTTCTGAGGTCCACTCTGGCTATGATGTTATTTAATTTCAAAAGTGGACATAGGTATCCATAAGCTCTAGTTCTTTCCATTGCATTGATGTATAATTACAGTCTATGAAGAAGGTCCTAGGAATGGACGTTCTAGTTGCATTTTAAATAACCTTTCTGTGCTTTCAGAGTAGAATATACGAACATTTGTCATCTGTGCCACTGCTCCAAGCACAGGTGGATATGATGCCAGGTTTTTCATAATTGTGCAGTATCTGCATTTAACATGAACACCATTATCTAGAGATACCTGCAAATAGTTAAATCATACAATTCCTATAACACCATTTCTTACCCTCCACCTTATATAACTATAGCTTAACTAATTCTCCTCTGTTCTGCATTTAATCCCATTACTCTTCACAATGAATTAATATCTAGTTGAAGCTCACTGAATAAATTTTATATAGATATTTTAAAAAGCAGAAACTAACAATCTCAAGTTTTCTAATTCTTCTAAAAAAGCATTTTGAAAGCACTTTCATTATATTATTTTGAGATACCATATTTGAAACTATAAAATTTTCTGTTAGTTTTTAAACTACTGGCTTTGCTTTTATTCCCGGTGTTCCTTATAGTATATTACTATCAACATTAATTGCTAAACCATTTAACTTTATGCTAGTGTTATGATGCACAGATGTGAAATATAAAATATGCTGTTTTAGAAAATTAACATAATCATGTTTTTGTTTACTTAAACCTTTTACCAAAGTTGTAAAGCCAACCATTCCTATGACCTACTATTCCTCTTCTAGGTATTTTTTCCAAAAGGTTTAAAGACATCATATTACTCTGATACATGCATACATTTGTTTATAGCAGCACAACTCATATAGATAAATCTTGGAAGCAATGTGCATGCCTCTCAACAGATAAACGGATAAAGAAAATGGTGGTACATATCACAATAGAATGTCACTGTGCCACAAGGATAAATTTAAATCATTTATAAGAAAATCAATGGACCATAAGATCATTATGCTAAGCCAAATACATCAGGCACAGAAGGCTAATTATCCCATGATTTGTCCTATATGAGAAATAAAAAAATATAATTAAAAGAAAAAAAGAGATGGTTGGAAACAGAGAGGTAGACTTTGTTGACATAAAAGAGACCTCAGGAAAGCAATAGACAGGATGCTGGGAAAGCGGACAAGAAGTGAAAATGAGTAAGATGTGACAGGTCACAGCGTCATTTTCCAAGCTGAATGCAATTCTTGTGCATCACAAATACATGCTGATAAAAAGGATGATTGGAGAAAAATTAAAAATAAAGTTTTTAATCAATAGTGGTATAATAGCCACCTTAGAATTTCAGCATAAAATTTAGTAGGATACTTGCTCGTTGAGAATAACTTACTACAAGTAGAGAAATCCAAAGTGTTAGACAAGGTCAATACAGTTGAGTTCACAAGTCAGTGTATGTGATTGTTCCCCTCTTTTCCCTATTCTTTTTGTAGGAAACGTAGAACATGGTTTATAAGTTGGAAGCTGATAAATCCACGAAGTGGCTATTCCAAATTGAAGGATGCCTTTTAATAAGATGCTACCAAGTTAGAGGCAGTACCTTCATTTGGCTACACTGTTCTTCTTGTAAGTTTCCATGGAGGCAGAATTCTTACAAACCCTTCCTCTGGTGTTTCTGCTTTTATCCTCTTCACACTCTACTTCCTCCATAATTAACAGCTACTCAGCACCTAATTTATTTCTCCAGCCGAAGTGTATAAGCATCACAATCAGAAAGAAATTTTGATTACTCCCGAGGCATGTACTAATCATCATAAAGTTGGACTGAGATCATGCTGTGTCCCTGGTTATTAACTATCCGTAGGTTATTACTGATTGACTGCTAAACACAGGAGCAATTTCTTGTCCAGGTATTTGAGAAATACAAGCTCTTCTCCGGCTGTACTTCCAGTCTATTTCCCAGTCTGTACTTTCCCTTACTCTTCTAACACCACAAAACAACTGGGTTACTTAGATTTCACTAGTAAGCCTCTCATTTTATATGGCACTGATTTTGCTCTGTGTTTCCCCTGTCTTGAAATTCCTACTTTCCCTGGTTTTTTTTTTTTTTTTTCCAATTATCCACACACCCAAATTTAAGTACCATTTAAGATTAGGGTGAGGGTCAAAAGATAAGTCAAAAGGAATCATTTAATTTTAACATTTTCTCTTGGGTATTACAAAAGCAGTTTTCACTGTATTTTATTCATAAAATCTGATATGAACATATATCCAAAAATAATTTAGAGTAGACATGTGTAAATACATAAATAAAAAATCCTACTGAAAGCTATATAATGTGGACAGGATTTAGAAAGGGGTTTTGCTTTTCGTATCGTTTGCTCTATTCTTAGTGTTTTTATTAGACATCGTTGACTGAACCTTCCAAGTCAAGCTCAGACTATTGATATGGCAAAATTAGTGTGGTAGAAAAGGCGTGTTTTTTAAAATCTATTTTTGCACGCTAGTTTTGCCAGTCCTTTATTTTCTCAGTTAGTCTGTGTGTGAATCTGTTCTGTCTGGAATTGTGAAAATGAAATGCAGAGGTGTTTGTAGTTAGGTATTGTTTGAATTGTCAGGCATTCTAAAAGGAGGGATTCCTGGGCTCAAAAAATGTGATAGGGTTTTTTCTCCCCCCATGGTGTCTGTTGAGAGAAGACTGAAGCCATGCTAATTGCTACAGATGAGTGTGTGAAAGTGAGACAGGAGCAAGTCATAGATTTTCGTTGATAGCAGAGGCTGCACTGAAAGGGGAAAGGTCATTTTGAGAGTTATTAGTAATGATAGGCTTCAAGCTGGTGTGCTGTTGATAATTGTCTACTTGTGTCCATGTGTCTTCACATACAAATAACAATACTAAATAGTATTTACTGGTCTCGTTTAAGAGCCCCACGGTTGAGTGTTTTCAGTTGTGAGTTAGAACTTTGGCTTCATTCATTGAATACTTTTGGCTCTGCATTTCCCTAGGTGTCATTTAGTTTCATTCTGTGCCTTGCCAGTAGGAACCAGGGTTTCTTGCTTTTTTGATATAAATTTTTTGCTAAGGATGTTTGCATATACGCTAAGGCAGAATCTACTTTGTAGCATTTTTAAAACATCTTTGTCTGGTTTTGTTATTAGGATAATGCTGGCACAATCACATGACTTAGGAAGGATTCCTTCTGCTTAAGTCTTCTGATAGATCTTGTAGATAAGTAACAGAATTTCTTCCCTAAAAGTTTGCTAGAATTCAACAGTGAATCCAACTAAGCTTCGTATTCTGATTTGTAATACTAGTAATTTCTTAGTCAATTTGTACAAATTGTGCCTAAATCACTGGTTCATTTCACCTAGGCTTTTAAATCTGTGGACACAGAATTATTCATATTTATTAAACTTTCAGTCCTCATGAATTTTAGTCATGTCTCCTCTTTAATTTCTAATATTAGTAAGTTGTGTCTTTTTTCTCACCCTGGCTAGAGTCTCATTGGTTATATTAATCTTTTTAAAGAAAAAATTATTGACGTTATTGACTTTTTGTATTGATTACCTAGTTTTGATTTTATTTATAACTGCTCTAATATTTACTTCTGCATAATTTAAATTTACTTATTTATTTTCTAACTTGAGAGCAGATATTGTTTTCTAATCTTCTAATCTGTGTATTCAACATTGTAAATTTATTCTAAGCATTATTTTTCTTGCATCTCACAAATTTTGATAATTTCTATTTGTTTCAAATATTTTTGAGCTCTTCATATTTCCTCTGACATATATGTTATCCATAATTTTATTGTTTGATGTCCAAGTATATGTCTATTTTTATCTCTGAAAACTTTCCCTATTCTGAAATATGTTCCACCGATATTAATATAGCTACTTTTGTCTGGTGTTGGCATGATACATCTTCCTCCATCTCTTTACTTTTAATCAGCACGTATCTTTGTATTTAAAGTGGGCTTCTTATAGACAATATGCAGTTATGGTCAGAACAAGAATACACGGACACAATGGAAACTAGATGACTAATTTGGAGTGTTCAGTATTCTGGTGGTATTTTGTAAAAATATGTTTTTACAAGAGGATACAGAGAAGAATGGGGAAGGGAGTGGAGGGTGGGAAGGAGTGAGTGTGAAGTTAAGGAGATATGTATGAGCACTAATTCTTCAATTTGAATGTATCTATTATATTCTAAAAAAAAACTAATGAAAATAATAACTCTTGGAAAAGAAGATAAAAAATACAGATCATCCCAAAAAATTAGTTAATAGAAGTTAATTAGAGAAACTTGCCCTATATGACTATGTTCATGTAGGTACACAGTCATATATATTGCAACATATGCTTCTAAGTACTCTTCCTTTTTCTTTGTTTTGTTATAGATATGGTCTGTAGCTTCTAAACATTATCTCCAAGCAAATATGATATTGGTATAATACTTCATGTTTCACCATTCTATTATTAGCTTCATTTTTTTCTGTTTTGCTTTTGTTTTCCTGATGTAGATAAATTTTAGGCAAGATTCTATCTGACCTTTCAGTTGACGACCTTGAAACCAGGCAATCAAGTTTCATTAGGTATCAACCTACCTGCCATCTGTTCTTGGACTCTGAAAATCAGCTCGGATATCATCTGTTTCAAACCTAAGACCTCATTTATCTCTTCAACTCTTCCTGTAATACTGAGTGGCGGCATAGTGTACACTATACATATAGAAAACCTAGGAATTATCCTTGAAATTAAACTTTCTTAACATTTATTTGTAATCATGTTAAGTCGCTTCATAGATATATTTCAAGTCTAGTCACCTATCTTTGGATTCTCTCCAATCATCAAATGCAATAAATTATTACTCAAAGTGAATTATGTAATAGCTTCATGAAGATTCACCCATATACTTTTTTTAACTCTACCAAACTATCCAGCATGAAACTATCAGTATGATACTTAAAACAGGTAATCTGAGAATTACATTACTCTGTCAATACAAAAACATTCAATCATGTTTATGATAGCATATGTCTTTAATTTATAACAATAATCAAGCTGGGAACTGAACATGGTTATTAGAATAATGTCTGTCTTATCACCAAGCCGTAAACTTCTTGAAAGAAGAAACCGTGTGTAAGTTTCACCAATTTTAACCTCCTTACTGAATGGCACATCTTAAATGCTTAGTGAATACTTGACCAAAGAATAACTGAATCCTTTATTAAATTAAATATTACATACCAAGTTATATTATAATCTGCTACACTACTTGACAAATGATAAAATTTTACCAGTTGAAAGAGGATTACCAAAAAAAAAAAAAGAAATATGTGCCGTTCAAACTTCATATTCTCTAAAAATAAGTAAAATATTTTATAAGGTGCCTCAAGTACATGTGGCACAAGGCTTTGGTCTGTGGATAGGCTGAGATAGTGACAACTAGAAATGAATTCTTTTTAAGGACTAAGTTAATTTTCAAAATGTAGTAAGAAACTTAAGATTAATTTTTTTTTTGCCATATCACCAGTTTTCAATCTTTAGAATGAGCCCTACACGATAAATGGAAGATGAGGAACATTGTGGTTTGGATTTGGAATGTCTTGAACAGCCACGTGCCCTTGGATGTTGTGGAAAATCTGTTTTCCTTGTGCTGTAAGGAGGTGGGGCTGGTCTGAAGGGGCAGAGCACCGGGACCTGACCTGGAAGGGTGCACTCTACTTCCAGCCTCCCTTGATCATGCTGTGCTTTCTATGGCCATTCTCTGCCAGATCATTCCTACCATTGTCAGATATCAGTGAATGGAGTAAAGCCTTTGGAAACTGCGAGCTGAAATATAACTTTCCTCTTTTAATTTGTAGAGTTGAGTAATTCTGTCCCAGCAATGAATAACTGAGCCAGGGAGGATAGAAGCAAATTTATGCAGCTGTTGACTCAAATGAGCTATGAGAAACAGACCATAGTTTACTTAGAGCACATGTGACCCTAAAAACTCACTGTAAACCACAGTAAATTTTATTCCTGTAGAGGAAAACATGAAGTGATCTGGAAGAGAACTATCTAGCCAAGCTGGGAACAGTGGTGCCCAGCTGTAATCCCATCACTCTTACTGGAGCAAGAGAGTTGCAAGTTTGAGCCCACCCTAGGCAATTTAGTGACCTAACAAGACTTTCACTCAAAATAAAAAAATAAAGAAGAGCTGGGGATTGTAGCTCAGTGTGAAGGCTATGGGTTCAGTCCCCAGTACTATAAAAGCAAACCGGATCAAACCAAACCAAATACAGAACAAAACAGAAAAACGAAGTTATCCCGTGGCACAGAATCTAGCACTGGGAGAAGGATGAACTGACCCCATTCATTACCACTGTCCCTTCCCACGTTTATTTTTAGACATTTAATTGATTGATTCTCTATCAGCTGGGATTATGTGACAAATAAACACAAAGGCATATAATAGTTGGTGCATTATTTCAGATTCATAGGTTTGAAGATGGGATTGGGCTGATCACTTTTACATGTTTCATCCTGTGTTGTGAGAAGGAGTAGCTTTATAGTAGTGTTACTATATGCCTGAAAATTTCTTGATATTAATCTTTCAAAAGATAAATATATAGGAAAAATGAAATAAAAGAGCAATTTTATGTATAAATAGTATTTTAAATTGAAGGATTAAATGTGTAGTAGTAAAATATTTCAAAGACAAAACTATGCTAAAATGAATGATTTAATTCTACAAAGTGAAAAAAACTTTAGGAATAATGGCATCATGTTTCATATTGAAAAATTCTGCAGCTCACAGTCTAGGTAATTTTGGCTATTCTTTTGTGATTTGAGTACTCTTCACATATGTCAAGTTTCCTATAACATATTATTTGTTAAGTCATTCTCCCTTTTGTTAAATCAAGCAGTGGATAGATATCAAAGGTTTAAGCTACTCTAAGTTTTATAATTCTTACTCTAAGTTGTTCTTCTGATAGGATTTGAATGAAGAAAATTTCAATTGGTACCTATGAAGATCTGTTAAATTTATTCATAAATTACACTAAAATACAATAATTATAACTCATATATGTCAATTTTTAAGGGACTTGTAACAATTTTACATTCTTCATCAAAGTGTTCACAAATCAACACTCAAATGTGGTTTCTGTAGCTTTGCCAAAAATGAGCTTTATTAATTATCAAGCCCTATGGTCTAACTAATAAGGCTTTTCAAATATTCACATCATGCAATTTGGTAAAATATTTTAAAAACTGGCACTTATGTTTATGTTTTGTGAATTACAAAATACATTCACTAGCTTTACATTGGTCTACATCTTCCATCATTTCCAAAGGATGGCATGACAAAAGCTGAATGCTCCATATTTTACCAAAGAAAAAATTGCGTGTGATTTATTATCCTTCTTGAGATTAAATAGAAGTTAACAGGTAAATATTAATGTTTAACTATCTTTTCAGAAATGTGTTTAGTGGCAATTTGAAGATGGTTAAATGAACTTTAGTGATGGGGTACTTACAGAGGCAAACAGCAGACTCCCAGGTCTTTGCCTCTGTAAGTTCTGGCCACAACTGCTTTGCAGATGAAGCCATTGCCAGTGCCTCTAGATGCCGTTCCCAGGAATGGAGTGGGCTCCATGGGCTCATCCGCTTTAACACTTTTTATGTTTTCGGTAGAACTTAGGTGGGTGGCACCAACAAGTCTTCTATTTCCAAAAGCATACTTTCCCAGATAAAAATATAAATGTAAATATAAATATAAAAGAGAAGCAGCACCCTTTCTACCAACTGGCACATAAAACCAAGACCATGTTTTCTTTTTTTGTCTCCATATAGTTTTGAAGAACGCCTTTCACAATGGCACTCTGTAAGCAGTGAATGGTTGGTTAAATAACTACATATTCAGATACCACTTCCTGCCAAGAAAACAAACAGCATATACATTTAAAGTCACTTGTCCAAAAGACCCAGTAACTAAAATTTAAAGGAGGAGAAGTTTATTCGGCTCATGATTTCAGAAAGTTAAGTTCATGGTTTGCAGCTCCAAGACAGAAACAGCATGGGAGAAAGGCCTACCACAGGAAGGCGCTCAACCAACCCATAGAATAAGAAAGCACAGAGAAGCAGCCAGGAACAAGAGTATACCCTTCCAATCACGTCCCAAGCATGTCACCTCTTTCAACAAGGCCCCCCCTCTTAATATCCTAATCAGCTATGAGCTTAATCCTCTGATAAATACAGCACACCTATAATTCAGTCATGTCCACAAAACTGCACCACTGAATATACAAGACTTCTGGGGAACATTTTGATCCTAAATCATAAGAACTATTTATACTTTCTTTAGTTGATAGAAGTGATACACAATTTTCTGAGAGGTAAATGAGGATTGGCAAACCATGAGTAAGTCCTCCTGTTGCGTTACTTCTTATCCTTTAATAATAACTTGTAAGCTAAGATCGCTTGATGCCTGCTTAGAAGTTGGACTATATAGAATTTCTAGTTGGACAGCATTAGTCCAACTCTGTTCCTAAGAGAATGTGAATCCTTAGAAAGTTCTTCCTAGTATGAATGAGGTAATTCTTCATTCAAGTCACTTTAATCTTTATACTACATTCTTTGCAAACAAAAAAAGAGCATTACCAGGCCATGTTTCCATTTTATGTTTATAACGCACACATATTTAACCACAGTATTTCTCAGCAAGGTAAAGCCATACCAGAAAAACTGGATTGTTAAAAATTCTGAAATTTTGATTTCAATGTTAGTCTCATTTTCAAGAGGTTTATTTTCTCCACTCAAATCTAATAAAACTCCCTTTCCTTGTTTGAACAATGGTAGGGGATGAGGGGATGAATTAACATATTAAGCCCATCCCAAGTTCTTGATTTCAAAATTTATTGTAAAATATCTGAAATAGGTTTTTTTTTTTTTTTTTTTGAGAGACAGTCTTGCTTTGTAGCCAGGCTGCCATTGCGCTCAAGGCCTCTGGTCTCAACCTCCCATGTTCTGGGATTACAAGTGTGCACCACCATGCCCAGCTTTAGGTGGTACTAGGGAATTGAACACATTGAACAAGGCCTTGCACTTCCAAAGCAAGCGGTTTAACCACTGTGCTATTCCTCTAGCCTCTAAAATGGACACTTTAATTTGCTTATACATATCAGTCTCTTCGGGAATTATTAAATTATGTAATCTGAGAGGCACTGTAAAAATGTGAGGGGGATGTAATATACAATATATGACTGAAAAATAAAGTTTAATTTTTGAAAACCACTGCTGTAAAAGATACATTCACAATAACCTCCCTGAAGATAATTCCTCTCACGTCAAACACGCTTGTCCGGGGCTTCTTGCCCCTCTCTAAAGCCGTTCTGGGAGTCCTTGTGTCTGAGTGTCTTTAGTCACACTGTCATGGTTGCGGCCTCAATGTCTTGGATCAATTCCAAATGTTTACCTTTCATATAATGTACCTAAGGGATGCGTGGTCGTTTCGATTTTGGAGAAGACCCAGAAGTTGGATGGTGGCAGAGAACCCAAAGCAGGGTGAGAGAGACCATTCTGCTTTAAGGAGCCTGTCTTTCCTTGAAATGGCATTCCACAGCACCATCCGTTCATTTTTGACCACAGCTTGTAAAGACATTTAAAAAAGGACTTTCAGCCTGCTCCTGAAAGTGTCCAGATGTACAGTAGGTAAGTGCATACCCTCAAAGAGAAAAGAAGTATTCTGAGGGAGATTAAGGGCAGTATGTCCTTCTGTTACACATTTTTAAAAATTTACACATTCAATCCATATTGTAGTCACATTCATACATGTTTATTCCTCAGCTTTAGAAACCTATTCCTCAGTCTCAGAAAGCCAAAGCAGGCAAAAGGTATTTCACTTATGATTAACATATAGGTACCAGATATTGTAATTGTCATTTTTGAAATTATTATGTATTTAAAATGTCCTTAGTTTTAATCATATTTTGTGTTATTTGTTACAGGATGGAATGATAAAAGTTGCAAGCAATTGCCTGAATAAGGAACCTAACTTTTTTAAAAAATATTCATGTGCTGATAAAAAGGTAATGATCATTTTATTTAAAGTTTGTCATTCAAGCTTGATTTTATAGGAAGTTCTATTTTATGCCTCTGTTAGAGAATTATACTAATAGCATTCTTTTGATTCTGACACAACTCCTACTTATGTACGAAATTACATTATGGTCTTCTTTTACATCTTTAATTTACAAATAGCCCTATACTTTGTAGAAGACTATTTTTATTTTTCTGTTGTAATATCATCTTGAAAAATACCAGACTGCTGAATTTGAGAATATACATATTTTTATCTGGATTCCCCACTTAGAAAAAGATATGTTAAAAGGATTTCTTATATATATATATATATATATATATATATATATATATATATATATATAAACACATAAATCATAAGCATAATTAGGTTGTAAACATTTACTTTTTTCAATACTTGTTTAGTTTTAAAACATTTTCACCTCTATTTGTGTGCTATCAATATTCATCAAACTCACAATAGCTGAGTTACTCTCATATCATCTCATTACAATAAATTCTTTATTTTAAATATCTAAAAACACACTTTAGGTAACACAGTCCTTTGTTTTCTTAACTCCAGCTATTCATATATAGCTCAAATCAATCAAAAATAATGCTAGTAACAGAAGCACACATACCTTTCATGTTCGTTCCTTCCAGATGCCTGTCCTCCGGGCATCCTTTTTAAAATGGACTGACTGGTCTTATGAAGTGTTCATCCACTAGTGATAAGGTCAAACATACATAGTAATGAAAAGAATCTTTAAGAATCAGACAATCATTAAACCAGGTGCTAGGCACTTCCTGTTGTTTCCTAGGAGCTAAACAGTTCCAGACTGACCGCTGACTGGTCAGTCATGTGACTTACTGGAATACAGAGCTGGAGTGGAGGTGGGGCATTACTTAGCAGGACAGCGCTGGCTTTAGGAGCCACAGGAAAGCTATACTTCCTTAATATTTCATTTGAACCCCAGCTCTTCTGACTTTTTCCTGTAATAGGAAGCTGATTTTCTAAATCGTGCTGCTTACAAGTTGGAGCAATTTCTTAAAATGAATATCAGTGATGAATTCGAAATAAACTTATTAAAAGTTTCACAAGGCACATTTAAAGTGATAAACTGCAGCAAGGTAAGCTGGGACTGTTTAATTTGAACGAAGTATAAACTAGTCCTGTGCTAGGATGTTGTCATTATTTGATGTTCCTATTAATCATCACAGAATTTCTAAGTGCTGTGGTCACTAAAATTGGAGATATAGTTACTCTAGAAGAAGAAAATCTCCACTTGTGATGTATGTATCCCTTGTCTAAGGGGAATTAATTTTGTAATGGGGGAGTAAAAACTAAGTACTCTGTTACCATAATTATCTACAAGGAAGCTAGAATGATAAGTTGTGTGAACAACAGTATATTTTATCTGTATAACTTATTTATATATATATATGCACATTCTCATCAATAATTATAGGAAATCAGATGTATGTAATAAGTACCTTTGTATGTTAAACCTCATTGCTCATTAATTTTTCTCTTTTTTGCTTTAATAGTTTTGATAGTAGTAGAGTATCTTTTTTTTTTTTTTTTTTTACTAAAAATCATGAGCTAAAAGCAACAAATCAAAATTTGGAAGACACTGTAATGATGCTAAGCAGTTTCCCCATCTACAAAATGAAGAAAAGCATAGAGTCTAAATTGTTGGATGTTGCAAAGATGTAATAGAACAATTCATGTTAAAAGGTTAGCACCAAGAGATTTTTCAATGCTTCATGTTTATCTCTACTGATATTATTCCCATCAGGAATTTTATTAGCTGACATACAAAGTCAAAAGGTTTCTTAGGTTCTTAATAAGTTTTTCAGACATTTTTGATATGAAATTTTTTAATTTTGTTTTGCTTAAGTACTAGAAGTTTCCCACAGAAGGCAAAATGGTGAAACTTTCTCTGAGTCCTATTGACAGTGATGAAAATAGAGATTCTACAATGTGGACAACAGTACTTACCTTTGTTTTATCTACTTGATGGAAGCAAGTGCACTGTCAGTGTCCTGGATTTGCTAAGCTTGATTCCAATTTTGCAGTCTTAATGTTAGTTGATGAAAAAGCCATCCCTGTTAGTCCACTAAGAACAGAAATTGCTTACACTTCTTAGAGAGGCAGTGATTTTGCACACCATGGGAGCTAGGAAATCCTATGACTTCCACCTGCAGTAGAAGACTTGAGAATGAAATGAATACATAATCTAGAAGCAATATAATGCACTCAGAGGTATTGACTAAGAGAATTTTGAAAGTTTAGAGAGAGAACATTCTATGTCTTTAGGACTACAGAGGTAAAATCAAAATATTTTGTTATTTTATTGTTCCTATTTATATAGTTATACCTCATATCCATGGCAGACTTGTTCCAAAACCTCCTCTAACATGCCAACAATTGTCAATGCTCCTTACATAAAATGATGTAGTGTAAGCATGTAACCTACATACACCTTGTTCCACATACCTGAAATCATTTCTAGGTTACTTACAATATCTAATACATTTTAAATGCTATGTAAATAGCTGTTATACCATATTTAGAGAATAATGACAAGAGAAAGATCTTTACTTATACGGTATGTTCATTTTTTGCAGTATTTTCAATTTGTGAGTTTGAGGATATACGAATTGTAGAGAAAAAGGACTAACTGTATGTCTACAAGTCAAATATAACTACTTAGTCAAGTAAACTTCACAACATACTTAAAATAAATGCTGTTACCTTCAATGAAAAGAAAATGAGCTGGACCCTAAGGACCAGACCCATAATCCCAGCACTCTGAGTGAGGCAAGAGGATCATAAGTTCCAGCCCAAACTGGACAATTTAGTGAGACCCTGTCTGAGAAATCAAAAAAAAAAAACCCCAAAACAAAACAAAACAAAACAGGAAGGACGGTAGGATGCACCTTAGTGGTAAGAGCCTAGGCTTAAGTCCCAGTAGCATAGAAAAAGGAAAAGAATATAAAATTATTTATTTATCTATGAAATCTGTTCTCCAGTCTTTAAAGTCATCTACAAGGAATTTCTAGTGTTGCTAAATGCAGAGCTAAGAGATCCGGGTTTAAGACTTAAGAAAAAATAAGACAGATGAGCTCAAGCCTTAGACATTTTATTAACTTTGTTGTTCGGTTTCCTCATATATGAAATGAAGTTAAATAATCAAGTTCACAGGGCTATTAAGCAGTAACTCTAAAAGAAGTAATATATGTAAAGTACTGAGCACAGTACTTGATCTAGAAAGATGCCTAACTAGTTGTTATCAAAATGAGGAGCTATCCTATTCTGTCAGCTGACAGAAACATGGCTTATGTGGAGCTGATCCCTTACCTGCCTGCCTCATGTATGGTAACTGTCTCTCTACTGTGAAACATTATACAAGCCAACCCCCTTCATTGTTTATTTTTTTTTTTAACATTCAACTGCTAAAACCAACTTATGAGGCAGACATTTGCCATGTTCTTGTAAAGGCTAGATTTTATGGCTGAGGTTTACATACAAGCTCAACCAGACATATTCTTAATATTTTTGTCAAAATATTGTGAATATTTTCAGTGTTATTTTTATATTAAAATGATTTTTCCATATTAAAAATTCAACTGAGTAATCTATAAATAACTCAAATATCTTTTTAGTATTTTATATAAGAATTTACTGTTTGCACAGGCTAGCATTAAAATGTATGTCACTGTGCCTAGCTTATAGCTATCTTGTGTTTCTTATATGAAAGTTTAAGCAGTGCTTTAGGCTAATTTTTGCAGTGTAAAAATGGCAGGTGAATCTTAGAACACACCAACCTTGAATTTCCTACATGTCAATTATCGTAATTATGGTTATAGTTTAAAAATGCCATGTTTCTTTCTCATTACATTGAATTTTCAATATAACATAACAGGTGGAAATTAAAGATGAGATATTTTAAAACATTTTTATAAAATATAAACATTTAACTTATTTATTTATTTCTCTAGAGTGAATTCAATTTGAAAGAAAAGAAAAAGAATGACCAGTGTTTCCTAAAGACATTAATACAAAAGATAAAAACTTGCTGGAATAAAATTTTGAGGGGGCCTTAAAGAACACTGAAAAATATGAAATGCAATATAGAAATATCTGAACCCAAGCTGCATCTTCCACGAATCTGTTTGTGCAAGTTTGGGATAGAAAGCCACCTAGAAGTTACTGAATGCGTCCTGGTTAAAAGTGGTAAGAGCAACTGAGAAATCTACATTGTAATGCTAGAAGACAAATGCAAATAATAGAAACGGAACACAGCAGTCAGTGAACTGTTTCATACGTATATGAACATACATCAATCAGTATTAAGTCTGTACTGATTTTGTAAGACAATCTCATAAATATCAGTTGCTATGTTTTTGAAGCCAGTTTATATTTCAGAAGACATCAAGTCTATAAAGTACGCAAAGTTCCAACGATTAAATGAACATTGTTTTATTGTCATAATAATTTTATGATCTACCACACATCACTGTACTGTACTAAGAGTGAAAAATGGTCATCATTTATGCTGGAGATATTGGAGGGGTAAAATTAACGGTGATAACTCAGTATTTCTCACGAGAGCAAGAGTCTTGTACTTTAAAGAAGGAGCAACAGACCAGAGGAGAGCTATTAAGAAAAATACTTACATATGAATGTATAACACAGAGACTTTAATTAGTGGTATAGCAAATATTTTTAAATGAAAATAAAGGATAATTTCAAAAAAGGAGAAATTCACTTGGTCTAAGTATGCTAAATGTTAGTACTAAGTGACTTTTGTCATTTATGTATAATAAAAATTTTCTTAATGAATTTTCAGTTTGGGAGGTATATTTTTAAGAGAATAATATATGCTAATCTTTTAATTAAAGGATTGTATATATTTAATTTTGACACTATACTATTTCTGTACATAAAATATTTTCATACAGCATTACAAATTGTTTACTTAGGATAACATTTCTCCTTTGATAATAAATGGCCTATGTACCAGCTCTATTGGGTTCACTTAATCTCAAGACTATTTTCAATATTGTACCAACATCTTCTTTCCAATTTTCCTTGACTGTATAACCTTTAATACATTATTGAGACTTAACATGAGACCAGGCCCACTAAATGGAAAAGAGTAGGAGCATGACTTTTAAAAGAAACCTGTGCGCATGTCTTTAAAAACTGTTTAGAAGGTTTGGCAAAGAGTCTTCATTCAATTATAAAGGCAAATAAAAATATAGTCTACATAAGCCAAAAATCTAACTAAAACAGCTCCAAATCTGCAACTCACTGAATTAGTGTCAGACATGATTTCATTTACAAAATGTGATGCTGGGGACTGAACCAGTGACACCCTCCACTTATCATGGTGACACTCTCAACTTGTGATGGCTATGTCTTCCTGTCTTTTCTCACTTTCCCCAGCCTATGGGGAGTTTCATCCTCAGGACTACAGAGAGCTTCTGAGTTTCTGGAACTTACTACTGACTCAGTTCCTTTGCTCTCCATCCTGCAGAAGGCCCTTCGGGATTACTATCCACACTCTCCTCACATAAGACAACCTAATAAAACTCATTACTTCCCTCTCCCATTCTCTCTTTTTCTTCCTTTCTTCTGGACAACTCTCACACTATCTCTGTTCTCACATCACATGGCTTCACCTTCACTGCAAGAAAGGGTGGGAAACTACACTCTGCCTATGATTTTGAGGCAGTAAGGATCAATACAAAAACAGTACATCATACAATGGTGGACACTCAAAAGACATTATCCATAAACATAACAAATGTCGATTTGAGACAGTAACAAGTTACTACTTGGGTACTTTAATTTCTAATGTAGTTTATTGTTTTTTACTTAAATAATGTATCTGAACTAATGGCTGGTAAGTTTCTCTACCCTTAAAAAAGAGCATCCTGGTAATGGCATGCATTGGAATCAATCTTTCCATTAATAACAAGGAAAATCATAATATTATATAGAAGAACCGTGAAAATACTGGGCTTCACAGTAGCTCATTTTAGTGGGGGTTTGAATTCTTCAATAGCACGATATATTACTGAAAAATGTACTGCTTTAGTTCAATTAATAATTAAGTAGCGTTTTCCAAAGTGAACAACAGTTAATATATTTTAAGCTTTATCTATATAGTTTATATAAAGCAAGTATTTTACACATTTGCACTATTGTTCTTTTGGCAATAAACAGTTTGCCCTAAAAATTACTTGAAAATGCTCTAATGACTAGTTTACTAAATTTTCATTTATCACTATACAGTATTAATAATGTTCTACATATTTTTCTATACTTCAGATTATTTCCCTAAGAAATGTGCCCTAAAAATAGTATGTTCTGAGGCATAACATCCCTAAGGCTTTTAAATTAGTCAAATTCCTCAAAAAAGATCAATTTGTATTTCCACCATAAATGAAAAAGGGCATCATATTAATATCCCATGACAATTTTCAGTTTTATGATGATTTAAGATTGCTGACTTTAATGAAAAGTTCACATTTCATTATTGGGAATACCCAAGACTAAGAACTACTGGCTACTCTCTCTTTGCTTTAAGTGTAATTTCAAACTAGGCTTAGAGGTAGATGTGTTTGGACAGAATCAATGAAGGAAACAGAAGTCTATGTTCAGGAACTATGATTTAACATACCTTTTCCTCTGTCGCCAAAATAACAGAATGATTTCTTTTCTTTTCTTTTCTTTTTTGAGATAGGGTCTTAGGTCTCACTCTGTATAGACCAGGCTGGTTCTGAATCCGCTACGGAAGCCAAGTTGGCCATGAACTCACTATGAAGCCCAGCTCTCCTGCTTCAGCCTCCTGAGTGCTGATATTATAGGCATGTGCCATCATACTCAGTCTATTCATGCTGGGGAATCAAACTCATGGCCTTGTGCTTGCTAGGCAAGTGCATTAACCATTGTGTTATCCATCAACCCTGCATTCCATTCCACATTTTCCAAAACCAAGGACACCCTCACATATATTCATTTTTTTTTTTTTTTTGAGAAGGTTCTCGCTCTGTAGCCTAGGCTGGACCTGAACTTGCTATGAAGCCCAATCTGTCCTTGGACTCAAGGCAATTCTCTAGCCTCAGCCTCCCAAGTGCTGGGATTACAGGCACGTGCCACCACACTGGGCTTTATGTGGTACTGCGAACTGAATCCAGGCCTTGTGCTTGCAAGTGCTTTAGTGGTGTACCATTCCTCCAGGCCCCTATCACATACATTCTTTCTGATATCTTCGCTCTACTACTTCTTGCTCATATTCTATAATACCAAGTTTGCTTCTAAGCACTGAGATAAAGAAATGCCCAGCTGCATTAATTTATGGTAATAAGAAGCTCCTTCCTTCTTTAACACTTCTGTAGGCCTTCATGATAAAGAAGAGTTCCATGTGAGTCAGTCACTTGCTTTGTCATACGTTACTGTTCATATAGGTGCTTCTCCTAATAACTTTAAATTACATCCATTTAAGAGTAGGGAGTTAATTACGTTAGTATCCTCTTGTTCATCAGCATACACTGAACAGAGTACATAAGGCATTTTGTAAAGGTTTTAAGTACAAAGCTTCAGTGTATGTACCTTAAATTATCAAATGGTTTACTGATCCTATTTAAATAATGATTCTCATATGTTAGACATGAAGTTGGCCTAGATGACTACAGGAAAGAACTTTGTCTTAAAGAAATGTAACCTACTTAATTGAAATACAACTAAACTAATTCATAAAATTCAAATTAGAGACATATAATTTTGCTAACAGATTACTGGCAAATAAATATTAAATATTTCTAGCAGTTACTCTCATGCTGGTATCCAAAATAATTAGAACTAAGCTTGAAAATATCAACACAGAAATTACTAAAATCACTATAAAATAAGTATCTCATAGATACTTGTAATTTAATATGAGAAAAAAAAAAACATGGCATGGTGTAGTGATGCACACCTGTAATCCTAACACTCTACGACAAAGAGGTAGAAAGATCTCAAGCTTGAGCCTAGACAAGGCAACTTAATGAGACCTTATCTAAAATTTTGAAAAACAGAGCTGGGGATATAGTTCAGTAAGAAGGCTTTGGGTTCAGTCTACCAAGGGAGTGAGGGGAGATATTGCTAAAATCTTCAGTAATTGAAGGCTAGTAATACAGTAATATTAAACTACACAAAAGCATCCTCTAGTGGCCAAAATGCAATTTACATCAAGACTAAGCAAAAGGGTATACAAGTAATGTCATGGATACTGAAACTTTTCTAAATGAAAATAAAAATGATTGCAGCTTAGATTATCTTTCCTTTCCTAATCCTGTAATTCTACATTAAATAATGTAATTAGTTGTAAAAATATACTTACTATAAAAAATTCACATACATCCAATGAAAATAACCCACAGGTTTGAATATTTATGTATCTACTGCTATTTCATTCTCTGCACTAACTACTCCTGATAAAGCATTTACTTACAGCAAAGTAAAATTTCATGCCAATTAAACTAAACACATCTAATCTAACTAGATTTTCACTAGAAATAACTCCTTTATAAAATGTAAAACGTCCTTAATTATTACATAAAATAGCAAATCACCCTTGCCAATCATCTGTGAAGTACTTAACTAGATATATACTTCCTTATCAACCTTGACATCACCGTTTTCAATTTCTAAATTCTACTGTGCATAGAGAAAATGTTTGAGCCTTACTTTTTCTAAAATGAGGCATTCACAAACTTTAAAGCCATAAAACTATAAAAAATAATTTTAAAAAATCTGATGGCAGGTAAATAAAAGCTCCTTCCCCATTTTAAAAAATTTGTATTTTTGTCTTTCTTTACTCTCTATTATATTTTTGTGGTTAGCTAAAAGATATCAAAAAATAAAAGCTAGGCTTTCTGCGCTTTATGTCTTTATTGAATTGGTTCAAAATGAAGATAAGTGTCATAAAAAAGCATACAATGAACAAGAAACTCAAACCGTAGTCACAATAATCTTACTTTTCCAAGCTAATAACTTTCAGAATAATATATAATTAATTTTTACATTTTAATTTAAGCTTATAATACTTTTTCATCCTATCACAATGGGAAATATTTGTGCAAATAAATAACAATAAAAGAAACGATGCACAGGAAGGTGGCTTAAATACTATTGCACAACAAATTAATGTGAAACTAAGCTATGCAAGTAACAAAAACTGTATTTAAATACACTGTCACAACATGTTTCAGAAGTCATAAATGTATTTCACTTACTTACTGCTTATCTCTGGGCTCTGGAATTTGGTGATTTCTTACCAACCCATTTCCACAAAGTAAATTACAACATTTAGTTGCTACTTTAACAGTCAATGAGAAGCAAATCTTTTCCATTTATTTAAACCCATTTATCTACCTCTTTGTCAAGTACAAGATTATATGGTCTTAAAAACTATTTAAAAGAAAAATAGTGTTGATTCTCAGATTTAAAACAATTTCAAAGTTTTTAATAGAAGTTACTGAATCTAAAATGTACATTAGTCTTCTAAATTTGTTACAGCTTAAGTTCATGGACTTTAAAACAAAATGTAGTATGACCAGGTAGCTGTAAAAATCTAGTAAGAAGTCAGGAAAGAAGCAATACGGTAAATAAAAATGACAATCCCTATTATCACAGTTTTATAATCCCTTCCAAAAAAACCCACAAAAGTTTCAGAAGTGAAATTCTAAGGCAAAAATTTCTATATTGATCCTCAGAGTTGACCAGTTTTAAACAAAACGCTAGAAAAAAAATGTGTAAGATATACCTTGTACCTTTAAAGAAAGAAAAAGCTCACTTCACTTTGATTAAACATAATTATGAGAGAATATTTGAATATAGTGTCATAAGCCATCAAAGAAAGCTAACATCAAATATCATTACACTAAAAGTGACAACGATAAGAAGTTCCATTTTACTCAAGTTATAGAAACTATAAACTTTTGTGTGTTTGATTACCTAACAAGTTATGCATCAATATAATACATTTTCAGGGTTTTTGCAATGAGTTTCAACATTCAATACTACTGAGTAACATGAATAGCACATACTCTCTTAACTTACTCATTACTACAACTAACTGTACTGTAAAGAACTTAAATTGAACGACTTTTTAGCTGCATGCTCAGCACTAATGGATAATGATTGCAATTCTTATTTACTAAGTGAGGGTTTTTGTTTTAAAATGCATTGATTTCTTACAAATTCAGTTACACAAAAATAAAATGTTTAAAGATTTTTACAGAGAATTTTGTGCATCTTGGCAAGTGCAGTGGTACATGCCTGTAATTCTAGCTACTTGGAAGGAAGGCTGAGAAGAAAGGATTGCAACTCGAGGCCTGCCTGGCCAACTTAGTGAGTCTTTCTCGAAATACTGTCAAAAGGCTGGAAGATGTAACTCAGTGGCAAAGCACTTACCTAGAATGTTTACGGCATTGGGATTAATCCCTAGTACCAGCTCTCCACAGAAAAACATCTAATTAATTTAAAATTTAATTTTCAACTATAAAAAATTAAGTAGTAAATCAAAAAATTACAACGACTTTTCAGAAATATCCTGAAGGGAAAAAAAAGTAAAAACTGGAACAAAACTGGAAAACTAGGAGGATGTACATTTAACTAATATACACAGGTTAAAAAAAATCATTCAGCTGTAAGTAAAATAAGATACTTTTTTTCCACCGAGATGAAAAGAGTCTTGTTTCTGAAAAGAAAATTGCGTAACTTTCAGACTAAGGAACGTTTCATCAATTATATAACTAAAAATCCACCATGTCAGAGGCTACTGAGGCCTTACGATTTTTTTTTCCTTTTTTAGCAATATATAATTGCTATAAATATATAGTTGTCAAGAGTTCAACAGGAAAATTACTTCATTCCAACTAACCATACCTAAAACCTTCTTTCAGTTATGACAATTCCAAGTTAATCATCTTCTGCTTAAACTTTCTAATGAAAGTTTCTAATGAAAGTAACAGTGATGCTTAATCTAATTTTTTGCCAAAGTTGGGATTATATTAAAGCTTGAAGGACAAAGCAATAGAGTTGAAGAATTTCTGGAGGTATATTATATGTGTTTTAACTACAGAAGAGCACTATGTTAATGACTTCATTTAAAATTATTTTCTGATGTGTGAAGTGAATATTCTCTGAATGGCACAGCTTGGGTACCAGGTATTATGTACAGTACATATATACACATATACAAACACACACTACTTGGCCAAAGTATTAAGCTCCAAACTTTTGCAAACAATATTTTGAATAGTTTTAGCCTAAAATAACAAGGAAATGCTCTAGTTGTCCAAATAGCAATAATCATAACATTTTCTACAACTGGCTGTTTTTTGTTCCCCAAGAGTCTCTTCACAGAATCATTCTTCGAATACCACATTCACAGCAAAACTTTGCCCATTCCACAGGGTATTTTGTCCCACACTCATGGCAGAATTTTGGTAAGTGTCCAGATGAGTTTCCTTCAATACCTTTAAGGTTTCCTCCATTAAGTGAAGATGTATAGTCTCCATCCGGCCTAAAGAAGTACAGAAAGAAATGGAAAAAATAAAGCGACTACTAATAATTGTTAATTTACAACCCTGGAGGAAATGGACACAGTAACAAAAAACTCCTTTAATCTCATTTTAAATGTTCCTCTAGTTCAAATAAAAAAAGGGATCTCTGTTGTTAAATGTTATAATTTCAAAAGTTTTCTTTAACACTGTATTTGTCCTTTTAGGAACTGTGATCATGGCCACACTCAGCCAAGCCTGCCATCTGTCCTGTGTGCAGGCACTCACTGCACAATAAGAAGAGGAAGAAACTTTACAAAGTCCTTTCTGCAAAACCAAGTTGTTAAGAGAAAATTAGAGAGTAGCCCTTGAGGGAAGACAGAAGTCTATAGGTTTTAGGTCCCTCTTTGACCACAGGACTATGGGGTGTTATTTCCACTATTTATTTTATTACTTCCTTTGATCTCACTACTCACTTATATTATTCTTATGCAATAAATTCTGAGGCTCCTACACATGTTGTGAGTGCCGTAGCACAATGGGCTCTATCAAAAACACATGGCAATGAAGGTAAAACAGATGCTAGAAAACTGTATGTATACTGTAACCAAAAAACATAGTGAAGGTTTAAATTTTAAAATTATTAAAATAAAAGACATATTGCCATTAAGTCTTCTCAAAATACAATTCATTTCAAAACACATAGAAAAACAAAACACATTTTCCCCAGTGATTTTGCCACTTTTTGAAGCAGTTACCTTTTCATGATCATTCTGACGCTGGAGAAAAGCTAGAAGTTGCATGGTGAAGGATCTGGTAAATGAAGTAGATGAGGACATACCTCCTTGACAGAAATTGCTAAATACATTTTGGAACCCATATAAGACATCAAGGCAGCCATGACAATGCAACTAAAAACTCCAAAAAAGAGGACTTCTAGAAGTGCTTCACAAGGAGCAAGAAGGACAGAATAAATGTGTTCAAAGCAACAGGAAACATTTTGAGGAAGATAATGGTAATGAATCTTTTACACTGATGCCTTTTTAAATTTTTTAACTTAGACATTCACTGAATTTTTTGATTATTTCTAGTGTGTCATAACAAGTTTAAAGCAAAAATGCCTGAGCTATACTATACGGTTTCCATCACATTGTCCACGCAGCAAAGTAATTCACAATCTCAGGACACATTACTGGAAAAACAGCTGCTTGGTTTCATAAAGACATCTTTACATTCCCTGTGGGTAGATGTTCTAAGAAAAGTTTCCTCTTTCAAAGTCACCATAACGAGAACTCTTAAAGCACTAAATGAGAAGAGTAACACTAATGAAAAAAGTAGGTTATTTTTAGAGATTTCTACTGAAAAAAAGTATAGATGCTTCCAATTTGGGTACTTCTTCATATAAACAAGTTAAAGCTAAGAAAAAAAAATCAGTAGTATGTGATTTTAGTGGCTTTAAGAATCATTACAGATCTTAAAGTCATACAAATGAAAACAGAGCAAATGTCAACATTTCATGTGTTTGAACATATCTTACTCTGTTCTCATTTAAGCCCATTGGAGAGAGGCTACAGAATTACTACAAACTTCTACCTGGAGAGGCACACTCTTATAGACAGAAAGTGAATTTATAGCATCAGCATATTTCTTTTAAACTACAAAGAAAATACAAAAAACTAGAAAACAACATTACTCCAAGACAAGTGACAGGGAAAAGTTAACTTTTTCTTAATGAAATATATAAAAATCACTAAAAACATTAAAGATCTTTCAAATACTTCAGTGTATGCTCTTATGGTAATCAACATTTTCATAGCATTTGAACATATTGGACATTTGGCAAAATATTAAAAGTTAACTAGATATTGCCAAATTTCTCTGTGCAGTACATTCATACTTATATAATTTGCTGGCTTATGAATATAGTAAATATTCTCTTATAATCTGCCAAGCTATTTCATTTTATTCATGGAGTATTTTATAGCATTGCTTTTTTGTTTTAATATAATCACATATATTAATCCTTTGCCATATACTATTTGCTAAATTACTCATAAAATCCTGTCCTGAGATGACAATAAGACTTACTTATATTTCATTAAAAATTTTAAAACTATATTCTGTATTTAAGATGTAAATTTATTTCTGACTTTTTTTTAAGTGGGAAGGATCAAATCCAGGGCAAGTGCCCTACAACAGAGCTATCTACTTCATCCCACAATTGACTTTTAATGCTTGGTAAGTGGGAGGTATGAAGTCTTGCATGTATGCAAATTTGTTTGTCCCAGTAGTCCTACTTCTAAAATATGCATTGCTGCTTCTGAAATATAGCAAATTTCCAGCCATTTGTGGAACTGGAGTCTTTTTGTAATGACTGCATTATGCATGACCTTTCATTCTATTTGTCTACCCTTGATTCAATGCCAAACTATGTTAACTACTATAACTTAAAACACCGTTCATACATTAGCTCTTTAAACTATCCTGCCTAATATTAGGCTTTTGCCTTTCTCATGAATTTTAAAAACATTTTGCCACGATTTATGAATGTTCTTGGAAACTGTACTTTGCACACTATTTTGGGAAAGTACAGATGATAGTACAGATTTACAAAGTAATTGTTTTATATAACTTTTATGAAGAATATATATATATATATATATATATATATATATATATATATATGTTTAGATCTTCTTTTTCTCCTTTTTTAAAAAATTTTTTTTGGAGACAGGGTCTAAAGTACAGGATGATTCTGAACTCATTATGTAGCCCATGGGCTTCAGACTCACACGAGTCCTCTCTCCTCAGCCTCCCAAGTGCTGAAATTATAGGCACTTCAATCAAAAATAGCTAATTTGGGGGCTGGAGGAATGGCATAGCAGATGTCTGGGGTTGTCCCTGGAAAGACTGTCAATATATTGACACTGTGAGGGGATGTTCCCTGGGTAGAGCTCTCAGGTATGTGTTGACTATGGGCCAGGAAGTAAGGGAGGACATCCATTCTGGGTGTGGGGGTCCCACTGTAGCTGAACTGTTAGGCTTCTTCCTGAGAAAGCAGTGGCCCTGCAGGAGTTTCTAGACATTAGCTTGCTTCTGCCTCACTTGGCTTCTGTCATGAGACACGCAGCTCTCCAGCCTCTGCCATGTGCTTCCACCCTTGCCAGTTGCCTATGAATAGACTTAAGTGAGACCTTCTGAACCTGCGAGCTAATCTTTCTTCCCATAAGTGTGGATGTTGGGTATTCTTCACAACAAACAAGTTAACTAAAACACTGACTCAGTAATTTGTCTCTTTGAGGAGTTTCCCATATACATATATAATCCTATTTTTTTGTAAACTGTATCTGCTTTGTACTTTTATTGTGCATTTCTAAATAAATGTCATTAGTAGGCAGATTTCAAAGGCATACAAAAAGCAATCTCTGTCAGGTCTTTATCTGTTTTAATTATTCCATCTGTAATAGGACAGTAGGATGGAGGGACGTCCAATGAGAAAGGCTATGAACATCCTGTTGTATTTTAATTGTTAAATAAAAACAAAAATCAAAAAAAATTATTTGTTAATGTGATTTTTGCCTCTGTCTATTGATTCTGGTTTATCTGTTGCTCATTTCTCAGTACAGGTAAGACAAGATTTTATTCAAGCGTATGACTGTTGTGCAGATGCATCAAGTTTTGTACTTTCAGAAGGGAACATTAATCCTGCAATCAGTTGATTCACGCTTGGCTCTACAAATATACAATAAAATTAAACCATACTTTAAACCTCTAAGAAACATATGTTCATTTTTTTACACTTAAATCTGTTTTTATTTTTATACTTTACGAGTCATATTCTTTTATTTATCTTTTTTGTGTTCTGGCTGCTATGAAGTTGAGGCCTCTATTTGTGGACCAGACTAACCTGTATACAGAATCTCATGACATATGGCTTTTAGATTAACTTTGCTTCTCTTTTCCTCTTATCTTTGCTCAGTTTTGTATTTGCTCCCTATTCTTCTTCCGCTAAAATGAATATTATGTATCACTATATTTTAAAAACTTACATGCATTGCTTTTAAACTTTCTTGAGCAAAATCCTATATATATGACTGCCAAAGTTGAAGAAATATTGAGACAGATTAGAAAAAGCAGCACATGGATAAACATCTTATAGATTTAAATATTAAGAAGCTACAACAACAGTGTAGTATCTTAATATTTAAATTATGATAGCAGTGGTTCAGTATCTAATATTTCACTTATACAGGTAAAAATATCTATGCTGCATTCCAAGTTAAAACACAGAAAAAAATTCAAATCAAGTAGAACCAAGCAAACTTTTCTTGAAGATTTACAACAATGATTATACTTACAAAGTACAGAAAAATATTTATATATTTCTTTTTCAACTTCAAAATCACCTTATATCTTAAGAGGAAAAAATCAGATTAGCTATAAATAACTTATACATAGTTTTTGTATATAGGATTTGAGAAACAACATAAACTCAATTTTATTTTATTGGAATAACAGAGCTAAACATACCTGGCTATGTAGCTCTCAGAATGTGTTTTTCTCTTGCTTGTAAGTACTCCCGAAGCAGAATTTCTTGCCAAGCTGGGTGGTGTGGAATTTCGGGGTTTGATATTCGTTCTAGAAGAAAGAGGTGACATAATGAAAATATAAGTATTGATTTCTCAAGATACCTGTTTGCATGATGAGGAAACCAGAAGCTATAGAGAAGTTCAAAAGATTAAACTCCAATAACGAATTTAAACCTGAAAACAAGTAGTGGTTAATATTAATAATAAGCTAAAATATTTTGCATTAACAGGCACTATTCCATTATTGGAAAATCAATTAATAGATGTATAAATGTTTTCCATAAAATTTAAGCTAGTTACTCTAAAAAGATTCCAGTGAAGTCTAAATTTATAGTTCCCTCAAAGCATAAGCATTTTCTATCAAATATCTATAAATAATTGGTGGATATACATTTAACAAGTTTTTTGTCACAGGCATGTAAAATGTGAATTTAAAAAAGTTTACTTTAAAAATCTAAAGAATAATATTGAACTTACAATAGCATTTGGAAAAAGTAATTGAAATAAATGAGTTAATAAAATTTTCCACTTGAAGATTTGATTTCACTAATAGCCTGCACTATCTGTGATCAGGAAGACTGTTGTATGGATAATTGTAAGTTCCGATTCTGAAACTATAGGAATCATAGAGAAGCTCAAAAAGATTAATAATGATATAACAATAAAGAATAAGATTTTGGATTCTTATACATCTGAATTCAAATGCCAGCTGACACTACCTAGCTCTCAGCTCTCTGATGGTGGCCAACCTCTCTGAATTCTCTCACTGATAAAATGATCATTTATTTTATAGGAAGAATAGAGACAAATTTACGTTAACATTTACAACTCCTGACGCTTTAATACTGTAAGTGCTATTACTGTTATTATGTTATACTTCATAACAGTGCTTATTATATGCCAAATATATTTCTAATTGTTTTTTATATGTGAATTTAAACCTAATTATCCTATGAAATAGGTAAAGGATTAATTCCATCTTGCAGCTAAGGCAAACAAGACAAAAAGCACTTGAGTAGCGTGGCTAAGGTGATAAAGCTAGTATGTTGCAAACACAGTATTAGTTTCCTCCCTTTCTTTAAAAATGTAGTCAAATCTTTCACTTCACAAGTAAGAAATGTTGTCCTGTATGAACACGCAGAACACTTTACAAAACTTCATTAAAGTGGATGTTCTTAAGCTTGGAACCATGTACCATGTACTCTACTGACATGGTAATGTTGGAGAAACACTCCTAAATATTTTCAATGTTCTTGTCGGCAATAATTATTTTTGAAACACCCACTAAAATACCAATAGGAAGCCAAGTGCTGTACACAGATTATTTGTTTCCAAAATAATGGAAGATATTATTCCCATTTAAAAGTTGAAAAATTTTTCCTTTTTGAAATTTTTTTTTTGAAACAGTCTTTTGATTTTTCCTGGGACAGTCTTACACTTGGGGCTCATGTGTTACTTCCAACTCAGCCTTCTGTGTGGCTGGAACTACAAAAGTACACCGCTATGTTCAGTTTAAAGCAAGTTATATTCAGAGATGTTGTACACTGAAAAGCTACTATGTGCTGGATTAGTACTTGAACTTCCATGGATTACAATTACAAATCTAATATTCATTATGCAATACTAACATTCACAGAATAGTTGCTTTTTTGGTTTTTATATGTTAAATGTCTGTTTGCTTTGAGTAACCTTTTCAACAAGCAAAAAATCATTGATTCATGGATAAAATGTCCTGGACTTCAAATGGTCATTCCAAGTCCCTCTGTGAAGCATTAAAATAGGACAGATACTCTGCTTTTTAAGATCTGGGAGTTTTTTTTTAGAAATCTTATCACCTTTATATACCATGTATCTTAAGATATACACATGACCCATGAACATACCCATGACAGACCCATGAACATACACTCATAATTTCACTGTATCGCTGAGTTAAAAGTTGCTTAAAATGTTTACATTTAGAGAAAAATATGAGAGATTATCAACATTAATAGTTGTGCTACTATATTCCTATCATTTATTCTTAACAGTATGTTCTGAGAAGCGGCACTAATCATTGTATCATTGATAAGAACCATTCTTAAAGAGATCAAGAACTATTTAAAATACACTGCTGCTGTCTCATAGTCAATATATATCCATATTCTATATGTGGAATTTGCTTACTAAAGCTCAAACAATAATAAAAGAAGATTTTAATTATGAAATGGTTAATGCTTTATGCTACTGCCACTTTTTCTTTCAGATCTGTTTTGAAGAGTAGAGATCATAGTACTAGTATACAAACAAATGGCTCAGGATGTGAAGTGTCTTCTAAAACTTATCACTTTTATTTTTTATTTTTATTTATTGATTTATTTAGTGTCACTCTGTAGTCTAGGCTGGTCCTGAACTCATTATGTAGCTCAGGCCAGGCTCAAATTCATGGCAATTCTTTTATTTCAGCTTCCACAGTGGTAGGATTACAGATGTGTATCACCACTCTCAGCAGCTATTATATGGTACTGGAAGACTGAAACCTAAGGCCCTGTGACTTTAGGCAAGTGCTAAAGTCATTAAGTTAAGCCTCTATCCCCTATCATTTAATTGAAAATAACTTATGCTTTAAGATTTTCTCTACCTCTATTTCAATGTATACCTAGTTAAATATATTATTACCTTTCATACTAAGCAGAATGTTGTCACATGCATTGGTTTAAAATTAAGTCTTCTTTGTTAAGTTGTTAGGTACTAACTTCATCATCTTAAAAAGAGGGGCTAGATTTGGAATGGAAGCCCAAACTAATAACCCTTGAAGACTCAGAGAGCAGTTTAAAAAATGGCTGCTGTCTCCAAAGTTTTCACTAAGCTTGTTGGGAGAGAGAAGAATGTCCAACGCACAGTATTCTCTGTTCTTGTCAGATGCACAAAGACTAAGAATCCCTTGAACGAAAATTTTCTAATATTCTCTCTGGCTGTAACAATTCAACACTTGCTTGATTTGCACATAATTGGTAATATTAAATATTATAGGCAACATAATTTCTTTCATATTCTTCTTAAAACTAATAGTTAAAAAACAGCCTTTCTAAACAACTATGAAAGGTAACTACTAATATATTAAACCCTTTAAAATCAGTATTAATACAGTAAAATGTATGACCAAAAAACAATGCTCCTTAGACTAGAAATATTAATAATAAAAACACTTTAAGTTCTGAAGGAATACGCAGTACTTTTCTGGCTTACATCTGATTAAACTTATATAAAGTCTTTCAGAAAAAAATCTGAAAAAAAACAAACAGTCACACATATTTATAAAAAGGTAATGACTCATGTCTTCTGAAGGAACTGACAGATTCTTTTACCACAATCATACAACCTTTAAGCATGTCTTTCAGATTGAAGTGGAGGGCTTAACATATCCATTTTAATACTAAAATATATAAAGGTGTACCATACCTATAAGGACATTGCTACTGTTTGTTCTTTTAAAGATTTGACAAAAAGACATTTGGGTTCATAAGAATTATATTCCATCCCTTAACTGTGTGCTTGCCCACTGGAAATCTATTATCTGACTGCAAGGGTAAGCACATTAAAAAAATTCTCATGTCAGAGAAACCATTCAATGTTTCTCTGAGAGACCCAGAGCACAACTCCTTTGGAACTTAAAACGAAAAACAAAGTGAAACATGGGGGTTGGGTAGGGGAGGAGGAAGGGAGGGGAGGGTAAGGGGAGGGACAAAAGTAGTGTGGGAAAGTCCTTGTCATCTTGACAAGATACATATGTGCATAAAAGGCTCAACTCCATTGTAAACCTTAAATTTTGCATGTATACATATCAATAAAATGTGGGAAAAAATTCTCAACAGAGTTCACACAACTTCTATTAGTTTTGATACACATCCAAATTTAACACTCATACATAGAAGGGAACATGATGAAGGAAGTACATCATATCTGAATCTATGAGACACAATGAAAGCAGTACTTAGAGGGAAATTCATAACCATAAATGCACACATCAAAAGAACAGAACAGTCACAAATAAACATGTTAATGATACACATTAAGGCCATAGACAAATAAGAACCATCTAAGCCAAAAAGCAGTAGAAGAAAAGAAATTATAAATATCAGATCTGAAATTAATGAAACTGAAATTAAAAAGATTAATGAATCAAAGAGTTGGGTCTTTGAAAGAATAAGCAAGATAGACAAACCTCTAGCTAAATTCACCAAAAGAAGGAAAGAAAAACCACAGATTAGCGCACTTAGAAGTGAAAAGGATGAAATTATAACAGACTATGCAGCAATTCAGAATATTATGAGAAATTATTTTGAACATCTATAGTCTAATAAGTTAAGAGAATTGGGAAGAAATGGATAACTTTCTATACAAATACAAAATAACAAAATTGAGTGAAGAAGATGTAAGAATCTTCAACAACCACATTACACACCCAGAAATTGAAGCAGCTCTACCTACAAATAAAAGTCCAGGACCAGATGGATTCACAGCAGAATTTTTTCAGTATTTCAGGGAAGAACTAATTTCAATTCTTCTCAATCTGTTCCGTAAAGTTGTAAGAGAAGGAATACTACACCAAGCTCATTTCTTGAGACCAGTAGCACTACAGTCCCAAAACCAGACAAATACTTAACCAGAAAAAAAAATTACAGAGCAATATCCTTATTGCATATAGATGCAAAATTTCTTAATAAGATTCTGGAAAATAGAATCCAGCAAGTAATCAGAAAGATGATACACTACGATCAAGTGGGCTTCATTCCTGGGATACAAGCAATATATGTAATATCAATCAATGTAATACACATCAACAAAAGCAAAAACAAAAATGACATAATAATCCCAAATGATGAAGAAAAAGCCATTGATAAAATTCAATACCTTTTCATGATGAAAACTCTGAGAAAAACACGTTATACAAGGACTTTATCTCAAACTCACAGAAGCCATATATGCCAAACCAACCACAAACTTTGTAGTAAATGGGCAGAAATTAAAACCTAAATAAGGATACATATACATTTATTCACAAAACTGATAAAAAAGAACGGTTTTACTCAGACAGAAATACTTGTTAGAATTTTAAATACAGTATAAAAGTCAAATTAAACCTCTAATTAATATATATTTCTTACATATATTCTTCCCATTACTCTATTTTTACCTCATTTATTATAGTCAACCTCCAAAGTAACCTTACATTTTTCATAGCAATCTTAGCAATAAAAAATTATTGAGATTCACATTCAAACTGTTACCCATTATGAAAGTTATTAAGTCAAAACTGTGAAAAAAATTGACATAATTCAAAATTACAAAGAGAAAGTATTTATCTATAGTGTTTCAATGTATTATACTCTATCTAAACTTTCCTAGGATTAAAGAAAGTTATCTTTTGCAATAAGCAAAAAAAAAAAAAAAAGAAATCCATTAGGATATTGTTATGGTTTGCATCTGGAATGTCTCCCCAAAGTCTCATGTTTTTAAGATGTGGCAGAATACCTATGGAAACATGTGGTGATAAAAGGGAGAGTCTGGTCAGAGGGATGGAATACTGGGCGTGGCATGCAAAGGGCAGAACACATTCAGCATTGCTGGCTGCCCACGAATGGTCTGAGACACTCTTAAGCTCTGAACTAAAATAAATCTTTCCTCTCTTAAGTTGTACATGTCGATATTCTGTGTCAGCAACAAAGAGGTATGTGTAAATTCTGTGTCAGCAAAGACAGGTATATGTAAATTTTTAAAAAATATCTGTTGAATGATATACATATTACCAAACATAAGAATTTTTCTAGGTAAAAAAACCCGCAGTTTTCACTGTCATGACTTCTATACATGTTATTACAGATCACCAGAGCATGCTTGATTAAAGTGAAGTAAAGATTAAATAGACCAGGTTAAAGAATCACAAGCCACTGAAATAATGTCCCATAATCACTTCAGCAGATGCTCAACTTCTTGAATGTTATAATTAACTAGATGTCTGCTAATTTGGATCTTGAATGTCCCCAAAAGTCTCATGTAATTGGGACTGTGTGTTATTGAGAGGCAGGGCAGATGCTTGGGGTTTGACCTAGAAAGATCATGTCTATTTGAAACTGGGGGTTGCCCATGGCAGAGCTTTCAGGTGTGTGTTGCTGACTTGTCGGCCAGGAAGTAAGAAAGGGGCACCCAGGCTGGCAGGATGGGACACAACTGGCAGCCTGAAGGAATTAAAGGAAAAATCACTGTTAAAACTTCTTCCCAAAAAGACTCTGGTCTGATGAGTCTCCAGAAATGACTTACTTCCGTTTTCTGTAATCACGTAAGTATAGCTCTCCAGTCTCTGCCATGTGCTTTCACCATAACCAGCTGCCTATGAATGGACTATGTTAGACATTCTGAAACTGTGAGCTAAATAAATCTTTTCTCCCTTAATTTGTGAATATTGGGTATTTTGTCACAGCAACAAAAAAGTAACTAAGACAGCGTCTTAATTCTATTTTCACTCAATCCTGAACTGTGTAGATGTATAAGATGGATGCCATACAAATTTCAAGTAATTCTTCCACTTCCACCAGGACTATAATGCTATGATGACTAAAAGGTATAGAGATGAGAAAGTTCTTAACTCATTTTTAATATATACCTACATTAGGTTTTCTACTAAATTTGTTAGTTGCATCAGTAGCATTGTGATCTCTGCTGTAAGAAGAGAAATAATTTCCTCAATAATTCCAAAACAGAAATCTGTCACTGCACAGACAAAATGGTTCCAATACAGTAATATAAAATGTCTAGTTAATAAAGAAACACCACCACTCTTTTTCCAACTGATAGAATCTGTCCTTTACAGATAAGGATCTTATATAGAATGAACAATTGGAATTTGAACAGATATGACTGACAGTTTAGTTTTTTGAAACTATGGAATCTTTTAAACTTCATGGCATTATAAACAGCATATAACTCACAAAAAGTATTGTGCTCAAAAACTCTGTGGATCTGGATTGTCTCATGTACCTACGAATACTATGTATCGCTGAGAGGTGGGGCCTAGCTACCAGAGGCAGACAGCTTAAAGCTTGAGCTGGAGGGGTATATGTGAGCTCTGTAGTTACTCCCTGACTTGGCTCTGGTCTGCCATACTGTGAGGAGCTCTCTCTCTGGAGTGCCTGGCTACAAAAGGCAGATGGCTTAGAACTTGACCTAGAAAGGTGTGTGCCAGCTCTGTATGTCCTCCTTGGCATGGCTCTGTTCTTCTATGCCATGAGCAGCCTTCTCTCCAGCCCTGGCTCCGCCATGTGGCTCTAGCATTTCCAGCTACCCACACACATGGACTGTGACCTTCTGAAAATGTGAGCTGAAACAAGTCTATAATACAAATGTTCATCAGATTTTCTCAGATCAATTGTCAAGGACCGAAGAATCACAAAATGTTGTTAGAGCAAAACAGAAAGACTTCTGGGTAAGATAGCAGCCAAGAGGATTGCCTAAAAAAGTTGAGATATAGTTAAAAAAATTTAAAAAATCAGAATAACTTAGCTTAAAGAGAAAAGAGTTCTAAGAATTAAAAGGACATCAAGGGGAAAGTTAGAAACCTCGAGGAAGTGGCAGAGGCTGAAGACAATGTGGCAAGAACATGCCATTAGGAAGTTACTCCAAGCCAGAAAGGGCTGTGAGCAGCCATGAACAGATCAGTCTATAATACTGGTCAAGGAAGGCAGGGGGCTTCCACCCTCCGGAAAGTCAAATTTCTTTCCAGTTCTTTAATTATATAAATACCAGCCTTGTCTAGGAGTAGCGGGGAAATTTTTTTCTCTTCTGTAAGTTCTGCCTTCACTGTGTTGTTTCATTTGCTGTGTATTTTTTCCCATATTAAAACAAACTGTTGAAATTTTAAGTTACCTACATTTAAAGCCACTTATAAAAAGCATAAAAAAGTATTAAGAGGAAAAGAATGACCCATTATTAATCTTCCAGTATATTTTATTGGTCTTTGCTAATAAGGCTTTAAACAAATTATTTTACTTCTTTGAATCTTTTATTGTATGGTATGAAGTACTTTTAATACAAATGCACGTACATATTTAGTACTAGTCTAAAACATAGTGTTTAATATATTAGAGCTGTGAAAACTTCCCTATTTCATACTATTTCCTCAGATTCCCAGAAATAAAATTATTCAATTAAAAACATGAAAATCTTAAGGGACTTGATAAATATCACCAGATTATCATCTAAACTGGTTATATTACTTTAAATTTTCAACAGCAGTGAGTATACTCCTGACTAGCATTAAGTTAAAAAACAAATGAACTTAAAAAGAAAATTCATGAAGGCCGGTTACCTCATAGAAAATAACATGATACTTAATATAATTTAAATATATATCCCTAGGAAATAATTCCATGGAGACTTACCCTGCCTGAGGAGATGCTACTGCTTTATGAGAAGGAGATAAGTTCTGAAGTTTATTTCCCAAAGAACTGCTGACTGTTGACACTTTACTTGAAGGCACACCTTCCAATAAAAAAGGTAACAGTTTTAAGAATACCATAAAAGAAATTCACATAAAAAGGACAACTGAAAAGAAAAAACAATGCTTCAGTAGTACTCTGCAGCTATGCATGAGTTATAATTTTTTAAAATGTTTTTTAAAAAGATACTGCCAGAGAATAATATATTTCTTTACAATGTCTTATAGTTTGCAGAGAAATGAAGGCACATTTGAGGGGTTAATAACTTCTTCAAGCTATTACATATTTATCTATTAAGAAGACTTGTCAAGTTCAGGTATGGAAAGTCTACACAAAAATGAGGGGAAAATAGTGTGGTCCAAGAAAGGACCTTCGTCAACTATTCTGAACAGATGATAGATCAGTAACATGTAGGGTAGGCTTGTATGACAAAAACAAAACAAAACAAAACAAAAAACAAACAAAAAAAAGACAAGAGGAAAAGTTTTTGATAGTTATTTCACTTTTACTCAGAAATATTTAGTAATTAAGTTTCCTAACTGTAAATCTATTTCATTAATACAGAACACACAACTACTTTCACTTTCTTCTTGCGGACATAGTTTTAA
This sequence comes from Ctenodactylus gundi, assembly GCA_004027205.1. Classification (NCBI taxonomy): domain Eukaryota; kingdom Metazoa; phylum Chordata; class Mammalia; order Rodentia; family Ctenodactylidae; genus Ctenodactylus; species Ctenodactylus gundi. Next base: position 304,283 of record PVKB01000774.1, read on the forward strand.
AACAACCAAGTTAATTTATGGACTTCATTACCTATGACAGTTTTGTTAGTGCCACTGGGTTGTGGCAATCGTGAAGATCCTGATGATGTGGTTCCAGGGGAATTTGACTTCTTAAGTGCAGGAGGCTTATACTAAGATAATGAAAATAAATATTTCATTTGCATGTTTTATGCATTATAAGTTAATAATTCAGACTTCATACTACCTCAGTATAGAATTTTAGTTTCACAGAAAGAAATAAGCAATGAAGAAAGACACTGGTAGTGGCATAACATTATAAACATACTTAATACCAAAGAGTTGCACACTTAGAAGTAGTTAAATGGTTAAGACAAAGCAGAATATTTCTTTTTATAAAGAACTTTAACTAAAATTGAAAAAATTAATTCTGATAAATTGTTTGAATGAACTTTTTGAACAAACCACTTGAAGAAAACTTAAAAGTTTCATGGAAGTATAACAAAGTATATTAAACATATAGTTAACACCATTTTAAGAGCATTGAATGTCAGAAAAGAGAAAAGAGAAGTACCAGGCCAATTTCACTTGGGATAAAAATTAATGCCTGGCTATCACATGGATTTTAAGCATAAATTAGGCTAGTCAAGTAAACACACACCTACTGTAATTTAAAATGTTTCCGATTGAGAATAAGCTTAGTTATCTGTAACAAACAAGCACAAACTTCTCTGGGTTAAAATACATAACAGAAAGATCTACCACAAACAATTTTAACCATAAAACAAGTACAAAAGAGCAAATATTAATAATGAACTGCAATTATCAAATATTTCAATGAAACAAAATTATGTCTACTATATTTAAAGAAACAAAAGCTAAATATTAAAATACTAACAAGAAATGAGAAACAATGAAAAGTATAAAAGTAGAAAAATAGTCAACTTCTAGAAATTACAAACACAGTATACAAATCACAATTTCCACGGTGGACTGGTGAAGTGCCCAATATATCCCACAGATAAAATCTACAAGATTTTTAAAAAACACTAGAATACTAAAAACCACAGGAGACTTGTGACTGTGTCTTCTTGGTTTAACTGCCTATGGTACTTCCTATCCCTAAAAAAAGAAAGACAAATAACACCTTACAGAAGAAGAAAATAGAATCCAGTTTTGATATAGTATTACAATATCTAGCTTTCAACCAAAAAAAAAAAAAACAGAAGCAAAGGTGGAGGATCATATGGCCCATATACAAGAAAAATAACAGTCTACAGAAACTAACTGCACAGGTATATATAATTAAAATCAAGGACTTTTAAAAAAAAGTTCCTTCCTTCCTTCCTTCCTTTCTTCTTTCTAAGATAGGGTCTCTTCCTGTACCCCAGGCTGGTCCTGAACTCACTACATAGACCAGGCTGGCCTTGGACTCACAGCAATCCTCCTGCCTCAGTCGCCCAAGTACTGGAATTACAAGAATGTGCCACCATGCCCAGATTAAAAACCAACAAAAGTTCTAACTATGGTGTAGCCCTGTAATCCTAGCATTCCAGAAGGTTCTCAAGTTTGAGCTCAGTATGGACAATTTCTTGCCTCAAAATAAAAATAAAAATGGATATTGTTCAGTATAAAGGCTCTGGGTTAGATTCCTAAATTAAAAAAAAAAACAAAGACAGCAGGTATAAATATGTCAAAAATTATATACAAGAATCAAGAATCTAGGGAAATAGGGTAAATATAACAGTGAATGAACAGAAACAAGTACCACAACAGAGAAATTAAGCCAAAAAAAAATCAGAGACATTTCAGAGTACCATAAAGACAGGTGAAAAAATAAAAAGAGAAGGGAATAAAGTGGTGTAGAAATGGCAAATAAATACATAATTGTAAAACACAAAGTACATGTATACATAAATGTGTTTTTGTTTACAGATTTATTTTCTTTTAAAATTAATTTCTTAAAAAAAGATGACTTTTAAAAATAATACTATGTAACAGTACACAAGAGTACTGACAATTTATGTTTCTAGAGTAACAACATAATAGCATCAAGAATGGTAAAAGACAAATATAGCAACAGATGAGGATAACTTATTAATAGTACTTTATTATCAGAGTAACTATTTTAAAAATTAAAGTATAAAGCCAACTGAAAAAATCATTTGTTATGAAAAAAAGAGAAACACAATGTAATTATCAAGCATGTGTGTGAACAATAAAAACTAAAGATAGCAACAATTCAGCCCTACAACCTATCAAGAATAACTATGTTAATGAAATCGCCAAAACACTTCAACCAACAAATTACGAAAGAGTGAACTAAAAAAAAAAAAAAGAAAAAAAAAATCCACAAAGGCTACTCTATACTTGTGAAAAGCATATATTTAAATTAGAAAAAAGAAAGAAAATAAGCATACTTAAATTGTAATGGCTATAATTTTATCAGATTAAATATACTGAAAAAGAAGTGTTACCACGCAAAATGCTATTTCATTGTGATAAAGGGTCAAACGAAGTGTATATGTAACAGATTACAAATGTAAATACTAAGAGAAACTCAGAAGTACAATACTTGATATAAAATTGCCAAACTAATAAGATAGAGAAAAAAATCAATCATATTTGAATGCTTTAATATAATTCCTTCAATATTGATGGAATATACAGAAAAACATGCGAGGTAATGTCATCTTAATCTGACACTCATAAAATTCCTTCAATAGCTGCTGTAACACCCAGAAGAAAAGCCTGTAAAAACCAGTCACCTTTACTTAATATTTGTAAGACTCAATATCCAACAATTTGTTCCAGATGCCATGTAGTATCTGCCAAAAATGAGACCCCATGCCAGGCAATAAAACAAATTTCAGTATGATAAAAATTTTGCCAAGTATGTTCTCAGGTGAAGAATGAGCACAACCCCACTATCTATAAGTTAATGCCTCTCTTAGAAATAAACTCCTGGCAAGCTCAAGACCGAGTTTGATTCACCAGCACCACATAACTGGGCATGGTGACGGAAGCCCAAATCCCAATACTTGGAAGGCTGAGGCATAGAAACTGCCATGCGTCCAAGGGCAGCCTGAGCTCCACTGAGAGTTCAGGACCAGCCTGGACTACAGAGTGAGACACTGTCTCAAAAAAAAAAAGAAAGAAAGAAAGAAAGAAAGAAAGACAGAAAGAAAAGAAAAGAAAAGAAAGAACGAATGAATCTATAGGTAAAAGAATTACAAGTTAGAAAATATTTTTAAATGAACACAAAACAAATCAAGATATATAAGACAGGGCAATGCTGGAACAATGAGTATAAAGCCTGTATCTTTAAAAAGATGTAGTAAAACTCACAAACTAGAGTAACTACAATAAAGGAAATTTTTAAAAATAACTACACCTTTAAATAAAATTCAAGGAGGGAGAAAACAAAAATTAAAGGAGGGAGAAAACAAAAATTTCACTTTTAGGAATAAAAAGCAGGTATCAATACAAATTCCACAGCCATTCCAAGGATAATATTCTTAGGGTAATAAATTAAACTACACAGATCAAAGAGACAAATTACCCGAAATGTGCCAAATTACTATCATGAGTGAAACATTCAATTATATCTAATAAAAATGTAGTACTCTAAAATCGCAGAATTAAAACTGTATGCCTTAAAGTCTCTCCTTCTGTCTGTATGTATATATACATACATACATATATACATACATACATGGGAAATCAAATATAGTGCCTTTCCACAGAGGTATATGCATAGTCTTTCTTTAATTTTTATTTTGAGACAAGATTTTACTAAGTCATCATATCATTCAGGATGGGCTCAAATTTGAAAGCCTCCTGCCTCAGCCTTCCAGATTGCTGTGCTTACAGCATACATTACTATGCCTGGCTTGCCTGTAAGTCTTAACTGAATTTTAGCAAAAATATAAAGAATAAAACATTAATACCACAAAAATTTGGAAAACAGAGGAAATCACTGCAAACCCATTCAGAAGCCAGTATAATTCTGATAGCAATGCCAGCCAAAGTACAGACCAATGTTCCTCAATGACAAGAGATGAAAAATTTTAACAAAATTAAAGTCTACTGAATCCAAAAATACATAAAAAGAATAATTCATTACTAAGTAGAATTAGTTCATGGAACATATAATTAATTTATCATGTGAGGACAACTATAATTTTCTTATTAATAACATAAGGGAGGGAAAACTATTATCATTTCAATGGATAATAAAAGTACTCCATAAAATTCAAAACCCATTTGTGTTTCCCCACCAAAAAAAAAATTCCTCAGTAAATTATTGACTTTTAAAGCCTAGAAAGGGCAGAAAAGAAAACACGTGACTAACAATATTCAATATGAAATATCAAATGTTTTCTATCTAAAAAGAGAACCAAGGCAAGGCTGTCACTTTTAGCACTTATTAGTGAACAATGGATTAAATGTTTTAGGCAGTACGATGCTACGGTTTGAATCTGGAATGACTTCCAGAAGACTCATGTGTTAAAAGCTTAGTCCCATCCTGTGGTCCATGGAGAGGTGATGGGACCTTGAAGTAGAGCCTGGTGAAGGTCAGGTCACAGGGTATGCCTTTAAAAGGACTTACAGGAGGCCCATCTCTTTCTTTTTAACTATGAGGTAAACAGGCTTCTTCCACATTATGTTTATTGTGCTACCATAGGTGCAAATCAAAGGTACCAACTGGTCATGGACTGAAAGGCCCAACACTGAATTAAAATACAGCATTCTCCCTTTTAAACTTATTATTTTAGGTATTTGTTATACTGATGAAAGGCTGACAATATAACAATAAATCACACAAAAAAGAAAGTATGGCATACAGACTAGAAAAGAGGAAGTAAAGCTGCTCTTATTAACAGGTGACATTATTATGGACACAGAAAAAATATTAAAAAATCTACAAGAAAACTACTACAGCTAACAAATGAATTTTGCAAAACATAAAATGTTACTTAGAAAAGCATCCAAAAATATACTCAAAGAAAAGTATAACAACATATGTGTATGACCTACATATTGAAAATTAAAAAAACAACAACAAAACAAAAACCCCTGCTAATTAAAGTAGGCCTCATGAATAAAAGTTTATGGACTAGTCAATTCAGTACCTTTAAGATATTAATTCTCAGTTAGCTGGTGGCACAGGCCTGTAATCCCAGCACTCTGAGAGGGTCGGAGAGGAAGACTGAGAATTTCAGCCCCCTACCCCATCCCTGGCAATTTAGCAACTTAATGAGACTCTATCTCAAAAAAAAAAAAAAAAAAAATTCTCCACAAACTGATTTACAGACTTAATGTAATCACTGTTGAATACCAGCAGCCTTTAAGAAATTAGTACTATAAAATTCATATAGAAGTAAAAACAACCTACACTAACATAGTTTTATAAAAGAAAAACAAAGAATTCAGAATGTTTAATTCTCAGGATTACTAAGGTACAATATTTGGCACTATGATAATGTGGTGTCGATTAATTATATATGTAAATGTATATAATTACACAGATAGGTAGATATAGATAAAACCAACTAAACAGAACAATTTGATCTGAAATCAATCCAAACATGTACATTCAACTCATTTTCAACTGATGCTTCCAGAAAATTAAACAGAGGTAAAAAAAATCTCTTCAAAAACAGTATTTTCCACAACAGGGGTGATGATGATATGGTCTATTTCCAGCTTTATTTTAAATATATGACCTCCTTCAAAGAGGACCCTACTGCACTGGAGTTTTTTTAATTCAACATTTGATTCACAAATAACAAGAGAAAATTGATTTACTGAGTGTTGGCTAGATTTACGACACTCAAAAAAAGGGTCAGGCTGGGAGCTGTGCCACAGGCCTGCAGTCCCAACTGTGTGGGAAGCTGACAGGAGAACTTCTCAGGTTCAGGAGTTCCAGGTAGGATGGACATCAGAGACACCCCAACTTGAAAGAGGAAAACAAACTGTTTACAAACAAGATCATTAAGAAAACTTAAATCTGCTCAAGTGTTTATATGTAATAGCATGCCTGAAGAAAAATGATAGTACTATTAAAATTCACTCACCAAAACAAAATCTCATATTATAGTTTTATAAGTGTTTTTATATACTGATTCACTTGTTCTAACAACGATCATATAAATCATTATTTGATGGAAGAATAAAGGCTTACAAAGTATTACTTATCTAAAAGTTCCAAAGTAACAATTAAGATTTTAATCCATGTTTTCTTCCCTGATAGGTTACACATATTATAATATGGAAATATACACAATATTTTCATCACTTTTTAAACTCTGACTTGTAATACATCTTTCTCAGTCTTTAAATCCTTCTGGGTTTCCTATGAATCTGGTTCAACTCATCAGTAATTTTTCTCACTGTTTTACTCTGGGCAAGTGGTCAAATTGCTCTGCTATTCTGCCAGCCCTTAATTTAGAGTATTTTCATGTGGCTCCTAAACTCAGATACTTTTATATCAAATGGTTTTTAATTTTTCAAGTAGCCATTTGCTTTTCATAACAAGTACCTTAGAAGTAATATATTTTAACAGGTAAGAGAATTGTAAGTTTAATGTTCTATAAAACATGTACAAAAAACTATGAACATCTAAGTGCCACCTTCTCATGATGTGTACAATATTTAAAATTGAGTATTTCACCTGTGTACGAGAAGCTGATTTTCCTTTGGTATCAGTAGAAAATTTGCCTTTATTACTAATACGTGCTGCCTGTTCTTTACAGAAATTTATATGCCTATCGGCTGCATTTTCATTAAATCTTCTCTGACAGTATGGACATTGAATATAATCTACGAGATAAAAACAAACAGATTAATAACAGAATACCTGAAATGAGATATAAAACAATACTAATTCAAGATCAGAATCATCTGATAAGCAAGAATTCTTATTTCTATTTAGAGAAAAATCCAACTACTTTATTTTCTCACAGAAGCCATATAAATGGAAGAAATGATTTAAGAATTATACTAATATTAAAAGTTAACGTTGAACATTTATAAGTCTACAGAACTGCAGTTACTATAAACAAAATTTCTTCCAAAATTAAACCTCAAAATTAACACAGAACCAAAGTTTGTAGCATTGTAAGAGATCGCAAATAAATGACAAATTGTGAGAAACATGAAAATTTAGTAGTGCTCCTTCCCACCACCCAAAAGTGAGTCTCCATTTATTTCAACAGGTTTACTTTTTGGATAAGTGTACCCTTTAGAATTGACACTGATCTGAAGCTAAGAAATTTGTCCTGCTTACTAGCTAAGAACATTTTAAACCTGTAATAACAAATAAATCACTTTTTATTAACCCAAATATTAATATAGCTAGTCTAAATCACCCTTAAGAATATATATACTCTAACAGTTATACATAAGGGATGTAGCTATGTGAGAAAGATGAAACATCTAAATAATTCAGGAGCGCAGAACTCAAGTCTAATGAGGAAAAGAAGTCTCAGAAGACCCTCAAGCCCAGAAGCAGCATTCACTGGACACTCTCAGAACTAAAATTAATTACTAACATTCTCAGGCAGGAAGGAGTTGGGGCAAGCTGAAGCCTATGGGTCAAAACTGGCCTGCCTCTTGCCTATTTTGGCAAATAAACGTTTACTGGAACATAGTCATACCCATTTATTTATATATTACCTGTTGCTTACTGCAACAACTAAAGTTGAATAGTTCTAACATGGACCTCAGGGGATATGAAGCTCAACATAGCTAATTTTTTCTCTCTTAATGAAATAGTGTGCAAACCACTGCTCTATGATCAAATATTTAAAGATGACCCATACTTAGATTTGCTGAAGAACAATCTTTGCTAGGAAATAAACCACAGTCTACCTTGGTACCTCAATTTTCAGGACGCAAACTGTTACACTAAAGTAACAACCTCTTTAGGCTGTTCTAATGCCAAAGAACAAATTGTCACTTGTGCTATATTTTAAGCCTATGATCATCTCATTCTCACAGAGCTTTGCTAGAATTTTGCTTTACTTTGGCAACAATGAACAACAGAACTTTTAGTTGCCCAATGAAGAAAATAAAAGAAATGAATACATCATTTAGGTATTCTATAGCATAGCTCCCACATATGAATGGTGAACTTCACAAATAACTTTTACCTTCCAGATAAGAGTATAAAGAACTACACAACTGTATGTGAATCCTACCAAAGACTAAATGTCAATCCACAGTCAGCAAGATTAAATTATTTCCTACAAGCTGGGCATAATGAAGCATGCCAGTAAATTCTAGCACTCTGGGAGGCTAAGGCAAGGGAACTGTAAGCTCGTGCCCAGCCCCAGCAACTTATTGACTACGCAAGGCCTTGTATCAAGACGAAAAGGCTGAGATGCAGTTCAGTGCAAAAGTCCTCGGTTAAATCCCTAGTACCGGGGGAAAAAAGGTCCCTAGAATATTTAACAGCATTTAATAGTTATGATAATGATTTTCAAAATTATATGATGCTGTGTATCATTTTTAACATAATGCTTTAATTAAAAATACTGAGGTAGATAAAAATTCTTATTGATACATTTTTATATTAGATGTCTGGATCATCAATATCATTTTATGCCAAAGCTTGCCTGCCTGCCTTCCTTTTTTCCTTTCTTTTTCTTTCTTTCTTCCTTTCTTTTCTATCTTCTTTGTCTTTCTTTGCTTGCTTGCTTTCTTTTTCGGGCAGGTTCTTGCTACCTAGCCCAGGCTGGTCTAGAACTCACAGCAATTCTCCTGCTTCAGCGCCCCCAGTGTATGCCACCACACCACTTTAGGATTGTTTCTTAGCAAGTTAAATTTTACATGTAAAATTCTATTATTACTTTCTGTCCATATGAACATTTTTGCTAACAATATTCCAAGTACCAGGATCATAAGTAGGTGGAGGAGGGGGAGGAAGTTTGCCACCCTCCTTCAGTGCCTGATCAAGCCCTTTAGCTGCTCGTATGGTGGCAATGAATTCTTCATGTTTCCTTCTCCAATTAGATGGCTTTTTTGGTGGTTCTGGCTATAAATAAATGAAGAAAAATTAGTATCAAAATATTTTAGTAGAATTTGAGAAATTCCACATTATTTTAAATATTCTTCCCAAAGTAATCTTTCACCTAAATTTTTTTAAAAAGCATAAAGAAATACATGCAATTGCACTGTATAGAACCTTGCAAATATAAATCTGATTGTGACAGACACTGTTAGCTTGCCAAGTACAGGTATTACAACCATTTATGCTTTTACCATGTGTGTTTCCCCGTTTTCCCATAGTACCTCCAACAGAAGTTACCAAACTTTGGGCTTTTTAAATGATTAGACAGGTAAAAACAATATACATACACAGTCCTGTGGATTTAGTTTGGTAGAGTCTTATAAATTAGGAGATTGTACATCCTTTGAATTTAGTAAGAAGAATTCAACTTGCCGAGTCTGTGAATAGCTTATACTTTGGTCAACTTATTTGTTGAGTCATTGGCCTTTTCCAATCTCATTTTCTTTCCCATCCCAACAATTTGTCTCTCTTTGTATCTTGCTTATGAACTTTTAATATTTAGATTATAAAACTGTACTTTGATTTACTAACTTTCCCTTTTTTGGTTGTGGAGTTGTAGCCACAGTAAATTAGACAGGCCCAATATGAGGCAAAGGTGAAAGAAAATTTCCCCACATCTCCGTCCGTAATTGTCACAGCCTAACAATTAAAAATCTAAATCTTTTATTCACTTATAGTTATTCTGGATATTTGGTAATGTGAACTCAACTTTATTTTTTAACACAGTGATACAGGTGTCCCAACATCCTTTAATTCCACCCATATACCTCAGGTGACAACACATTAATCACACACGAAAGCCTCTTGGATGTGGGCCTTGTATGAACTTTTTCTACTATTCCAGTGTTCTATCCTGTGACAATACTAGCATTTTAACTACTGAGACTTTATGTAACATATTTTGATATATAATAGGGTAATCCTTCCTCATTCTTTTCAATGTTTGTGTGGTTATTCTTGTATGTGTATTTTTCTATTACTAACTTTATAATCAAAATGTCTAGTTAAAGAATACTGTTGTAACTGATAAACAGAAAAAAATGCATTACATTCATAGATAACAAAGAGAACTTAAAATCTGTATTCTACTGAATTACTTATAAACAAGTTAAGATAGTTTCTTTTGAAAAGAGTCCGCCTGTACCTTTCGGTAGTCTTTTGCAGTATATTTGTGCATGTCTTATTCTTTTACTATAAAGGTTTTTCCTTAATATCTTGTGTCCATTAAATACAGTTTTTTTCTCCCTTTTTTATATTTCAAGGGACTACTGCTGATTACATTAAAACTAGTAATTACTGTCTAACAAAATTATTCATTACTTCACTATCCTACTGTCTGTAGAAACTTCTCAGTTGAGTTTACTTAACTTTCTAGGCATATCATCTTTTAATAATGGTAGTTCTACCTATTCTTTTCCAATTTCTGTGATCTCAATCTCTATTTCTTACCTAACTTACATTTAATGTATTAGTTGCAATTTAATCTTATCCTGACTTTAGTGAAATCACTTCAAGTGTCTTTCCAGTGGACAATGATGTTGGCTCACATACCACAAATGAAAAGAGGTACTCTATCATATTATTGAGATGCCCAAATATCCTGTCATGTCTTTACTTTTTAAATAAAGAATACGTATTCAAACAGTGAATGAAGTCAAAAAATAAGTCCTTAAAAACACAAGGTAAAACTAATAAACAAAAATAGATATGGGATAAAAATGGGATATGTTCATTTATTTTACCTCTATTTCTGACTATGTAGGATTTCTTTGATACATGTAAATATACTGAGATTTACAATGTCCAAATCATCTAATATACTGCATCTCAAACTTTCATGTGTATATGACACCCAAGAATTTTGGTAACAGCTGACTCTAACTCAGTATGTCTTTGTGGGACCTAAGAGTCTACACTTCCAAAAACTTCCTAAATGAAAGCCAGCTAGTAGATTTGCTTATCTGTATATGTTAAGTGCAGAAATTCTGAAAAAGCTGGCAATATGAATGCCATACTACTAGCATCAAGGACAACAAAGTCATTAAGGTCCCTGAAAATGGCTACAATAAAATTTAATGGCGGGGAACATTTTTTATAAGACATTGTGACAACTTATACCATAACTCATGTTAAGACATGGCGAGACTTTAAAATATTAATAAACAACTTCCTAAATGTACTGATATTACTGCTTATGGACCACACTTTCAGGAACCAGGCAATAAAATACTTAAAGTAGTGGTTATTTTTCTTTATTCTGAACATTACTGAGTTCCTCCCCTTAGGAAAATAAGTAACATTTGAAATTGTCAGATAATCTTAGGTAACCTACACCACAACCACGTAAGACAGATGCTGCTTTTATCACCATTGTACAGATTAAGCATTCATAAGGTAACTTGCCCAAAATAACACAGTATGATGGATAGCCAAGGTTACATCTAGGCAGTGCAACTCTTTAATCAGCTTCCACACCCACAAAGTTTTATTGTCTAAATATTTGGTTAGTATATTTACTAAGCAAATACAACCATTTATTTGACAAGCTTCAAAGAAACACTTCAAAATACTAGTTTACATGCCTTAGGAACTTTACTCAAAATATGCCATCCTTTCCATGAATATCCACAGATTACAAAGTAGAAAGATGAACACAAGTAAGCTTCCAATTATTAAATAATTTTATTAGTAAGATTAAGTAATGTTCTGCCTGTGATACTGGAAGAAGTGACTGGCACTGAAAGTAGAGTTGTTTCAAAAGCTAATCGTGTATCTAGCTCTGAACACTTTCCTGTAATGATAATCTTTAAAATAGCACCTGACAAAGATTTAAAGTGATTTATTCTCATCAATATCACGTAAGATAGATAATAAAGACAGATTATTATATAGGGTTTAATTGCTTTAGTTCTAAATAAGAAAATAAGGTGACATTAGCAATAAGTGGACAATTGAGCAACTGTTAAACTTATCCCCAAAAAGTGTAACAGAGATTGCAAATACCGGCAGTTATCAATCAAGGCAATAAATACGTAGTATGGCCAAATGGCTATAAATAATAGTTTCATTTTCTGCACACATGTCTGAAACGCTAAACTGCTGGTCTAAGAGAATACTAGATCAAATTGTAAGTTATAACTGAAGTAGTCAGCAATGATTTTTAAAAGCATGGAGACATTTGTTCCCAGTAGTACAAAAACCCCATGGTAAATGATGAAATTTACAGTGACACTTTGATCTCTTCTTTGGCACTTTGAAATTTTAATTATCATTAAAATTTCTGTTTCTGACCATTTTAAAAAACAATGCAGAATACAGAATTTTATTTCTTTAGTCCTAGCACGAAAAGTAGTCGTAATTTTTTTCAATGTACATAACAGCAAGATTCACAACACTCAAAAATTTATATAGTTACCCTAGGTTTAAGAGGTTTTACTGTTGGAATATCAGTTCCTTCAGCTCTCTGTCTGCTTGAATCAAAAGTTTTCCGCTTTTTAGTGGCAGTTTTCTGGCAAATAGGTCCATGTTTTTTCTATTAAATAAAGAATAGCAAGAAATTATTTTCTTTCTATAGATGGGAAGATTATAATACTATTTAAATTGAAACCCATTTAAAAACCTGAGCCTACTGTAAAAAACCTAAAGCAAATAACAATAAGTACATCTTGACTTAATTATAATTCTAAAACATATTTTTGTCACAATGAGAAATTATAAAGGAATACTATTCAAAAATTTCATTGAGAGTTATCGAACACTCTTCTAATTTTCATCTAAGAGTATGAAAATAAGATAAACAAGTCAACGCTACTTGAACCAAAAAGACAAGTTTTCACAGATTCTAGAAAAAGAGTGTAAAGAAGGATGGGTTAGTTTTAGATTATAAAATTAACATGATAGGGTCACACTCTTGATTTTGGAAATCCATCAGGTCTTTCCCTGCCTGACCCTCCTGGTTGTATAAGATCTGCCACTACTCTCATCAAGGCTATGGTTTAAAAAAAGGCCACTCATATACTGACACTGTAGAAACACAGGTCCCTATACATCAAGGTGATGATGCTCTTTGAGTAAAAGGAATCCAAGCATCAAAGGGAGGATGTGTATAGAAGCCTGGGCTTGTCCCTACCAGAACAAAGAAATGAGGAAGCAGGGCCTTATTGGTGTGTAGGCAGCAAGACCTTGTCAGTAGCAAAGCACGAAAACACAAGTGCACTCCAGCACTAACCTTCTGAAGTCAAGCACCACCTTTTAACTTTAGACTGTAACCTGTAGTGTCACAGTCCAGCAACTTTAAAGTAGCCAGTCATAATTACCTGTTACCAGATGGGGCAGACAGAGATCAAAATTGTATATAAGGGGGAGGCCTCCATTGTTCTAGGCCCAGTCTCTCCATATTTATCTGCTGGGTCAAAGAGTTAACATTGATAAAAGCTGCTTCCAGCTTAGGTCTGAGGATTCCACTTCTTTATCCATCTTCCAGCAGTAGGTTAATATAATGTTACAGAAGTTAGAAAAAGTTTCCAGATTTGTCTCCCTCTTCTAAAATTATCCCTTTTCTCCCTTCTAAAATTCAAACTTTCTACCTTTTATAACCTGGAATTTTTCTTGGGTAAATGATACTTCACTCCTACAGGTTTTTCTTTTTTCAATAACTACCAACTCATAATTTTAAAAAATTACCAATTCCCATATTCATTTATTCATTTTAAGAACACTACAATGGGAAGTCTTTTTAAAAATTTCCAAATTAAAAATTTCCAGTTTAAACTGAATGGAAAAAAAATCTCCCTTCACAACAGAGAACTCGCTGACTGACAATGGTGAACTAAATGCATGTTTCCCTTTTGTATTCTAATAAATGCTGAAGAAGCCAGAACAGTTAAACTTTATAAAATACAAAAAAAAAGAAAGAAAGAAAGAAAGAAAAAGAGAAATAAAGAAAGGATACTTCAGAAGAAGCCTATTTGATAGTCTGGAGCCTCTCATGCCTTCAGTGCACAATTAGTAAATAACTATCAAATATTCTTGTTTTCAGTTTCATTTCAACAAACCAGCACTATAACTACAGCTAAAATAAAGTAGCACGTATGTCTGTTCGCATAAATCTAGTTAAATATATCAAATGCATATTATGCTTGTTTCCAAACTTGATTATACAAATTATGGTTGTCATAACACCATTAAACGCTAGACAAAAAGAAGGAAAAGCCTTTTTTAATCACATAAACTCAAATAAATGTGAAAATGCCTTGAAAATCAGTGAACTGAAAAAACAATCACTGAATTTGGGGAAAAAGTGTTCTAAAGCAGTAAGAATATATGGGATCAATTTGCTTTAACAAAACAAACTGGAAATAGTTAAAAGACAGTGCATAGTGGATTGTGTCAGATACTATCTAATCAGTAGACCCACATTTAAAAAATACTATTCATCAATGTATAAATAAAAATATATGTATATTTATGCTTGAAGTAAAACATTTAAGGTATATTGGCATAAGTTTTATTCCTATTTGGCTGGCTAATTTATTACCAAGTAAAAATGCTTCTATTTTTATATACCAAGAGGTACAAGTACACAAATAATTCATAATGCATTTTATGTATATTTTTATATTTTAAAGTAATTTTTATTTGGAATATTTGAAACACACACAAAAGTTGAGACAATAGTATACTGAACCCCAATTTATTCATCATCCTGCTTGAACAATTACCAGAACTTTAGCAATTCTGTTTCTTCTATACTTACACTTATTTTTTATGCAGGATTTCAAAGCAAACCCTAGACATTATGTCATCCTGTAGCTGTAAATACTCAAATATATTTAAAAGTTATTTTGTTCCACTCCTGTGTGTCTATTTTTGGTAATATTTCCACAAAGACAGGAAGAATTTAACACTTTCCTAGAGGAGTTCAGTAGACTGCTCTCAAAAAGTGACACACATAAAGCCAAGACTCTTAAACATCAAACACTATCCAGAACTTCTCCAAATTTTTTTCCTATGTTCTTCCCATGATGGCTGTCCCAAAGCATTAAACAATCATGGAACAATTAAACTCCAAAACCTAAAGGTACAGCATCAGTCTACTCACTAATGCTACTGGAAAGAATGTTCTTCCACAAATCTTGCAAGGCAACAATTCTCCAATTTGCACAAGGCTTCCATTTTCTAAAACAGAAAAGAATTTAATAAATAATTCTTATAACTTAAATTCTAAAACTTCACACCGTAATATTTTCTCTTAGGTAAATTGGCAGCTCTTGTGAAAAACCACTTGCTTCACCGAAAAAGTAGCAAAATAATTAAAATGGCACAAGGTTTATAGTTATCAGTGATCAAAATGGTTATGGTAAATAAGGAAGAATAATTTAGGGATAATTGAACTGAAGTTTTTTTATCATATTTCTTAAATTACGTATTACCAGACTTTAAAAATCAAATTTATGATTAATTCTCAAAGGTATTAAAAATTCTCATTGGTGACTGGCCTAATTACTTATTAAAGTGCTTTGGGGAAGCTAGAATAAAAAGAATGTTGCTCTGTTTATCATCAGACAATAAGCAGTATAAGGTTCTAAGGATAAGAACATCTAGTTATGCAATTGTGCATTATGTGAAAAAGCCTTTTATCTTTTATACATATATTACATATATTAAGATTCACTGGACCAATAAATTGAAATATTCTGATATCATGGAAACATTTGTTAAATAATAAAAAGGCTACCATTTTCATTCAATCAATTATAAGAAATATATTCATCATATACCTAGTCACTTCAAATTGTACTACTATAATCATTTTTAAAAAAAACCCTACATTGTTTAGTACTCTGACTCAATTTGTTATTTTCTTTTGTTGTTTTTATTTACTTTTTTTGAGATTCGGCCTTGCTCTGTAGCCCATACTGGTCCTAAACACTCTACATAGCCTGGGCTGGCTTCAAAATCACAGCAATCCTCTTGCCTCAGCTTCCTGAGTGCTGAGATGATTGACATGCACCACCATTCCCAGCTATGTGGTCCTTGGGAATTGAACTCAGGGTCTTGTACTTGCTAGGCAAGGTCTCTAAACACTATGGTTATCCCTCCAGCCCAATATATCAAATATCAAACCTAAATTTATTCTCATATTTGTAATTTTCTAAAAGTAATATGTAAGCCTTTATAAATTTTCTTCCATGTTTTCTGTTGAATATTTACCGAGTTTTAAATTTATTTTAGTATATGAAAGAAAACATTATTTTCTAAAAGTAATATAAACTTATTTAAAAAACAATATTGACTTCATATAATATGTTCCACAGCAATTAGTATGTTCACAGAAAATCAGTCACAGAAAACAAAACAGATATTGGTTAGAACATTTCAAGTACAGTTAACAAAAGAACTTTTTGTTCTTTCATATTCCTACTACTCCACTGCCCTATTTTACTAGTAAATAGTGGCAATCTGTTTGTCTAATGCCAGTTAAGCAGTGGACATTACAATAGCAAAGCTAAGATAGGCCTGATTTGTCTTTCTGTAGTACCAGGGCTAGGTTATTTAAGGAGAGCAATCTTGTTTATCTGGATCACTTAACTTCACTATAGCCCAGAATGCTGAAGTTGACAGACTCCATTTGATTCATTAGAGAATACTGTCTTAAAAACAATGGTCAAAAATGCCACCATTTGCTAAATAATACACAAAACTTGCTTTTCATATACTGATTTTAATATTAACCAATGATCACAAAATCCAATATAAAATGTTAGAAGTTATCACATTTTACTTAAAATTATAATTCAGTATTACTTGTTAAACAGGTAATAAAGCAAAATCAGACAAAATTACTTTTGAAGCTAGTGTATAGCCTTAATGGTAAAGTACTTGCTTTGCATGTGTGAGGCCTGAGTTCAATCCCCAGCAACAACTAAAGTTAAATTAAAAAAACTGTTAGCTATTAATAAAAGTCAATTCAATGCACTGAAATAATTTGAATGCCTATTTGAGTGCTTACTATTTACCAAATATGTAGCAAGTAACAATACAAGTATAAAATAACATAATCATTGTTTTCATGAATCTAAAATACAGTCTATTTGATCTACTTATTCTATATAAATGAGAACTATTTTTAGTAATACCAAAAAAAATTAACAGCAGCCAGAATATTACCATAAAATAAAATCCAGTTTTTGGAATTCCCAAAAGTAATCAAACATATTTATGGATGACTTTAAAACCAATTATCGCGGCTAAAGGACTAGCACAGCAGTTAGAGCACTCGCCTAGCAAGAGTAAGGCCCTGAGTTCAATTTCCCAGCATCACACAAGCTGGGTGTGGCAGTGCATTCCTGTAATCACTGCACTAATAAGCTGAGGCAGGAGGACTGCCTTGAGTCCAAGCCTTGCCTGGGTTACATAGTTCAGGACCAGCCTGAGCTATGGAGCGAGAACTCTGTCTTAAAATAAAATTTAAAAAATAAAATAAAATAAAATGAATAAATAAAATAGTAAAAGGAAAACTTACTATTTCATTCAGTAAAGATATACAAAAATTTCTAACATTCTCTTGCATTAGCTGGACACAGAGGGTAGACCTATAGTTCTGAGAACATGGCATGTACAGATGTATTGATGTCAAAACATACTGAAAATAGTTATGCCAAGAGGTTATGATAAATATCTTAAGCCTTAAGAGTCAAAAGCCCCATTTTCTTGTCATGATAGTCACTGCAGGACATGACAGTTTATTTAAAAAAAAAAGCACCAGAATTTGTCTTATCTAAATTCAAGTCTCAGCTCTATCAATGAGAACTAAGAGTTCTTGGACAAGGTATTTACCTCTTCTGTAAAATAAGGAAGGTAGTTCTAAGTGGCCTTCTAGTAGCTGTAGCTTACTACAATTAGTAAAATCCATTTTGCAACCACAGTAACAAGAAATGTACATGGAAATGGCACTCTTAATGGGGCTCACATTTTTTAAAGTTTTCCATACATAAGAATGACTAACTACATATGTGCACAAAATGCTCAACTTCATCGTAAACCTAAATTTTGCACTTATACATATCAATAAAATGGGGAAAATTTAAAAAAAGAATAACTAAGTGTAGATGGTAGTATGAGCGCTTCAAGTAATATGTACTAAGCTGATGAAATAACTTCCATTTGTCCATACAGAGAACTGGCGGCCTGAAAGAATCCATAGCTTAGTACAGGAAGTACATGGCATCCTCTTTTCTTGTTAAAAAATCTTCACTACTTGAACCAGAGGAAATGTATGCATACTAATCATGTGGGTAGATTCAGTTTAACCTTTGTTAAAATTAGAATAATGTCTGCTCAATCTACCTTAAAATTCGAGACTAAGATGTTTCACATTGAAAAGCTTCACATTAGAGAAATAAACTACTACTTCCCAAGACATTCAGGTAAATTTCACTAACCTCTCCTAAGTGGCAAAAACTAGCAAATTTCAAAGCATACAAAAATCCAGCAGAGATCACACTCAGAATGGTAAGTGATGCAGTAAAGAAGAATCACTGTTGAACCAAGTCCATACCAAGTCCATAAGTGCTTCAAAATTCTAGAACTCTCAAAAGCCACAAAAAACATATCTTATATCCACTATCGATTCTGAGTTTGCTAAGTTTCGTGGCAAACATATAAATGTAATTTCAGCAATCTGGAAAGAAGAAGCAAAAGATTCAAAGTTACAGCAGAGCTTACGCAATTTAGAAACAGAGTGAGATCCTGTCTAAAAGAAATAAATGAATAGATGCTGCCAAAATAATATCAATACTAATAATGTCACCACTAATAAAATAGCCTTATTCCTTGACATAAGAAATAACTTGAGTGCCTAAAATGAGATAGAAACTGCTCAAAGATATAGGCACCCAAAGGTTAAAAAAAAAAAAAAAAAAAAAAAAAAAAAAACATAAAGACCCTAATCCTATAGAGTCGTTATCTTCTAAAACTGAAAAAAGTAAAAACATTTAAATATATAAAATGTCACTTGGTGATAAAACTAGAGAAGAACACAGTAGGGTAAAAATGATGGTCATAATGCTCTTTGGGGAGTGGTTAGGATGAGAAAAAACGCTTCCTTAATAAAAAGACACTAAAATGTTTACGAGATTGAGGTAACTGTTCATCACTAATCTAATCATCAAATTCAAACCCCTCTTGCTTTAGCCTTCTGGACTTTGCTACAGCACAAAGCACTATTTATAATTTTTTTTTCAATCTTTAAAGTCTTTTCTCCCTTAGCTTTCTCCAAAGCGCAATTTTTCTAATCTCACAAGCTACGTACGCAAAGTTGAACCAAGTTAGTACTTAAGACTTTCTAGGAACATAAGGTACAAGAGGCTTTTTCTGCACACATTCAGTATTCCACAAATCAGATTCTTCTCCACTTCCCTTACTTTAGAAATTTTATAAAATCTTCAAAGACTCCTCCCACCACAATTTCTGGTCCTGCTCCAACCACCTATGTTTCTTTCTTCATTTGTTAGTTTGCCTAATGAATAATAGCATCCATTTGTATCATTTATATGCTAACAACGACTTAACTAAAAGCTCCTACTTTCAAGTAACTAAGAAATTTTTCCACCAGATACACCCAAGTATTAGGCAAACATATTTCTAAAGCCAAACACATTACCTCATCCTTCCTCTTAAAGATATTATCTTCTAGTCAAAGCTAATAATAGGAATCTGATTTATTCTTCTTCTCCCATTTAGCAGCTCTATTTCATTTTTTCTGAAAAATACCTTCTAAAGCTATTATTCCTTGTAAATTCCTCCTATATTAGTTCCAATCCTTATCTCATACATTTTCAGCCTCTCTTGCTATCTTGCTACCATAGTTACATGGGAAGATAAACCAAATACTATGTTTTACCCACAGTGGACTACTCCTTAGCATCTAACATGCCTTCTGTGATTTTTATCCATCTAAAAATACTCAGGGAGCCTCTAATATACTAAACATTTAGCTAGATGCTTTATGTATACTACATCACTTAATACTTAATGTAGTTTAAAAAGAACATAGCAAGGACTCAAGCACAAGCCTCGTCAGTCAATAGCTATTTATCTAGTATCTAACTCAGCACCAAAAAAAAAAAAAAAAAATTCAAATGACAGATAAATTAAGAGATAATTATTCAGTAAACTAGTATACATTAGCATAAAGGAAAAAACAAAACTTTCATGGGACATGATGGCTGTTTTTAAGTAAATCAAGGCTTACAATGAAGAGCAATCTTGCTTCTAAAAGTTTCAGAGGGCAATGTAAAAAGTATCTAATAATTTTAGTATTTTTAAAAGAGGAATGAGCAGTCTGGTCTCTGCCATTATTGTCATAACTATTTATTATAAAAGCAATTACAATACTGTAGATAAGAATAAAGTCCTAGATCTTATTACTTTTTTGTGTGTATATGATTCAGATTTTTTTTTTTTTTCAATAGGGCCTAATCCAGGCTGGTCCTGAACTCACTACGTTGCCCAAGCCTGCCTTGGAGTCAAGGCAATACTCCTGTCTCATCCTCCCTACAGCTGGGATTACAGGTGTGTGCCACCATGTCTGGCTTCTGTGGGGTTGGGAAATTGAACTCAGGCCCTTGGTTCTTGCTAAGCAAGTGTTTTAACCACTGCACTATTCCTCCAAGCCCTAGTTGTGATTTTAAGGCAGTCACTAAGTCACTCAGTTGCCCAAGACAGGCTCAAATTTGTGATTTTCCTGCCACAATCACTGCCACAGCACTGAGATTATAAGCAGGCATCAGCAGGTCCAGATCACTTCTTAATTGTTACAGATGATAAAGTCTATGAGACATTGGAATTCAAGTCTATAATTTCTACTGTACTCTGAGGCATGTGTGGGTCACAATATTTAGCTGAAAGGAGGCTAAAAGCTTTAATTACTCAAACCATATAAAGTACTATTTTCATTTATACAAAATCACAAGCAATAACTTACATTCAGTTTCAAAGTACAGCGTTCTGCCTAATGGCTCATCTCTATCTTGGAAGCATAAAAGTCCAAAATAACATGTGATTTATGATTTATAAGAAAATAACAAAAACTCTACAAGAAAGAGTAAGACCTGGGGCCCACTGGTGCAGGCCTGTACTCCCAGAACTCTGGGGGGTTGAGGCAGGAAGATGGTAAATGTGAGCCTAGCTTAGGCAATTTAGCAACTTAGTGAGAAGCTCTTACAAAAAGGAAAAGAAATGGGTTAGAAATGGGTTAGGGATGTAGTTCAGTGTGAAAGTCCTGGGCTGGATCCCCCAGTACCACAAAAAAAAAAAAAAAAAAAATATTTTCAATAGAACTGCTCGAGAATCCATATTTTTTCTGGTTTTATGATCATGGGTAATCTGGTAAGTAGTTCCAATTAGAAACTGAAGTCTAATGAGTACAGTATCTGTTCATTTACCATGGCACATTAAGGTTTTTCGTTCTGCTTTTTTTTTTTTTTTTTGTACTCAGGACTAAACAAAACTTTAGACTTTTACTGGACAACCCTACTCTATTTTATTTGTTGTTTTGAGACACGTCTCACTAAGTTACTAAATTGATCAGCCTGGGCTAGAACCTGTGATCCTCCTGCCTTAGTCTCTCAGAGTGCTGGGATATTTCATCTGACTAAATTTGAATATTTTGTAAGTATAATTAGAAACCTTTCAAATATTAGCCTTTAGCTCCCAATATAGGAAAGAAGCTATCTTATCTGTCATTACTTCAATGTTTATTAAATGAAGATACAGATCAACAAAATAATGAATAGAGTAACCTTAAGACTTAAATTTTTGTTTTTGCAAAATGTGATGTAACAGGAAATGATGTTTTTAAGAGAGAAGGGAGAAAAGGAGAGTGAAGCAAGAAAGGCAGTGTCCTCTCAAAAACAAAAACAAAACAAACAAACAAAAAAACTTAAGAGTCATTAACTGTTCTATCACACAAAATTGGCAATTTATATATATATATCAACCTAATTCATTATGATTAAATATATCATAGCTAACAATAGGATTATTTTGTTAGGAAAGAACTGTAAATACTCAGCACTGTTTAATGTAATTTTTTCCAGTATTTGGAATAGAACACTGAGCTACATCTACAGCCAGTCTTGTCTTTTATTCTGAAACAGCATCTTGCTAAGTCACTAAATTGTTCAGTCTGGGCTTAAACTTGAAATTCTCCTGCCACATATTACCAGAATGCAGAGATTACAGGGTATGGGCCACCAAGCCCTGGAAAAGGTATATTAAAAGCAAAGCCAAGGATGGAGGAATGGTACAGGAGTTAAAGCGCTTGCCTAGCAAGCATTAAGTACCTGAGTTGGATTCCTCGGCATCACATAAAGCAGGGTGTGGTGGCACATGCCTGTAATCCCAGCAGTCGGGAGGCTGAAGCAGAACTGCACTGAGTTTAAGGCTAGTCTGGACAACATAGTGAGTTCAAGACAGTTCTAGGCTAAAGAGCAAGATCCTGTCTCAAAATTAAAAAAAAAAAATGCAACATGCTCATTCTGTCTTACATCAGTATCCACATATTTCTCCACTTATTTAATTGAATATTATAAGTTTCCATTATACTTAAAATATTCTTAATAAGGTTTCAAGAGTGATGTCAGCATTGCTAATATGTAAGAACAATTAAAATGAGCCAGGCTTTAACTCTTTTTACTCTTGATTGTTGTATTCTTACTGCTGGAAAATGCTCTGGGTACTTAAGTTAAAAAACATGAAGATTGTTGCTTAAATTATAAATGTTGAATAAAAAATAAAAACCTGCAAAATGCTTTAAAGTACTATATGTATACTATGATAACCTTATGAGAATGCCAGAACCCATTCTTCTACTCACTTTGCTATAATACCACTGAATACTTTAAATAATTAAAAAAATTAAAAGGCTTTTTAGAGAAGTCCACTAAATAAATGTATCTTGTAAGGAAGGAGTCCTAACACAACCATTATGTCATGGAAACTTGACTGAAACTCCTACAAGTTGGCAAACAAGGTATGGCAAATGGAAAATTATGAGAAATCTTTGATTATCTATCATCCTCAGGTGTTTCATATGGAAGTTTTAACTCAGCTATTACATTTGCTTCCTGGTGAGCTAAGATCAATGAAAAAGTTACTTATTACCACTTTTCAGTTCACAGCACAGCCTGAAATAGGTAAGGCTTTATCGTACAATACACAATGCCTCTCTGCTCTTGCTTTATTCCACCTGAATTCATGCTGATTAGAATTTAAAAAAAAAAGCCAAAACCAAGCCAGGATCTTTCAATTTCAAGACTTGTTCATAAGAAGAACTATTTTTTTAACTCTTGAAATTGTTGTCAATGTTATTTTTTTCCTCCCTTTGTTTTTGAGCGAATGTTGTTCTTACACAAGACAAAATGTGTAAAGAGAAAAAATTAAAGAAATGGAAACAAAGCAAGATTTGGAGTCATGGTCTTATGGCAGGAGAATAACCCCAAAGAGAGGGAACCAACGGTGGCTCTTGCTTAAAACAGTCGTCGCGGTAAACCATCAAATTTTTCTGGTAATCTATTGTTCCAGCTCTAAAGCTGGCCAGGGACACTTCTTGGAAGATGCTCTGGCATCTCTCCGACGGAAAATGCTGCACAAATGGAAGACAGTTACCTGGGAAAATTGGCCAAGGAGAGGAGCATCAGGAGCTCACAGGAGGTCGGGGACTTGTCCCTGGGGACAGGCAAAGACTGGCGGTGGGGATATACAGTGAACATTATCCCAGAGTTTAGTTTGCAAAGGAAATCAAATCTGGCCGGGGGACGTGATTGCATAAAGGAAACTCAGAAGTCAGAAAAGAGAAAATGGCAGGGAAGGCCGTGGAAGCGTAAAGCAGAGGCACCGGAGGCTCGGATGGAGAAGCCCAGCGCAGCCCCGTCCGAGGCTGGGCCGCCTGCCAGTCATTCGCTCCCGGGCGCCGGGGGCTGCCGGGCGACCACCGCTCGGGCCTCTGCGGGAGCAGCGGGGACGCGTCAGGGTTCCCCGCTCCAGACCTGCCTCCCCTCCCCGGGAAGACAGCCACGACCCCCGAGCGCTCGGGCCCGCACGGCCGCCCAGCCCGCATCCCTCTCCCTTCTCACCTTCCAGCCCTTCCATTGCGCCACCGCCCAGCTCGGGCCGCCTCCTCCAACACCGCCCGCCGCCGCCCAGCTCCCGCGGTAGCAACGCGGCCGCGCCTCCCACCCGCTAACATCCCTGCCTCCCATTGGTCCGCCGGGCGGGGCGGGGCCACGGAAGGGCGGGACCGCGCTTCCTGCAGTCTCCGCCAGGCTGCCTCAGACTCTCTCAGACTCGCTGCCGCTCCGCCGCCTTCCAGAGAAGCCCGCCGTGTGGCGTCGAGTTGTATTCTGCGACCCAGCCGCGCCTTTGTTCAACCACAGCCTCCGTTTGCTTCTCTGCTTATTCTTCTCTTTAGAGTACCTCCGCGCGCCATGGGCTCTGCATCACCAG
The DNA here is from genome assembly GCA_004027205.1 of Ctenodactylus gundi. Lineage (NCBI taxonomy): Eukaryota > Metazoa > Chordata > Mammalia > Rodentia > Ctenodactylidae > Ctenodactylus > Ctenodactylus gundi. The sequence continues at coordinate 328,824 of PVKB01000774.1, forward strand.
TCAGTAAAGTACGTCTCCTTCCTTGCCTGTCCCTCTGAGGGGACTCTTAAGCAAACAGCAAATTAAGCGAAGGTCCGACTTACTTGTGTGTAACAGGCTCTTCATTTTTCCCTGGGCCCAGTATTTTGCCACAGTGAATCCTCTAGATTTTATGTTTACGAACCGCTTTATAGGTTAAGACATCATACTTCTAGACAAATCATATTTTCTACCTTGAATTTTGGAACTGAGTTTGCCCTAGGAAACCAAACTCTTCGAAACAATTTCCTCAGCCTGAAAGGTTGTCCAAAAATTAGAAATAAAACCCAGCCCTCCCTTCATCTTCCTCTCCTCCTGCCCTGACCCTATATTTTATCATCTTTGGGCCAAAGTAGTCTACCTTGATAACGTATGTGGTAACACCAAAACTATGCTTGGAGAGGGAGTTGAAACCAGGGTGGTCACCGATTCATGACAAAATGAAGCCTGTTTCTGTCAGAGTCAAAACTTCTGAGGATGAAGATAAGTTCAAAAGTAACTCAATCTTAATAGTTTTGCTTAACAGTCTAACACATATCAACAGAACCCGATTTTGAAAACCTAATTGAGCAGTAGTTAACAGGCCATATTGTTTAACACCACAACACCTACTGGCAAGTTATAAGTATTGCTATACTGTCCCGAACAAATCTTAAATTAAATTTAATTCTCAGTCGGTTTAATTGAAAAATCTTGATATCATATTTAATTTAGTTTACTGTTCAAGGCATTCGTCTTACAAACACCATTAAGCTTTAACAAGATAGTGGTTAGTCTCCATTCAAATGAGTATTGATTAAACAAGTAAACAAATGTGAGAGCCTATGTCTTTCATTGATGAGGTACTCCAAGAGCTTTGCAATGAAGTGCAGTCTATCTCTTGTGTAGGCTTATTTAAAGAAAACTTAACTGTACCTGAATTAGCTTATTTTGCTTTACCTATATTTCTGGCCTGGCTGTTATTGTCTTCTGAGATCCTGGACTTAGCTGGCTGTATGACAACCATGCAGGCAACTTAGTGACCCTGGACTGAGTGTAGAGTGGACTTTTTTCTTTTAGTGCTCTTAAGACAAAATTAGGAATATTTGAGGAGTAGGGACAGCTTTTCAAAGAACATTATGGAGAAAAAAAAGAACACATAGAAGAACATAAAGCCATTTACAAATTATAACTTCTTGCACTAAGGTTAAGACAAATATTGAGTTGACCTATATATGCCTTTTCATAATGACAATGATAGCAGTAAAGAAAATATCATCTTAAGTATGTTTAGCTCCTCCTCATGCACTCATGTATTCAATCTTAAGAACAATTCTACAGAAATATACTACAGTCTTTGAGAATTAACTTTTCATTGTTGAGATGTTTCAGAGGGTTCTTTTGGTCAATTGTTATACATTAGTGAATTTTAAGTCATGGATTTAAACTTTGCCCTAATTGTAAAGCTATAGTGATTTACTTCAACTCTTTTCTCCCCTTCTGTGGCTTATTTTCTACCTGCCTCTAAGGTAAACCTAAATGTTCAAACATATTATAAATCTCAATTCTCCAAAATATGTTTGGTATTCTTCTCTACAGATCATAGGGTGGCTGTGCTTGCATGCTATAGCTACCTTAGGTTCTTCAGCTTTTCCCTAGTACTAACTCGGGAATAAAGAGGACATCTTCCTGTCGGCCTTTGTTTCTTCTTTTGCTTCTTGCATGCCAGACCTATGAGTCTCTTTATTCATGATGTTCTTTTCTGACTGAACCTCTTCTCTCTCTAGTTGGTTCTGTTTGTTTTTTTTTCTGGAATACATTTTTTTTCAACAAATATTTATTGCTTAACCTTTTATATCTCCGACTGTTTTTATCACTAGAACTTCTAAAATGAGTGAAGCTTACTTTTTCACTTAGGTTCCTAAACTCTTCTTGCTAGTTTATTTTAGCTGCCAAGTGATCTTTTAGTTGGTAATAAAAAGTTCTTCCCACCTCCTTGTCATGCAAAAAGTAAGGCAAAAATTCAGAAATATTCACAGACTTGGTTCAGATCGTAAATCTTGGAAGTGGCTAAAATAACTATTGTGCCTATGTCTCATACCTTATATCTCAGATTCTTTCCCTTTGCATGCATTATGTTCACGTCAACCAGCTTTCCCTAGAACTAATCTATATTTTTTCTTCACCTTCCAAAAGGCTGGGCAGGCTGCATGTATCTTCTTATTTGGAACCTCTAGCTTTCTGTTGGCTCCTACACAAAGTTCAAATGTTCTTTGAGACATTCAGATCAATTGAAGAACATAACTAAATGAGATTCTAATTCTTGTTGAAAACACTAGTCAATTTATTGACTTGACTGATACTTCTTTTCTGCACAGCTATGAAAGAAATGAACTCCCACAATTTTGTGTACAAAGTTAGAAACATAAAAAATATGATTTTCATAAGAAATAGGGAAATGTATTTCCTTTAAAAGTAAGGAGAGGGAGATGTTGACCAGTGTTCTAGATTGAAAAAGCGTATTTAAAGTTGGCTGTTAGTAGTTTTATTTATAGACTGAAGCAAAAGAAATGTTCTTTTAGTGCTCAGGGGGGAAAAAAGAGTGATTTCAGACTGGGGAGGTGGAATTGGGGATGTTAGTCAGTGGTCAAAGGGTTTGTCTATCAAGCTCAAGGGTCTGGGTTTGATTCCCCAGTACCTCATAAACTGGGTATCATGGCACATGCCTGTAATCTTAGCACTTGGGAGGCTGACAGATGAGGGTTGCCATGAGTTTCAGCCCAGCGTGGCTTATCTAGTGACTTCAGAACCTACCTGGACTACAGATGGAGACTCTTGATTGTTGTGTACAACAATCAGAAAGCAAAGTTAGTAGGATATCAGAAGTGGAAATTTGCTGAGGGGTAGATGTTTTAAATGAGAAAACATAAATAAAGGAAAGAAAGGTTGAAATAGAGAAGGACTAAAGAATACTTAATTTCCTTCTACTGAGAAGGTACCAACTCCAATTATATTGTGGTAGAGATTATTTATTTCTTTCTCATCTAGATCGAAAACGAATTCTAAACTAAAAGGAACCTCTGGTCTTCATCTTTACAACAGTTTCAAATTGCAAAACAACAAATTGCGTAAATCTTCTGTTTATAATCCTATCTGATTTTCTTGGTCACCCTAATTCCAAACAGATTTTCAGCTGCAACTTCAAATCTGTTAAGATGTTTACTGTGTTAGTCGTAACAAGAAACTTTAAAAAAGGTTGTCTTTGATCCCTAGGAATTTAATATCTAGTAGAGCAAGTTCTAGGGCAAACAGAACACAGAGCAATAGAGGTACCATATGTTGTTAAGTGTTAGGTGTAATGGAACAACTTACAAAGGCACTTAGTTGTGTATGGTCATTACACCCTGAACGTGCCCGATCACATCTAAAGGTAATTAGTTGCAGAAGATGAATGAAACAATTCAAAAGATCTTACAGAGAGAATATAAATTCTGTTTTGGAAGAGTGTCATTTGATAGATAGAGGTCATTGACAACAAAAAGGTGATGCCATAAGCTTCCTTAAGAAAATGATCCAAACCTTTTATGTACTGGAGCAGTTAATAAAGAAGTAAGAAGAATACCTATAGTTTTATTCATGCATAAACATTTTCAGCTATACAATTCATAAGATTTTAATCTTAGGTAAAGGGTATTAAATTAATTATATATGACTATATATATATATATATATATATATATATATATATATTTCACCTGTTTATGCAGAGACATCTCTTTTTAAATTTTTATTATTTTGCTATTCATCCTCCATCTGAACTCAGTTTCCTCACTATAGGCACAGTTCTATTGCATTTATGCTGTAAATTCACAGAAACCATTGTGGATATGTGATTCCTTGAAACATATAAGTTGCTGTTTTTTATGTGCATCTTTTTTTAGTTTGTGTAAATGATATTCTCTGAACTTCACTGATTTTTTAAATTTTAAATTTAGTGATTTTTTTGCATTTGTTCCTCTGAACATTCATTCATGCATGCTACCATATAAAACACTGGTTTATTTGCATCAGAATGCTGCATAATATCTTACTGTATGCACAGACCCCATTTTATTTAGTCATTCCTGCAGTGAAGAGCATCCACTGGCTTCTACCTTGCTACTACAATGAACATCTTTGTACCTGTCCCCTTGTGAACCTGGGCTCAAGTTCCTCTGGGTTTAATCCCTAAAACAGATTACTGGATCATATCAATTTCTACTAAATATTCTGGGATTGCTTGCTGCAAGGACTATACCAGTGTATACTCCCATCAGTACTGTACTAAGTGCCCATCTTCCTATATCTCATTGATAACTGGACTTAACTCTGTCCAATCTGTTGAGAATCAAGAGTTGATTGTTTCTTCATATACTTGCTAATTCAGAATTGGTTTTCAATAAATTGCCTGGATTTATGTGCTGTTAAATTATACTATTCATCAAATCCGTTAATACAGTGGTCCTCTTTACCATAGAGGATTATATTCCAAGAGCCTCAGTGGACTGGTGAAACCCCACATACAATTGAACCCTATATTTACTATGTTTTCCCTTACATATGTATGTCTATGATCAATTTTAATTTATAAATAAATCACAGTAAAATATTTATTTATTTATTCATTTATTTTTGAGACAGAGTCTCACTCTGTAGCCCAGGCTGAACTCACTGTGGAGCTCAGGCTGGCCTTGACTCACAGCAGTCCTCTTGCTTCACTCTCCAGAGTGCTGAGATTACAGGTGTGTGCCAACACACCCAGCTTAAAACACAGTAAAATATTAACAATATTTAACATTTACATTATTAACAATCTAACAGAATTAAAAATTAAAGACTGTTATGGTTTAGATCTAGAATGTTCCCCAAGAGCCTAATATATCTGGATGTTGTAAACTTCCTATGGAACCATGTGCTGTTAAGAGGTGGGGGCTGGTTGGAAGAACACTGGGGTTTCTCCCATTATGGGTATTTCCTGGGAAAGGACCTGGAGGGATGTATGCTAGCTCCACCCTTCCTCCCTCATTCTGCTTCCTGATAGCCAGAGGATAAACATCTTTCTTCTACTTAGGCCTCTGCCATATGCTTCTGCCATTCGGAGCTGCCCACGAATAGACTGAGATCTTCTGAAACTGTAAGTTAAAATACTTTTTTAAATCCCTTATGATATCAGGTATTCTCCCTTATCAGTGAATGAGTAAGACAAAGACATCTTCAGCAAATGACATCATAGACAAACTTATGAAGTGTGATTCTGGGAGACTTTTAAATAATTAAAATTAGCAAAAACTTAGTATCTTATACTATAATGGAATTGCCAGCATTGTTACTCTTTTTGATGCTATTATTAAGTAAAATAGGTTTACTAAAACACAAACATTGCAGTACAGTGACAGTTGACCTCATAACCAAAATGGCTAAGTGACTAACAGGTAAGCAGTACATACAGCATATATATACTGGATAAAGGCATGATTCATGTCCTGGTCAAGACGGACCAGAATTGTGTGAGGTTTTATCATGACACTAAGAAAAGCACAAAGCACAGAATTTTAAAATTATAAATTGCTTTTTACTATAATACCTCACTTAGCAAATTTTGACCTCACCTCATTTGACCACAGATAATTGAAACTATGGAAAGCGAAAGCATGAGGTGTGCATTTTAGTTTATATTAAAGTTTTCCTTACCTCTAGGTTATGAGGGAATGTGCCTATATGTTTTCTATTAGATTTACATCTTTTATCTTTTCTAAATAGGTTTTTAGTGTATTAGGAGTTCACCATTGTATATGATATGTTTTAGGAATCCAATCTTAGTTTTGTCTTTATGATGAGTTTTTTTCTAACACTTTTCTTAAAAAAAGAAAGTAAATTGTCATGTAACATTTTTATATAAGGGGATATTGTGATCAATTTTGTTTTATAAACACAAAAATATCAGAGGAAATGACTATCTTCCTGAATGAAACAAAAAAAAGTCGGGATAAAAGAAGTATGAGTAGAATGAAAGCCGTTAGTGAAACTGAAATGATAGATATCTCTTCACATTAATTATCAGATGCGGAAAGACCAATAACTTAAGACAAAAGCAATTTCAATTATGTCCAAGTTTTCTTATGAAATTGAAAAAGATGAAGAGCTCATAAATGATTTTCTAGTAAAATCTCATTCAAGGCAGTTTAAAATGCAAAGCAATATAAAAAGTCTATGTTAAAAATTAAAATCATCCAACTTCTAATAATATATGCAAAAATACTAAAAATATTCTTCAGTCTCCACCAAGTCATTATTATAGAAGGTTTGTTCCAGCAAGGCAAGTGTAACTTAATAATAGAAAACATAATATAAATTTTAGATTTTACGTTTAACTCATAATAAAAGTTGAAATACTTGAAATACAATCTGGTGACAAGTTTTGTTATTTGTTGCATTGTCAAATCCACCAAAACTGTGTATTTGTGATTAGAGATGGCAGAACATTGAAGAAAGATTTCTTAGAGAATTTACTGTATTGCTATTTTATTTTACAATTCTGTCTTCTTCATTTTACTGATACAAGGGGAGAGTGGGTTGCAAAAGATAAAATGCACATCTACTTTTAAAGACCGAATTCTCTCTTGGATTATTTGACATATTCAGGTTTTCATACCTTAATTTAAAACACATTTATCTCCTACCTTGTGTTCAGCTGACAACTGCAACAGAAGTAGACCTTTTAGTAAGAATATGGAGTGTTCAAAGAGACACATAGTGGTTGATGAGAGACAAGAAGTGGTTAGATTTGTATTATCAGGATATAACATGACTCTATTGGAGGCCTAAACAGTAAGATACATAGATATAGGCAGAGATGAGATGTATAGACTGCTACCTGTTTTGTAATAGCCATCTCCTATTTTTCTTATAGCAGTATCACTTACATTTTTGCTGAATACTTGGAAATAAAATGAAGGCTATAAGCCTGCTCTGGTTTGGATCTGGAGTTTCCCTCCAAAAGCCTTGTGTATTTGGATCTGTGTGCTGTTGGGAAGTGGGGTTTGGCTGGAAGTGGCAGGTACCTGGGGCTTGACCTAAAGAATTGTGTCAATTTGTTGAGATTGAGGAGTCCTTTCAAATGTGTGTTATTGACTGGTGGGTAGGAAGGGACTAAGTTGACAGGGCTGCCCACGTGGTAGCTTGAGCAAGTAAAAGTAAGAAGAAACATTATTACAGCTTCTTTCAAGGAAAATTCTGGCCTTTGCCTAAATCTCCAGACATCAACTCCACTCACGTCATTTGGCTGCTCTCTCCCTTGGCTTTCTGTTTGCAATGCTGTGAGCAGCTCTCCAGCCTCTGCCATCCCTTTCACCATTGCCAGCTGCCCATGAAAACAGACTGTGTGAGACCTTCTGAAACTGTGAGCCAAATGAATCTCTGCTCCCTTAAGTTGTGGATGTCAAGTATTTTCATGGCAACAAGAAATCTTAATGTTTCTTGTAGATAGGTAGTCCAGATGACTAATTATTGATAACTTCAATGTGGATGATTTTTAATACATTTGGGAGAGGGACAGAAAAGGGAAGAATACCACAGAATAAAATGGAAAACTATTTCTTCTCTCTTATTGGCTATCATTTAAGCATGATAGTTGGACCTAGAATAGACTTCTTAGAACATAACATACTTTTGGGAACAGATTCCAGTCATAGGAGTAACAAAAGAAAAGAAGCATGAATCTTTAGCATCTGGGCCATTTGACTTAGTGATACCTGTTTTGGGTATCTTTTCAAAAAAGTTCAAAGCATCATATTACAGCAGATACATGTGCATACCCATGTTTATAGCAGCACAATTAATAATAACTAAATCATGGAAGATGCCAAAATAGCTAGCAGACCAGTGGATTATTAAAAATGTAGTGTATATATACACAATGAATACTACTCTGCCATAAAGACAGACATAAATCATTTGTAGGTAAATGTCTGCAACTTGAAATCATTATGCTTGGTGAAATGAATCAGACTCAGAAAATTTAATATTGCAAGCTCTCTCTAATATGAAAAACCCAGAATGTAAATAAAAAGAGTCAAATAAGTGAGACCTTGGGTGTCAGTGGGGATGAGGGAGGTAGTAGGAAGGCAAGAAAAAGGTTGAGGAAGGAAATGTGAAGTAGTTGTAATATGTATGTACACAAAATTCTGAAGTTTAAACCATTGTGTCTTGTATATGTTTATTATATATACATACTAATAAAAATAAGAGGGTGGAGAGGAGAAGGCCTAGGAGACCAGGTAGATTTCCCCAGAGAAGATAATGGCCTGAATCTATAGTAATGAACCGGCAGGTGCAGTGGAGACCTCAGGAAGTTGGAAACTCAAGGAACATGAAGCATCTGTTGAAGGAAGTTCCAGGCTTTGAATGAATCCAGACAAAATGAGATGCCATGTGGATTGCAAGTGTCAGTGCCATAGATGTGGGGCTGCCCAAGCCCTTTCTAGTGACATCCTGCCTTGGTTTTGGACACAGGGCTACAGGATTTAGTATTTGCCTTTTGGAGGTCCAACTTCCTTTAGTCCCATTTATTTCTATCTTTCTATTACTTCCTTTGGAATGGGAAGATTTACCATGTATGGTGGCAGTATTTAGCTTTCTCTTTTATTTTTATAGGGACATATCTCTTGGCTTTCAGTTTGCATTGTGCCCACAGTGTCTTTGGACTTGGACTTTTCAGCAGTGCTGGAATTGTTAAGACTGGTAACTTTTAGAGATGCATTGTAAATGCACTTTGCACAAATGGACATGAGCCTTATGGGGTCAGAGGTGGGTGGAATTTTATGGTTCATATATAAAACATTCCCCCAAATGGACCATGGAAGCCCTGTGCTTATCAGTGGTGTGCTCTGAAGAGTATTGTTGTATCCCAAACTTGCTGTTCTCTCTCTCTTTCTCTCTCTCTCTCTGTGTGTGTGTGTGTGTGTGTGTGTGTGTGTGAACAAAATGAACCTCTCTTTCTTTCAGGTGTGGCTAGTGAGTATTTTATTCCAGCAACAGAAATGTGACAAGCACCCTCTGTCCTTTTTGCCCTTCACAGCCGAGGAAGTAATGACAGACCCACCATCACCCTCACCATAAAATGCATCTCCTCCACACTCTAATTATGTTCCTGCTTCTAACAACTGCACTGTCTCTCACATGTACATTACAATAAACTGCTTTCTGTGCTCATTCTATCATTGGTAAATTCTTTTTATCACCTGTGTCTACAGTGCTGTCATGCATGGCATTTTGGTTGCCTATACAGGAAGTTTCTCTGTTGCGTCTGTTGGCCTCACTTTATTGTAGTTTTTACATATGGCTGACACGTCAGCCCATGGGGCAATTGATGGTCCCTTGTTCGGATTTCAGGAGAACCTGAATGCCTTGTGGCTGTGACCTGTACTGCAGTGGCCTGTTAGGTTATGAGCCAAGGAATTCTTTTCAGCCCATTACGGAAAGCCTTACTTTTTGTTTTCCCTGGCTGAGGCCACTCTATAGTAGGACCTGAAGGTAGTAGATAAAGGAGTAAGGGTCAGGGGCCACTTTTCTTCTTTTAGGACCCTCCTCACTCAATGCAGGGCACAGTTAGCTGCATTCACCCACGTGGCGAATTTATGCATATTGTAGGGACTTTTCTTTAACTGTCACTCCCCTCTGCCAATCCTTTGCTGCCACTGGTCTTCAGCTTTGTCCTCTTTTCTTTGGGCTTCCTGACTTGGAAGATCCACAAGTGAATAGATTTCCATTACTTTAGAACAATGAGTCTCCTCTTTTTCTTCATAACCAGTTGGTGTTCAAGCTCTCCTTATGAGTCTGTTTTCAGGTTTTTCAGATTGGTGAACCAGAAACAGTGGCTCGAGCACCAGGGTTGATGGCCTTAGTGCCATAGTGCACTCTGAACTTAAATCACTGGCCCTAGCCTCTTGGTCATAGGCCCTTCCACCATCACTTGCTTCAAACAGGTTTCAGTTTCATGAGAAGAAGCTGTCTGTCTTGGAGGATGCCCCAGATTGCAGCATGCTTCAGAAATTCCCTATGCATACATCGGAAAGTCCATTGACCTCTATAGACACTGTTTTTGGTGAACATCATCCCTCCACAGGACCCAAGAACGGATCTTGTGCTGTCTAACTTTCTTGGCTAGATCTTGGATTATACTCTTAATAATAATTGCTCTAAATTTAATCCTCAAGCTCTTGAAACATTTTTCCTGTGCAACACTGCCTGGCTTCAGTATCATCTCTTGGAGTAAGAAAACTGTCCCTTAATATATTCTATAACATCATGTTACAATTAGATATCTTTTGTCTCAGTCATGAGAGAGTTTATAACAGTCTTTGTGTTCAGATTTTTGTAGCTCTCTCATACAAGCCTTAGCTGAGAGAGAGAGATGCCATATGTGCTTTTTAAATTCTTGTTTTCTGGCCCTAAAAATGATGTCTTGAAAGACTCTTTTTTCAGTTTCTTTCAGACCCTACTTCTTTCCATTGAATAATTTATCCTCTTCTACTCCCTCTTCATACTTTGAAACCCTTTACTTCTTTTGACTGTTATTAGTGTAATTCTGTCATATTCAAGTAGCAAAAGTATCATAAGAAATCTCTATTATGATTCATATGCAAATAAAAATACAAAGCTGTACCCCCATGGGATAAATCAAATTGAGTGATCTATTCCTATAAATCTTAAACCAAAGAGAAACTTACAACTGATACTCAATATGTCCTCTTCTACCTTGATCTTGTTTCCTGCCTTTGTATCCCTATGGTATTAGGGGTTCTTTCTTTGAAGAAGTTAAACCTTCTGGTGCCTCCCTGCCACAGAATGGATGTTTTTACTGTAATCTACCAAGGCCCTGATACACAAATTGTCCCAACAATCAGCTTTTCCCAATTTCCCTTTCCATCTTCAAGTCAATCTGGGAATTCCCAGGGAGGGGGGTGGGAACTAGGGCTGCAGGGTTACAAATGATGTCACAAAGCTACCATACCTTCCCTCTCAAATTAAGGCCTTACATGACCATATAGAATCCCCTGCCATAGTAGCCCTTCAAAATCTCCAGGTTTAGACATGCTCACTGTAGTAGTGGGGGGAAGGATCCAGCCATTATACCAATCAGATATACAACAATCTGTAAATGTTTAAAGAGATCAGGCATCCTAATTACAAGAATAAGAACTCCACAGATGTATATCCTGAAAACACACTTAGGGATGGATTTTTGGCTGCCTTGGTGTCCTAAAAGTGGTACCCTTCCTCCTCATGTTTGGACCCTCTTCCATAGTTATGAGAGATACACCTGTAAATGTTGGCCTAAAAATGATTACAACCCCTTTCCACTAATAGAGCCTCTGACTGCACCCTTCACTACTCAGGCATCAAAATGATTGATGTAAAGATAACCCTGAGAATGTACAAATATGTACCTTCCAGTATTCAGCTCAGGCATTTGAAATTTAACTTTTTTTTCTTCTTTCTCAAATTTACTAGTCTTTTGAAGCACATGCTTGTGGTTATTTTCTAATGTGGACTGGTGGGTAAGACCAGGTTTAAGAATAGCAACAAAGATATAGCAATATATATATATACCTTTTGGTGAATATCCCAATAAAAGGATTGGTTGGATTCAGAGAACAGGCATCAAGATTTAACTACTGCGACCCATTCGAGAAATAGGAAGCTGAGTTAGAGTGGTGACTTAAGTGAAATGATTTAGGTGTGAAGATTAATATATTAAGTACTGTATAGTTTCCTTGACTTGGAAAACACAGAACACAGACATTTTCTAGAACCACATGAAGTGATAGCCGGAGTTGGGGGAAGGGATAAGGATGGTGTGGGAGGGTCAAAAATGGGAAGGGATTGTAAAGTTGATATGATACATATGTGCATGAAATACCCAAATTCATTGTAAACACTATGTATGTAAATTAACAAAAATAGTGGGAAAAAATGGCCTGATTCTTCTACATTACAGACATCTCTGACCTACCCAATGTAATCCCCACAATAACTAGCCAATCTACAACAGCAAATTCATAGCCTGACTTTCTTTGTCCCCCAGAAGCAAGAAGCTCCACAAGATGAAAACTCTGCTCATAATTAATGTTACAATTTTGCTGATTTGATAGGGAGGGATATGTAGAAATAGGACAATGAAATCCTTTTTTGTTATGGACAGAAAGACATTGAGAACATTTCTTAGACTTCAGGCCTAACAACATTTCAAGATGTCAACGCACAAGCTTTCCCACAAACAAATATACTCTATGCGCAGTTGCCCTCACAACCAAGTAGGTAGTCTCCCAGGGCCTATGGGGAAGCCACCCCCATTCTGTACCACAAAAACCATCCCCTCTTGGCTCTTGTGTATTTCATTCTCCTGACTCTCTCATTGTCTCTCATACTTGCACTTCAAAAAGCTTCCTTTAGTACTCTTCTATTCTTGGTATATTATTTTACCACCTGCATCACTCAGCTTCATGCACTATCATACATGGCAAGGAACATGAGAAAATAATCAGAGTCCTGCTTCCCTTAGTCCAGTGTGAATTATAGAAGCTTCCTACAGCCTTTAAAAGCTGCCTAAAAATTTCTGAAAAATGCTGCAAGTAAGTTTTAAATAATATTGATGATGATGTCAGGATACATGTTTTAAAGACAAGAGAGAAAGAGACTCCTATTATCACCTAAATGAATGTCTTCATGGTTTTAAAGGCAACTATTAAAAATTATAGTTCTGTACTTGTTTTTTAATAGAGTACACTGTATGAAGATCCACTTGTGTAAACCTGTGCTAATATTGTGGATTAGCTGGTTTTGTCTTTAGAACAAACAGATGATAATAAAACATTAAAGCTATAACTTTTATTGTAAATACAAATATAATTAGAATTCTTTACCATTGACTATATGTTAAATGCTGACATTTGCAAAGATTTTTTGAAGAAAAGTTTTCATTCTTTACAATGATAATATACTCTTCTATTTACTTTTTATTTGTAATATATGCCACAAACATACATTTGGCATGTTATGCATATAATATTGTCACATGAATCCAACACTTGTTTGCTTGCAGTTTCTAAGAGACAGGTTTCTTAGCAGCTAACTAATCAACCAAACAGAGACAAGAGTCTCCTCTTGTCCTGTTTTCATAACATAGTTTACATCTCCATAAGAAGGAAATTCTATATATCAAAATGAGTAGTGGCTCTGTTAGGAACATTCATGAGACTTGATAATGGAGGTTGCTGCTACATTTTTAAAATGACCATTAAAGGGAGGTTTATCTATCAATATTGGCTAAAGATTCATATAGTTCCTTCCCCCCCCCCCCCACACACACAATTGCCTTCCTTATATCTGTGGTGTTATAGACCTACACAGAAGAAAGTCCACACCTAACAAGTGGCTGACAGCCTGACTTTTTCATCCAAGTGTGCTAAGACCAATGTTCAAATATGATTGCATTCTTGCCTACCTTTCTTCTGCTCAACTGCCCCTACTTGCTTTTGTTACTCAAGGGGAGTTGTCTTTTAATAGATATATTCCATGAGAATCTCTTTCAGTCTTTGTTTCTAGAAAATTTAACCTAAGACTCTCTTAGAGTTACATCCAATGAACATTTTTATTTCACTCCATGCTCAGCTTTACTTCCAACTTGAGTTGAAAAGTTTAGCCTAGCTTCCACTGCTGTCTTGTTTTACACTCTTATCACCAAGATTGTAAAATATTGATAAGGGTATTTAAGCAGGCTTCATTTTACCCGTAGGGTTTTCAGAGAGTTTTAAATAACTATACAGAGTGTCAACTAATTAATGTGTAATTTTAACATTTTCATAGACAATTATAACTTATACAAAACTTAGTTTAATATTGCAATAGAGGAATTTAATAAGTATTTTTAAGTGCTTAAGTAAATATGAGTGAATAATGTGGCTTTCACAATGATTTTTTTAGGTAAACATTTATTTAAACCATAATGGTTATGGCTAATGTAATATTGTGAAATGCAAGCCATTTCCCATGTCTCATGCATTTTTTATAACTTACTTATAAGGCAGAAATTATTCATCTCTTTTTTATGTTGTAGAGGCTAAGTTTCAACAAGACTAATGGACTTCTTTAAATTAGAGATAAAAAGTGACAAGACAAAAAACAGTACCTGATTTAATAAGCCATGTACCATAATATAACTGACTTTTAAAAATGATATTGAGTTGGTTGTTAATGACAAGATTACAGTGGGATTCATTCTTTCTAGAGTTTCAGATCAAAGGAGAGAGGACTGGTAAATTGTGCATAGAATAGCACAATGTATGCCCTTTGAATTATTCCATGCTTCCCTTGATAACAGAATCTATACATGCTGCTTATTTTATAGTGTCATCATTGTAGGGTAGTGTGTCCAGATATTTAGTCAGAAATTATTCAGAATATTTTCTGGAGGTGTTTTAGATAAGATTAATATTTAAATGAGTAGACTTTGAGTAAAGCCAGTTACCCTCTGTGATATGTATAGACTTCTTCTGTTACAAAGTTTCTTCCTTGAAGCTCCCTGAACATGGACTGAAGCCTCTGAAACCATGAGCCAAAATAAGCTCCTCCTCCTATAAATTATTAGCGTCATGTATTTTGTCTCTGCAGCAGAAAGCCCAATAATATATGTATCCTATGATCAGTCTACCAAAGAGAATACCTGTCACTATATACATTCTTCAAAAACAAGATACAAAGTTCATCTCCTATAAGAAACTATTTCAATTCCATATCATTTGAATATTTTCTCTCTCTAACTCATCTGTCTCTTGTTACCTGAGCTACTTATTCAGGTGCTGCATGTTTCCATATATCAACATGTATTCTGAACATTTTTCATGTATCGAATATCTATTATCTTCTAGATAATTAGTCCAACATGTTGAGGAAAGTTGCTCAATTCTTGGCATCTGGAAAGCAGAGTATAGGGAAAGAGCCAAAGAAGAAGGGGTCAGGACAGACATACTTCCAAGATCACACCCCCAAGAGCTACTTAAGCATACCTGAAACATGCTTTACTAATCTCTTAGTCAGTTCTAAAAACAATCAAGGTGACATTCAACATTAACCATCACAAGCCCTGACCTCCTAGAGTTGATACCTAATTAAATCTCCACTATATTTAATCTCTAATTAAAGACAATAACAAGTCTTTAATTCCACCTGATATAATCCAATTATGCTGTATATAGTAAAGAATATATTATTTCCTTTTTTTTTGAAACTCAACAATTCTGATTTAGCATTTCTGAAAAGTCCAAGTCTTCATAGTTTGAAGACTGGGAGAATTGACAGGTGTCTCACTTTCTATTAGTGTGACATAATACCCAGCATCCACAATTTAAAGGAAGACATATTGATTTAACTCACATTTCAGAAGGTCTAATATAGTCAACTCATTAGAGTAGCCAGAAACAGTGAAGGCACATGCAGAGGCTTATGGCAGTGCAAACAGAAATGAAGTGAAGCAAGAGCCAAGTATATTATGTGGAGACTTAGGCAAGGCCAGAGCTTTCCCAGGAAGAAGCCATAACAATGTTTCTTCTTCCTTTAATTCTTTTAAACAGTCTGTAAACTCCCAAGCCCAGGTTGGGTGCCCCTCCATCACTTACGGGCCCACAAGCCAGAAACAAACACCTGAAAGTTCTGCCCAGGCTGCACCAGCCTCAACAAGTTGATACAGTCTTTCCAGATCAAACCTCAAGCATCTTCCCCTTTCAGCCAGTCCCTACTTCCCAAAAATTTATCCTATTACATCCAAATGTGAGGCTTCTGAGGTGCCTATCAGATCCAAACCTTAGCATTCTGCTCCAGGCCTGCAAAAGGTTCATGTCGACTTTCTTATGTGAAATGCATTTAGTGATTTTCTAAGAGTTGCCGAAGTCTTAACAGTTCCAGGGCTGCTGAGAAGTCCCAGTCCAAAGTCTCTGAGATGCAAGGTAAACTCTTAGCTACAAGCACCTGTAAAAATCAAAAAGTTAAGCACTTCTAACATACAATGGCAAAAGATAAACATTCTCATTCCAAAGGGAGGAACAGGAGGATAGAAAGCAATTGGACCAAAACAAGTTCTAAACCCAACGGAACAAGAGTTAAAGCCTATAGCTCTGTGTCCAGTGCCTGGGGTAAACAGTAGCAAGATCTGAGCTCCAAGGGCCTGGGTAGCCCCTCCCTTACATGATGTCTCCTGCTGCAATCCTTACCTTTTCTCCTTTAGGCTGGCATTACCTACAGCCAGCAGCCTTTCTGTGGTGGTTTGGATCTGGAGTGTCCCCCAAAAGCCTACATGTTCCTACAAGATGCTGTGCAGGGTTGGGAGGTGGGGTCTGGCTGGAAGGGGTGAATGCTTGGGGCTTGACTTGGAAGTGTTTATGCTGATTCCATCATTCCTCCCAGTCCTTCTCTGCTCCACCATGCTTCCAAGGATCTCCAGCCCTACCATGTGATTCCACCATTTACAAGCCATCCACCCTTGAATGGACTGAGACCTTCTGAAACTGTAAGCTACAATAAAACTTTTCTCCCTAAGTTGTGGACATTTCAGGTATTGCGTCACAGCGATGAAAAAGTTACTAACACACTTCCTCAGAGGACAAATCATGCTCCTGGATTGTTGAAATTTTCAGGGTCTCTGTTACACCTTAGGCTGTTCCTTACGACTTCTCACACTTCCCTCTCAGGGGCACACTGACTAGCCTCCAAAGCTTTCATCTGAAATCTGGGTGGAAGCTTCCATGACCTCCCAATTCTTATACTCTGCAAGCCTATAAAAGCAGGACTGAGGATGTCACCAACTTCTGCCACTTGCTGGAGCAATGGTCTGTCCCTCCTGGCCTTTGGCTCTGCTGGATGCCCTGGGGTACTCGTCTCAGTAAGGGCTTTTGCCTTTCCACCATTTAATTGGCAAAGTGTGGGATCTTTTTGATGCCTGAGACATCCTCAAGGCATCTTTTTTACAGTCCTGGCTCCGGGTATTGGCTTCTTTTTAATGCTAATCTCTTTAACATCCCTATGCTCTTTTGTCCCCCTTTGCAGCCCCTTCCAATCTGGCATTTTTTTCTGGCATGTTTTCCTATTATTTAGTGTACAACTGGCTAAAAGCCGAAAGCAGTATCCATGTGACAATTTGAACACTGGTTTGAGTACCCTTCGTTAGTTCAGCTGGTAGAGTAGAGGACAATAGAGGGAGGTTATGAACACTGGGGTGCCTTGTGATTTCCTCTCCCAGATTAATTAATTCACCATCCTTAATCTTAGTTTCAGGTAAAGTGGATGGGCAAGGGCATAGAGTAGCTTGCCCATATAGTTCTTCCCATCTGAAATTTTCTGAGCCTGGCCTGTAAAATCCACATTTCTATCAGCATTCTGATCTTCTGAGCTCTGACCAAAATCTCCCATCAAGTGAAGGTCAGAGCACTCCAAGGCTTCTTCAGCTGACAGTCCTCAAACCTGTCCAAACT
Source organism: Ctenodactylus gundi (assembly GCA_004027205.1). Lineage (NCBI taxonomy): Eukaryota > Metazoa > Chordata > Mammalia > Rodentia > Ctenodactylidae > Ctenodactylus > Ctenodactylus gundi. The sequence continues at coordinate 346,382 of PVKB01000774.1, forward strand.
TCCCTCCCACATCAGGTAAAGTCACAAGAACGACCTAGTTTCTCAGGTAACAATTTCTCTCTTAGTTAATTTCTCAGTGCTGTGACAGAGTACCTGACATCCACAATTTAAGGGAAGAAAGATTCATTTAGCTCACAGTTTCAGAAGGTCTCACACAGTCTGTTCACGGAACAGCTGGCAACAGTGAAGGCACACAGCAGAGGCTGGAGAGAGAGATGTTTATGGCAGTGCAGGCAGAAACTAAGTGAAGCAGGAGCCAAATCAGATCTCTGAAGAATTACAGCAGGGCTGAAGGTTTTCTGGTAAGAAGCTGTAACAGTGCTTCTTCTTTCCTTTATTTACCTCAAGCTGCCCTTTGGGCCCTACCCTAGGGTGGATGCCCCTTCCTCACTTCCTGGCCCACAAGTCAATAACAAATACCTGAAAGCTCTGCACTGGGCACACCCAAGCCTCAGAAACTGATGTGATCTTTCCAGATCAAACCCCAGGCATCTGGCCCTTCCAGCCAATCCCTATCTCCCAATAACACAATAACACACAGTTCCACAGTTATCCCACTATATCTAAACACATGAGGCTTTTGGGGGACATTCCAGATGCAAATAGCAACAGGTGATCTCTTTTAACAATTTCTCTTTTTTTGTCATTAATTTAAATAATAAAATTCATAAAACATTTTTTGTGTATAATTACTCCTTACCTTGAAGTGTCAATTAGTAATTCCCAAATTTTTTAATGAACTTCATTGTTAACCACTCATTTATTGACCTTCCAGTCCATCAAACTTCTCTGCGTGATGAAACTTCGGCTCTCTGTCAGTGGTTTGTCTGATTCTACAGATCATTACAGGATTATTTCTAGCCAAACATTGCACAGCAGACACCACCTCAGCTTTCTCCTCAGTCATCCATATCTGCCGAAATGTAAATTATAGATGAGTAATTTGCTGTTTATGTGATTATAGTGCAAACTTTTGGGGGCTAAAGTATTTCTTTAAAATTCTTATTATACTATGAAAGTATATCCATAATTTTTATTTGTAATTATTAATATATGTGATGACTTCTGAGGATAAACTTTAGAAAAATAACTGTATGTACTTTAAACAAGATTTAACTGTATGCCACTCAATTACTTTTCTCAGAATAAATCTAGTGCCTGTTACAGTTAATTATTTTTACATCTTCACACAGTTTTTGAGTGTCAGGAAGTTCTTTTGAAATTGTGTGTTGTATTTTTAAAATTGTGGTTTTCTTTTATAATATATAATCCCAAAGAAGGTAAAAGCTTTGCTTCTTGTGGTGGTTGATTCTGTGGCAATTTTTTGCCAAGATGTGCCAGGTTAGATATTATTTCTGCTGTATGTTTGAGGACATTTTAAAGCAAGAGTTTCACTTAAATAGGTAGACACAGCAAGTTTCCTTCCCCAATATCGGTGAGCATAATTCAATCCATTGATGGCTTAAACAGAAAAAAAAGAAAGACAGAGAAAGGAGGAGGAATTCACCTCTTGTTTTCTTTTTTTTTTTCTACCTAATTGGGTTGTCTATATTCTTCCTTTGTTTGGTACTCCTGGTTTCCCAGTCTTTGGACTTAAACTGAATTATCCATTTGTGCTCTTGGATCTCTAGCTTCCAAAGGACAGATTGTGGAATTTTCAGTCTCCCTAATTTCATGAGCTAATTCCTTGTGACAAGTCTCTTTCAAAATATCTTTCCCTTTGGTTCTGTGTCCCTGGAGAACTCTAATATATGTCAGGTGCAATAAACAATTCATAGTTCATGTTGGAACTTTACTCATATTTTTAAAAGATTGCAGATACTTAAATGCTTTGTTAAACACTAAGCAAAACTAGGGATTTAGGAATAATTTAAAGATTTATTTGTATCAAATTTAGTTTTATATTAAATAATTTAATGATGGAAATCTTCAAAAATGCCTATGAATTAACACATGTTAAAACATGTGCACAATGTTTATATAACCTAAATAATACTAGTAACCTGAACAAAGGAAGAAATTGAAATGATGCATTATCACCCCCTAGTGGTTTTCTGTTAGGAGCTATTATATAAGAAACTACTGTTAGTAGTATGGGAACCATATGAAAGAAAGTGTAGATATATACAATTCATTTTATTAAAATGGCTAGCTATTAAGGCTGTATGATTACTTTTAAATCTATATCAGATTTTGGGATATAAGTAAATGACTATAGAAATGCATCACTAAAACTTTTTAAAGAGTTTTGTTAAAAGTTAAAGGCCTGGAAACATAGGTCAGTGGTTAGAGCACTTGCCTAGCTAGTACAAAGTCCTAGGCTCAATTCCTCAGCATCCCATAAGCTGGGTGTGCTGGTGGATGCCTGTAATCCTAGACACTGAATGCTAAGGCAGGAGAATTGCCATGTGTTCCAATCTAGCCTGGGCTATGTAATAAGCTCGGAACCAGTCAAAACACAGAGGGAAACTCTGTCTCAAAAAAAGTGATAATTTTATATTTTTCTTTACATAAATGATCTCTTTTTTTTCTGTGTTTATTTCTCTCTCTCTCTGTCTCTCTATATATATACATACAAATTTAATAGATGAAATATTCTTTCTCTAATATATGATCATTAAAAGATGTATATTGTATTTAATTTTTGCTAGTAATATCTTTAGAAATTTTCTTTATTATAATAACATAATCAGAATTGGTAGTATTATTTTGGGGTCTGTCTATTTCTCATAGCTTTTTATGAATAAATTAATTTTTACTGCCATTTTGGGAGTGTGCATTTAAATTTCACATATATTAAATTTTTGTTGAATTTGATCAAGTTATAAAAACCACTAAAATAATTTTTGGATATTGGAAATCATGTAAAATCTGTAAATCTGATTTTAATTCTGTTTTGGCTACTTACTAATATGATTCGAGGCAAATAATAGTAATATACCACTTTATGTTTCTATTTTCTTCTGTAAGACAAAGGATTCTATTTCCTGAGAAGGAAATGTGATTAATCTCTGCCCATGTACTCAAAAAACATTCAGATTTTTTTTCAGAATATATTTCTATCAATATTAACATGAATTTAATTTTCTTTTTTTAAACAAAGGAGTTTGTTTAATACTTTAAAATTATTTAATTTTTTATGTCTATATTAAATCACTGTTGTTTAACCTATGTCAAGAAAGTTCTATGAAAGATATTGTGCATATAAATTAGACAATGGTTTCTGTCTGTCCCTGAGACTTAATTCGCCTCTGTGCAGCTTTGTGAGAACATGGATGCAGAACACATGCATCTGTTATGCACAGTGGCAGGTGGCTTTCTAAGGGTAACTCACTGGCTAGAATTTTTTGAGCCCTAAGAGCCACTCACAAGATTTCTATTAGAATAGTAGCTACTATTGACAGCACGTTTCAGTGACACAAAATTAGTCTCGAAACTTGCTTACTTGGATGACATACTCATCCTGCACAGAGAAGAGAACCTCTCACCTCAGGGGAGGATGATGACTGTGTTCAAGATAGAATTCCAGTTTGGTTACATTCAGAGCCAAACTGGAGTTAAAGGGACCACACATGAACATTGGGAGTTTTTACATTTCAAACATTAGCAAAAAGTTTGAAAGTGATTGAATCATGGCCTTCTTTCTCATATCTGGTGCCTGATCATCTAACTCAGCTTACGCTAGGTGAAAACAGTTTGTCCATGCTAGAAGAGGATCAACTGAGATCACCAATAACAGTGGCCTTATAAATAACTGTGAGACAGCTTCAAATCTTTATGCATTCTCAGTTAAAGTCAGTGTGGAATATCCTGAGATTACCACAAAAACTCTGAAAAGCCTGTTTCCATTTCCAGCTTCCCCTCTTGGTGAAGCTGTGTTTCCTACAGTGACAGCAGCTAAACTGAGATCACAGAGTAGACTAGACACTTCATGTGTCATTTTCTCCATCACTTCCAGATGAGACCATCTAGCTGCAGGAAACCAAGCTCAGGGCTCCCATTGGTTCTGCATTATGATGAGTTAGTTCTACAGTTGTTTTATTACAAATCATAATATAATACTAATAAACACAGAGTACAAAATAATATAATGTGTCAACCATCAAGAAAACATCCTCTCAGTTTTCCATTTGTAGGAAAACTATCTTTCATAAAATCAGCCCTAGGTGCCAAACAGTCAGGAACCACTGGTTTAGAGTTTCTGAGGTCAGTGAAACTGTGTTTTCCTTATATTCAGGAAGTTCCAGTGAAATAGATATTTGCTTAAAAAAAGAGTATTTGAAGGAAGAGAGGTGATTGAAGATGTGTATAGTGGATATTAGAAGTAGTATGTGACCTCTGCTTTGTAATAAAATAAGAAGTTAAGACAAATATTTATGTTATAGATAGAGCATTATTCTTACTATTGTTCACTGTTCTTTTACAGTATAATTGCTGAAACTGGGGGCTAACAAGAATATATGCTAATCTTAAAAGTGTATTTCAGTGCTTTATATTTAATATAGAAAACTGCTGTTAATAACTTATAGTATAGGAAGCATCTGAGAAGTATGCTGTTTAAAGTATTCACAATGAAGTAAGGCCAGTCTTCAGGGTTAGGTGTATGTCTTACTTATTTTTTGGCTGAGACAAAATAGCTAACATCCACAACTTAAGAGAGGAAAGATTTATTTAGCTCACAGATTCAGAAGTTCTCACACAGTCCATTCATGTGTAGCTGGAAATGTTGGAAGCTCATGGCAAAGGCTGGAGACCTGCTTACAGCATTGCAGACAGACAGCCAAGTGAGGCAAGAGCCACCAGGACTGGAGTCTCAGGAAGGGCCAGAGCTTTATAGGGAAGAAGAAGTAGTAACAACGTTTCTTCTTCCTTCCTTTACTTAGTTCAAACTGCCCATTGGGCTGACCCCTCCCAAAGTGAGTGTCCTCCCTCAATTCCTTGCCCACAAATCAATGACACACACCAGAAAAATTTGTTCCCAGCACCTGCCAAACTCAGCAAGTTGATACAATCCCTCCAGATTAAGCCTCAAACATCTGCCACTTTGAGTCCTACCTCCAAACAGCACATGGTTCCACAGTAATATGACTACATCCAAATACATATGAGGCTTTTGGGAGACAATCCAGATCCAAACCATAGCCACTGAGTAATCATAAGGTCAATGTAGTTGCTGGGTTGACAGAGCTCTGGGCATTCCCATTTTATTAACTTGTAGGATATTTCTCTTGAACATATTATCATGACACTAAGTTAAGTATACTCAAAATTAAATGCATCAGAATCTCCCTACAGTCTCCCTTTTCAGCCTGTAAAGTTTGTCTGTTATTAGAGCTACTCTCCAGGAAAAGAAACCACAATCAACCTCAATTTCTTTCTCTTTTGATCCTTGTGGATAAGTTACTTTGAAGGTCAATTTTTGAATCTGTTAAGTGTTTTGATTTATTTATTTATTTATTTATTTTTGGTATTTGGGATTGAACTTAAGTTCTACTTGCTCCAAAGTTAAGTTTATAATAAACAGGCCATTTGATTCAGAAAACTTTGGGTGAAACTGTTTTCAGGTATATTTCAAGTTCTCAAGACAAGTAAATTAACTTGTTATCAAAACCATTGTAACTACCAGTAAGGTTTATGCTGAATAAGAAAAATAGCTTGGCTCAGTGGATTACCAAAGTTATTCTGTTAAAAACTGAAAAATAAAAGGAAGAAATAAAGACTATTAAAATTGGAAAAAATAGGAAGTCAGATGATCATTGTTTGTAGCTAACATGATATTATGTAAAGAAAGCCACAAATTCTCTGCTAAAAACTTAGAACTATTAAATGAATTCAGCAAAGATATCAGATACAAAACTAACATAAAAATCAGTAGGTAATATACCAATAGTTAATTATCTGAGAGTGAGACCCTGTCTCAAAAATATTATCTGAAAGACAAAGCAATCTCATTTACAGTGTATATAAAAGAAAATACCTAGAAATAAATTTTACCAGAAATCAAAGGACTGTAATGAAAGCTGCAAAACATTGATAAAAGAGATTGAAGAAAATACACAAAAATATGAAGATATGTTACATTCATGGGCTTGAGGAATCAATATTGTGAAAGTGCTCTTCCTCCTTAAAGTAATCTATAGATTTAGTGTAATCCCTAACAAAATATCAATGGCATTCTTTAAAAATAAGAAATTCCTAAAATTCCCATGAAATCACATATAAACCCCCAATAGTCAAAGCAATCTTGAGCAAACAGAACAAGGCATAAAGCATTACACATTTTCACTTCAGAATATACTACAAAGATATCATAACCAAAAGCAAGGTATCATCAAGCAAAAAGACATGTACATTAGCTGAACAGAGTATAGAACTTAGAAGTAGATCTGTACATCTCTATCCAACTGATATTTAACAAAGTAGCTAAGAAGACACATGTGGAAAGGACTATTTATTCAATAGATGGTGCTGTGAAAATTAGACATTTAGAGACAAAATAAAAGTCATTTGTAGCTTTCAAAATGTATAGAAATCAACTCAAAATATGCTATGTACCTAAATGTAAAACCTTAAAAATATAAGTACTAGTAGCAAAAATAGGAGAAATAATTGCAGACGTTGGAATGAGCAAGACTTTTTATGCATTTGGGGGCAGAGATGTAACACAAGAAGCACAGAGACAAAAATAAACATCGATAAAGGGATGGGATTACAGTGAGCGTAAAGCTCCTGTACAGCAAAGGAAACAATCAGCAAAGTAAAGCTCCTGTACAGCAAAGGAAACAATCAGCAAAGTAAAGAGACAGTCTATAGAATGGAAAAAAGTATTTGCAAACTAGCAAAGTAGGTATCTGCTAAGAAAATTAATACATAGTTTATGTAAGAAGCTCAAGTCTATAGTAAAACAATACAAACTATTCAAACTAGTAGATTAACACAAAATAAAAATATATAATAGACCTAAATAAGCATTTCTAAAAGACAGTAATACAGAAAATCAATAGTTACATGAAAAATATGTATTATCATTGATCATCGGGGGAGTGGAAATCCAAACAACAGAGATATCATTTCAATCCAGTTAGAAAGGTTATTACTAAAAAGACAAAAGATGGCAAGTGTTAGTAAGAATGGGGCAAAAAAGGAGCCCTGATGTACTGTTACTGGGAATGTAAATTAGTATATTCATTAAGGAAAACAGTAGGCACATTCCTCAACAAATTAAACATAGAACAATTATAGGATGCTCCAGTTGTACTATAGAGTACATATACAAGGAAAATGAAAAATATTGAAGACATATCGCCACTGCAAGGTTTATTGTAGCAGTATTCAGATTAGTTAAGATCTGAAATCAGTCTAAGTGCCCATCAGCTGTTGGATAAAGTGGGATGCATAGGCATAACAGGATATTTAGTCATGAAAAAAAGAAGAAATTCATCTGTGACAATGTGAACAAGTGGATATCATTATGTCTAATAAAATAAACCAGTTTTTTTAAAAGAAACACATGTGTACACTATTCTTCACGTGTTGTCTTAGTTACATTTCATTCATAGGACACAAAACCTGACATGCACAACTTAAAGGAGGAAAGATTTAATTTAGGTCACACTTTCAGGAGGTCTCAGGCCTTCCCTGGACAGATAGCAGTGGTGGAAGGTTGAGAACAGTTGCTCATCACCCTGAGAGAGCAAGGGCTGGGTTTGAGGAGAACCCAGGGCATGAGTATATCATTTCCAGGCCACACCATCAGTGATCCAGCACATGCTCAGTAACCCACTCCTTCCAACCAAGCCCTCCTTTATAATAGCACATAAAATCCATAGACAACTCACATCATCTGAGTACAGAAAGCTTTTGGGCGACATTGCAGATCTGAACCATGACATGTGGAAGCTAAAAATTTTATCTCACAGAAGCTGAGAGTTTAATAATAGTAACCAAAAGTGGCTGAGAATAGGCAGGAGGAAAGAAGGAGGGGAGATTGGTCACTGAGCACTTAATTATGGTAAGCCAAGTAGTTATCATCAGAACTATAGAAAAGATGTCTTGAGGGCATCTCAAAAGTCAGTAAGACCCCACTCATTAACACCTGAAGGGTAGAGAGATGAAAGACTTTGCTTTGAGAAGTGTACCCCAGAGCCAAAGGGGGGAAAATGCCTTTTAGAGTTCAGCCACCTAGTGTTCAACCATCTGGGAACTCAGAGACTTCTACAGAATTTGTCCAAGGGGGCCAGGCTACTGCTTAAGCCAGTAGCAGGCCTTGAGAATGTTCATGCAGTCCTATCTTTACAGGCTTGCAGACTGCAAGAGTTTGGGGTTCACAGAGGCTTCCACCCAGATTTCACAGGAAGGCCTGTGAGGCCAGGCAGCATTCCCCAGAAGGGCAATGTGTGAAGTTGTAAAGGAGAAGCTTAAGGTGTAATGGAGAACCCAGAAATTTGGAGAAGCCAGAAACATAGATCATCAGATGAGGAAAGCTGCAGGCTGTGAGTAGATTCTGCCCAAAGCAGAGAAGATGGAGGTTGTGGTAATCGGCATCAGTGCTGTAGGGATGGGGCCTTGCAAGCCCTTCTGACTCCATATCTTGCTGCAGTTTACCTGAGGTACTGGACATGGGAGTATGGGATTTAACCCTTACGCTGTTGGGTTTAGAGATTGTTTTGGTCCTATTGCCTTTTATCCTCCTATTTCTCCCTTTCAGAGTGGGAATGTTTACCGTATCAGTTGTAACTTGGAAGTGCTTAACTTTTTGGTTTTGACAGGAGCTCACAGTTGAGAATTTGCCTTGCATCTCAGAGGAGATTTTGGACTTGAAATTTTAGCAGTGCTAGAACTGTTAAGACTTTCAACTCTTGGAGAAGGCATAAATGCCTTTTGCCTAAGAGAGTAGACATGAGTCTTTTGGGGGCTGGGGGTGAAATGTCTTGGTTTGGATCAGGGGTGTCCCCCAAAAGCCTCATGTACCTATGGATACTGTATAGTTTCTGGAGGTGGGGCCTGGCTGGAAGGGGCAGATGCTTATGGCTTGGTCTGGAAGGGCCATTTGTTGCTTCTGTCCTTCTTGACTTCTCAGTTCTGCTATCCTGCTGTGAGGATCTTTGCCTCCCAGAGCACCAGCTCTGACTCTGGCTCTAGCTGTCGCCTCACCATGTAATTCCACCATTTTCTAGCCCCCCCCCCCCCTCGTGAAAGGACTGAGAACTTCTGAAACTGAAAGCTACAATAAATCTTTCCTCCCAAAGTTGTAGATTTCAGATATCGAGTCACAGCGATGAAAAAGTAACTAAGGTAACCTCATTTAAGCATTATACCTAATACACATATATGCAAAAGTCACATGGCACTCGATTAATACATACATTTTTATTTTTTTACTTATCAGTTATAAGGTAAATATAGCAACAAGTAAAATTAACATTTAAAATCCAAATTTCTGAACTTTAAAAGAGAATGAATGTAAAATTAAATATTATAGTGCTGGACCCAAAGGAGCTTAGAGTCTGAAAGATAGATTTGTATCCAGATGCACAAAGGACTGGATGCCAGCTCCAGTGTGCTCCAAATGTGCAGTGAATTATTAAAGCCAGACACATCTGTCTCAAAAATCTGAATATTTTTATGAATGAGAGGTATATTCTAAATTGGATATTATTTCTCTCTGGCCAAAATTTTTGATTGGTTAGGGCTCATGTTCCAAAGTCCTTCTTGGGGCTTTTGTTGTGGGATCCACATTTGCTGTGGAGGCACAGTGGTAGGATCTTGTAGATGAAGTGATGGTAACACTATTAAATGGAAGTTTCATGTTTGTGTGACCATTATGCCAAGAGTGGAATAGGGATCAGATTAATTTTTTTTTGTGTGTGTGTGTGGAGCATTTAAATGAATGTTCCTACAAGAATAAAGTAAATACTGAACTAGTCATAGTTGATAGCTCGGGAAAAAGAGTTAATTTCTGTACATCTTCATTTTCTTCTATACAAAATAGCTTAACAACGTTCAATCTCAAGGCTACTTTAAAGACCAGGAACAAAGAAGATTTTAATGGCCCTTTTACCTGATTCAAATTTTTTTAAAAAATTATCCATTTGCAATACACTTACTCCCTTAAGATTGACTTTGATATTTCATTTTAGCCTACTTTTATTTGTATGATTTTACAGCCTAAAGTGTGAATGATTTTTCTTAAAGTTTAATTTTATAGTCTACAAAAGTTGCAAAATAGTCTATAGCAATTTCAGAGCAGTAGCAGAGTGTATTCAACCACAGTAGAAACCAAAATCATTTCCAAGAGCTTAAGCATTTTTTTTTATCCCATATCCTCCAAATAATAAATCTTTCAAGGCCACTGTAGACACTGGTTTGTGTCCTAGAGGGAACATGTTCTGTGGCATTTGTAACAAAAGCTTCATTATTAAGCCTTCCGTTATTTTCACTCGTGTGCATTTTGTTATTTTTTATGAAATAAATATGGTTATTCTCAACCAAAGTTAGGAAAGAATAGTGATTCTGTTATTCTTTCAACTGAGCTGCTTTCTATCCCAAAAGAAAATAGACCATCCCCACAATCAAAGTGGGACATAATGAGGCCATCTGGTGTCTTGCTTAACAGACAAAGACAACTGCAGGACAGCCAGGAGACAAATTTAAGTTCTGTTAAGAATAGCAGGAAGTATTTTGGTTCTCATCAGTGTGGCAGCACTTGCGGTTTCCTTAAGCATACAAGACATGTCAGCTCAAGCCTGTGGATTTTTTTTTGGGTGAATGGAAATAACTCCCTTCTGGGCTTGTCCTTGACTGGAATGCTGACATGTGCAATGCTTGAAAACTAAGATCGTTTTATTGGAGTCAGACCTGGAACTTCAAAAGAAGAACCTATTTTAATAGCACTGTAATGCCCAATTTGCAGTTATAAGAAAGAACATTAATATTGAAAAGTGTGGGAGTTGCCTTTTGGTTCCCCTAACTTAGCTGTTATTTTTCTTTTCTTTTTTTGACATTTTTTCCCATTTTATTGATATGTACAAGTGCAGAATTTGAGGTTTACAATGGAGTTGAGCATTTTGTGCACGTACGTTTCTTCTCAAAGTGACAAGGGCTTTCCTGCTCTCCTTTTGTCCCTCCCCCTATCCTTCCTTCCCTCCCTTCACCCCCACCCTGTCCCGCTCTTTCGCTTTGTCTTTTGTCTAAAGTTCCATGAGATAGTTGTGGTCTCGGTCTCTCATATCAAAGTTGATGGAAATGGTAGGTGAAAATAATTAAGAGACATTATCATTTGTATTACAATGCTAGAATATTGGTAACTTGTGAAAGTTAGGTTAAGATTCTTCATACTTAATGTGAGTTCTCCACAAACTCAAATCTTTCCAAGTTTGTGATGGTTTGGTCATCAGATTCTTTTATGGACTCTATGTTGGTTGTTATGAGCACAAGTGCTGCCCAGGGGAAAATCAAATGAAATGTGGAGGTATAATTGGCAATTGAGAATAAAAATTTACTGAACGTCTGTTTGGTGTCACACAATTTATATTCAGTGAGTCTAGGTTAGGATTAACAGCAGTCATGAAGTAGAACTACATACTCTAGAATCTTACATGGGAATGAAGTTGTTTGATATTGTAATCTGCGAGTTGTAGGTCAGAGAAGTCCATGAAATCCCGTGATTCTCTGTAGTTTTGCCCAGATTACTGGTGCTGGTTTGTTGCTATTATTTTATTTGTCAAAATACCATTTCTTTTATATTTCTGACAGAATTTTCGCACAGTATAATTAAATATACTTCTTTCTGATCCCACATTTACTTAGGAAAAATTTATTCTATAGATGCATGCATAAGGGATATTGTTTCCAATGATGATTTTAGTTAAAAATGAAAAAAGAAACATGTGATAGTGAGTATGTTTTATACTGGTCTCTGGAAACTTTTTTAAAACAGAAAATAAATAATATGTTTCACGTGTTTTTCATTTTGAATATTATTGAATTTTGTAGCTTGTAGACCATAAAGGGTGACTATTTCAGTGAGATGATAAAGCTGTGTTTCTCACATTTTTCAAAAAGACCTCTGTGAAATGCTACATTACAATTTATTCTTATTTACATTTTATGAAGTGACAAATACCACTATTATTTATAGAGATTTAGATGAGACTTATATTCCTTTAATAAAAGGATGCCCAGAAACAATATCTAAAATATTTCTCAAACATAGGTCTGACTGAAAGAAGCTCAATAATTTGTTTAGGCCAACTCCTAGACGATGTGGTTTTCTAAAACTCAATAAAAATCAGAGTTGAAAGAAAAATAAGAAAGCTTTATAACAGACTAATCTCACTTATAAATGTTAAACATAATAAAGAAAGCGTAAAAAAGTCAAATATAATCTATCATCATATTAAAAACTAGAAAAGCTGGGAAAAAACAGAACTTACAGTAAATTAAGGGAGCGTCACCATTAGCAAATTGTGTAAGAAGTGTGCATGCTTTAAAGAAACAAAAACCACCTTCTTCACCTTTTCTCAATTATTCCCATCTGAAAACTCAGGCAAGCACTGGTTTTGTCTTTTTGGGTTTTTTGCTCTGCCTGCTGTTTTTGCCTTTTTCAGAATGACATATACTCAGTCATTATATTATAGAACATTTCTAGATTGTTTGTTTAATTGAGCAATATGTTTTTAAAATTACCAATCTGTTGAGTAATTCATTAATATTTTAAGTCATCTGTTGCTGATTTCACTGTTTTAGATTTAAATCTCTGAAATATTTAGTATTTGTCACAACAAAGCAGATCAAAAGCTGTCTTTTTTCATATTGATTCCCGGGTATTTGGCATCATTTACAAAAATTTTTATTTTGCATATTTGAGATGCAACTATTATCTTATATTAAATAATTATATTTAGTTTGGTCTACTTGTAGAGTTTGTTTTCAGTTTCTATTTTAGTATAACAAGTCAAACAAGGACAGCATATCATTTTAATTAAGTCTAATAATATGCTTTTATATAAATCCAGCAGCCTACTGTGTATACTCTCAAGGTTTTTCCTACTTGTTCATGTGTTCCTCTGATTAAGCTTTCTAAAAATTTTTTGGCTCCAGAGAAAAATCTTTGCTGTTATTTTATTGAAGTTATGTTAAATAAACAACTATGAAGGAGTTGATATCATTTTTATACTTTTTTTGAAGCGCATAATTTGCTTTCCATTTTTTGTGTTTTGTTTTAATTAGGTTCTTTTTAACTTTTACATCCTACAGTAGCATTTTGTAGTTTTTGTTGACTAGATTTAGAGCACTTAATGCTAAGCTTTGAGATATGCTATTTTTGTTTGCTATTTAAAGATTTTTTTAATGCATTAGACAAAATCCTTCATTTAAAATTTTGAATTGATTTTGTTTACCTGTATGAAAGCTCTTGAAACTTACATATCAGCTAATTGTTGTTCTTGCTCCATAGATACTTGTAACCATATTATAGATAAGAAAATATAATTCTAACTTTTCTTTCACAATTGTATGTCTAAATTTTTTTCTCTATGTTGTTGGCTATCATTTTCAACCTAATGTGAAATAATAGTGAAAAGCTTTACAACAGAACAGTTCAAGAACATATGAAAAAGTATGTAATAAATTTAGCGTACTAATGTAAGATTGTGAATCAGGGAAACTATGCAAAATGAAAATAATTATATTTTCTTCTGAGTTAACCTGAAAATCTAAAATTCTTCTATTAATTAATTTTTTAAAGTTAAAAGAAACTTAACAATAATTACTGTTTATGGATATATTATAAACCCAGATTCAAGGTAGCTAAGCAGTCATTTGTCAGAGTTTGTTTGATAAGTGACTATTTGATAATAAAACATTGTTCTTCGTTATTGTTATGATTGGTTACAGAGTAATTTCTGTATTTTAGAGATTAAAAAGTGAATGATTTAATATATATTTGATATTAAGGCTGAGAATTGTCAAGTGTAGATGAAAGAAGATTCTTCAAGAATGTTAGGGGTGAGTTGTGTTGGAGATGGATAATAATCACATGGAAAGTTCATTATGTTATTTTTACTTGGTGTATATTAAAATGTGTTATTAATATTAAAAATTCATATTAGAGAGCTCTCATGAGTAAATGTATATTCATCCTTGATAATCAAACACATTATTTCTTCCATAACATTCTTCTTCAGTTGATTCTAAGATTCACATAATACTGTTGTATATTCAGAATGACAGCAAAATTCCTAAAAGTATTTCTAATAGAGCTCAACAAAATATTTTGTATATTTTTCTGTTCAATGATTTGGTTTCAGTTACCTTATTTTCTGTGCATATTATTTAAGTTAAAGTAATATCCACGCAATCATTTACCATCTGCAAGCTAGATAGCATGAGCCTCAGTGACGTTGTAAGATTACTGGAGCATAAGGTAATACTTTCTGCATCACTTTCCATAAAACCTTGATATTCCATAAAGTAGTTTAGGTACTTAGGCTATAATTAATTAATATAACAAAATTTACAAATGAGGTATATTTTTGTCTATTTAATTTTTTCAATTTTTATGCATCATAAGGCTTATAAATATTCAAGTCCAATATTTATTAGCTTCATGAAATGCAAAATGTTTTATTTTTTCCTTTTTACTGGGTAAACACTTAAAAACTTAACTTAGCTTCTGATAATTCATGGCTTTAAAATGCACCTAGAGAACATTATGCTTAGTGAAATGAATAAGACCCCATATGGTTTCTCTAATATGAGAACACCTAAAGATAGGGAAGAAAGTCAGAAGACAGACATTGTAGGAAGGGGAAAGAGAAGGGGGCGGGTGTGGGAAGGGGAAAAGGAGGTGATATGTAAATAAAAAAGATAAAACAATAAAAATAACTTTAGTAAATTATTTTGATAAAACTTCAGCATTTATATCACATAATATTTATAAACGATGCTATAATCCTACTGGGGCATGCTTTTATTATTTCCCAAAGGTTTTATTTTGTTGACAAGTGAAGATACTTAGTCATATAAAGAAGCATACCTTTCTTTGGCCATATCTGATTGACAAAAGAGATCTTAAATTAGGAGAAAATATAGGAAGTATGTTCCATCCAAGTAAAATGAATAAATGCAAATTAAGTGACTAAAGGTATCATGGCTTTTGAAGCTTGGGTTTTAGGGGAAGCTAACTGTAGTAAATAATACTAGGCCAGGCCATTGTTGTAGACCTATAATCCCAGTACTCTTGGAAGCTGAGGTGGGAGAATCACATGTTTGAGTCAAGCTTGGTTAGTTTATCATATTAGCAAGACTTTGTTAATTGAAAAATAAAAAGAGCTGGGGTTGTAGCTCAGTGTAAATATCTTGGGTTCAATCCCCTGTATTACACGTACACATGCACACACACACACACACACACACACACACACACAAAGAAACTCAATATATTAGAATTACTAAACATTTTACCTGGCAATTAGTTTTCCTGATAAATTTTTGGAACTCATGCACAAAGAGTTATGGTTTAGAAGTATATTTAGTAAAAAAGGGACTTCTTGTGTTTCTCACTGTCCTTGAAAGACAGTCATGCTGGTGGCCAGTGTTGGCTTTTTCCCTTATTGGCACCAAACCAACCTTCCATTGCTTTCCAGAGTGAGCAGTTTTCTAAAACAGAATTCTTTTATTGTGCTTTAAAAAAAAAAAGTATGTTTTTCTCTGAGAAACTATACATGGCCACCAGGAGGCAGATATCTATTACTTATCATTTATCAATATTTATAAAAATGTAAATAAGAAAGTAGGAACAAGAAAAATATAAATAAAAAAATAAAAAAATATAATATAATATAATATACAATATAATATATATAATATATATATAATATAAATAAAAAATAAATAAATAAAATATAAATAAAATATCCATAAAAAGTAAAGGAATTTTTTATTTTCCACTTATGATAATAAAATAGTGGTCAAATTCCTATTTAAAATTTTTGATTTTCCTGTCTGTTTAAAAATATTCCTTATTGAAGACAAATATTTGTTTGAAGAGAATTATAGTAAATGCTTAACTAGAATATCTGTCATGTGGAATTGGCTCAGTGCTAAGAGAAAAATATATTTTTAACTTATTATTGTTAAAATACATTTAAAAGTTAGTTTTTCTAATTGAATAAAGAGATTCCATGAATATTATTAATATCACCCATTTATGTGCTGGTGAGATTATTAAGGCTTTAGAATTCATCATTTAAAAAATTTATCAAGAACATATTTCTTTAATATGTTTGAATTACATATTACCATATGAAAGTAGATAGTAATTCACAATAGCTCTTGTTATATAACTAATTAGTGGAGGAGGAACAGTTTTTAGTCTAGAATGAGAGGGAGAGCCAGAAGAAAAGGCTCCCAGATTTGGTCTCATCTCCCAAGTTAGAGGACCTCATGAGTTACTGGAGAGCCTGGTAATCCTGGGCTGAAATTAGCTAGACTAAAAGCAAGAAACCCTCACTAACCGACCAGTCATCCTTCCTTTTTTTTTTTTTTTCTATTTTTCTTATTGTTTACCACTCTGTGCATTCTCAGTTTTACTAAGGGGAGCCAATAGTATGGGATATCGTATGCCTTTGAATCTGAAGACTGATGAGAAAGCAACTTTCAGAAATGCCAGAAGAAATATCATTAAATACCGTATGTGTCTAGTGCTTTTCTTTGTCCTAAATGTGGCCTTATATTTTATATTTTAAGACAACTTATGCACGTTTTATTGCCTTTTGATATTGTGAAACTGGAAAAGTAATAGTTGTAAAAAAGAAAAAGTTAAGGCTGGACTTGGCATTGGCCCTTCCATAGTCCTGAAATGAGTCTATCTCTCTCTTTGTTTCAGCTGCTAATTCAAATAGTTAATAACATTTTCATTCTCAAAATTTAGATTTCCTATAACACATTTGGAGTATCTTCTAATTTAAGTATTTGGTTTCTGGAGGCCCACTTAAACAGGTCCATGCCTGTTACTAAATCATTCTATAATCAACATCCTCAAAATATATGTACGTACAAATTTCATTCACATTTATTCAATAACTAAATACACCTCTGTGTGGTTGGGTGGCACTACTTATTTTATTACTTTATTTTATGTGATGCTAATGACCTCTAGTAAGCACTCTGCCACTGAACTGTATCTCCAGCCCAAGCACTTATTACCTTCTTAAGAGATAAAAGCTATTTACGATGTTCTGAGTCATTTAAGATGTATATCATAATAACAAAATGACAAAAGTAGGAATTAATATCTATGTATACCAAGTGCCAAGCATTGTTCTTGGTCCTGTACACATATTGATTCATCTCAATCTTCAAATATTCTTAGAGATGATTAGTCAACATTCCTAAGATATTCTACTGTTATTTTCTACTACAGGTAAGAAACTGAGACTTAAGTTAATTATCCAAATCAAAAGGCATGCATGTAATTATAATAACTCTGGATTCAGATTCCCTGCTGTTATAATCACCTACTCATGTGTATATTTTCCAAATGTTTCCTAAAACTGCATGTCACCAGGAATTCTGCTAAATGAACAGAATGAGAAAGCCAGGTGTCATGCTGATATGAAAGGAACTTGTGCAAGTGCTGACATGCAGCAGTTAGTGGAAGTGATTACGACTTCTCACTTCTCTCAAAGTTGATGAATGAGTCATTGGAAATCTAGAGTAACAGAAGTAAAGGTTACTCTTGGCACCTGTATTAATTGTTCATCTTTTCCTTCCCTATATCACAGCCCCTAATACTCTGCTCCCTCTCCAATATCTAAGGGTAATTTCCACAGTTCTAACAGACTTTAACCTAGATCGTATCTTAGAAGCTTAGGCTTGATGCTCCTTCCCTGTTTTTCTTTCTCCCACATGAAGCTGAGGAAACAAGATCACAGGGCAAAAAGTACTGCTTACTTTCTGTGAGCAGAAAGAATGAGAAAGGAAGTTGGAGTTGGGAGGATGGAGAATGGCAAGAAATTGGATATTCTTGAGCAGTGCAAGAATGGCCGAGGGCCAGGAGTGCCGCTTAAGGGGTTAGAGCGCTTACCAAGCATGTGTAAAGCCCTGGGTTCACTTCCCCAGCACTGTGTTAAAAATCAGTTGGGTCTATAATGCTAACATTCTGGAGGCTCAGAAGGGAGGATTGCTCTGAGTTGGAGGCCTGGGCTGTGCAATGAGCCAAAACCCATCTGGACTACAGAGTAAAACCCTGTCTCACACAAAAAAAGGAAAAGATCAAAAAAATCAAATAAGGGAAAGTAGTGACATGTAAACCAGAAGAGAGGAATGTGGACAGACACACTGTAAGTGAGGAAGTTCCATATGAGGAACTGGTGGAAAAAGGCAGGTGGATTGGGTAGGAGGAAGACAAGTTAAGGAACAGGACAGCTGTCTTGCAATACTGTCATATTGAACCATGAGGAGAGAGAACAGATGGTCATATTTTTCTTTTTTCATTTGTAAGTCTGTCTTTGCAAAGTCAGACTTATTGAAAATATTCTTGTATGGGCTGGAAGTACAAGGCACTATTCTAAGAAAAGAGAAATGAAACAACACTGTAGAGCAATTGTAATTCCAATAAATGGCAGGTCAAATGTTTCTGGGTACTTAGCATATCTAAAATTTGTTTCCTCGGGATTTGTTTATTATAGGATGAGTCTCAAGGATTCAATCTACTTTCAAGTTTTCTTGAGTTGACTGGAGTTTGATTGTCTTTAGTTGATGATCATTTCCTATGTCAGAGAAGAAATATGTATTGAAGATACCACATAGGAATTTAGTTTATAAATAAGTTTTAAATCACAAGAATCTAAGGAAGGTAAATGAGCAAAAGAAGAAGTACCAGTATTTCTATATAATTTATTTTATGCACCAGGGAACTGTGTGGCAATCAGAAGAATTGGAGCAAAAATTGAGGAACTGTCTACCAGGAAAAATGGAATAAACCATGGCCAGAAATTAAAATCTGTGTTCCTGGCTTCACAAGCTTGTCACCTATGTGATCTGCCAATAATCAGGGAAAGGCAGTTAAGAAAGGAGGGCAGAGGACAAAATCCCAGAGGCCATGAAGCTAAGAACAGAACAGAGAAAGCACCAACGGGGTGTTATGGTCCAGGACTGAATGAAGACTGAACCTGCATAGACCAAGAGGTGGATTGTTTTAAGGAACTATGCTTTTTAGAAGATGAGTGGGTTGGCAGGTGGGGCCAGTATAAAACACGACAGTAGTGCTTGACAGAAGGCCCACTCAGAGTGGATGAGAAAGCTGTAGGTAAAAGGTTTGGGCTGACTCCAGTCTGCCCTGCAAGGATACTAATAGGAAATAGTTATTTCCTATTACTAGTCACAGTGTATAACCTTTCTCAGAGCTTGGTTATGAGAAGGAAACATGGCAGAGACTTTAGGATCTTCAAATATCTGAACCTTTTATCTAGATACTGATTACCAGAATGTTCATTTTAGGAAGAGCCATAAAATTGCATATATATATATATATATATATATATATATATATATATAATATTTATTATTATTAGAAAGTTTTTAAAAATACAAAAACCTGGGCTCTACAATAAAATAAAAATACAGATTGGGTTCAGTTCTTAATATGTTTTAAAAGTATTTTTAGTGATTCTGGTAGTATTTTGAGAATCTTTGAGTATTCTGTATATGTATAGGAATACTGCACTGCTTATACGCTAGAAACATTTTTTTTCTTTGATTAATCTTTGCGAAGCAGAATCTAATATATAGTGTTGTGCAGGATGATTATGATGACAATTGACATTTAGGTACTCAGGATAGAGACGTATTTAAGAACAGATGCTGGATTTTGAAAATTTAATACTGAAAAAGTATTAAGAATTTAAAATAAATACTAGCATTTTGAATATATTGGTTTATTTTACTGCTCTTTTATTTTTTAACATGGGTGCTAGAGAATGCACATTTGGCTTATGTTATGATTCTCTTTTAGAAGCTTTGTAGAATTGAAAAGCATAGTAATTATCATTAGGAAACATGGAGGTAAGTTTCCGTCCTGGCTTTGCACCATAAAAGCTATAAGACTTTGGCATGCCACTTCACTTTTCTGAGTCTCAGATTGATTACAAGGGGATAAATATTCTCTGGTTTTAGAAATATTGTGAGAAAAAGTAATATAATTAAAAATCTGATAGACGTTAAGAACATTAATACTATTGTCATGAGAAAAAGTAAAGGAGGCTTTTACCCCCTTTATATTCTGCTACGTTAAAAAAAAATCTCTTGAATTACGTGTGGTCAGCAGAGAAATACGCCCTTAAAACCTGAGCAGATCAAGGAAGGAGCAGAAATATGGATAAAAGATAGCGGCAGCTGCTTTGCCACTTTTTTTTCCTCTCATTTTCCTTCAAGCATCTTTTTTTTTTCAGCTTGTCATGTCTTAATATTAGAGTAAGTCCAGTCTTTATTTTGATCTTCAACCTGAGAATATTTTGAAAAACTCACCATTACTCTCAGAATTCTTCCATTTCTATGCTAGGCTCCTCAGCATGGATCACATAGAGATCAGGGTTCCGGTACCAGAGCCACTCCTTGCACTGGCTGATCCCTTGGAGCTGGCCTGACACGTGCTACTGGACTATCTCAGGCACACTCTTGAGTCCTGAGGGGCTTTTCTCAACTCTCAGGTGATCCAGATTTTTCATTGTAGTGTCTTAGAGTTCCAATCCTCCAACTTGTATGTTGTGTCTAGGTAACTTGCATTATTTTTTATAGTATATGATGTTATGTTTTCCTACATGTGTATCTTAGCTTAGCCATTTTTTTCTGTATAGAATGCCTCATTTTTCCTTCATTGAAATCAATATTTCAAGAAATAATGCGAGGATTTCCTTATGATAATTTTTGTGTGCTATTTCTTTTCTAGAATTTGTATATGATGGTCCATATTCATCTATTATTGCTTATCATATACAGACATTAATTAGAAACATGTATGTACTTGTGTTACAGTTCTATTGCTTGAGTCCATTCTAATGAATGTTTGACCTTTTATCTGTGTGACAACTAATTCTAGAGTCTCATCTAAAGTCCTGAGTAATTGTAAAGTGTCCCCAATGTTTATTTATATTGCTTTTAGAACTTTAAAGAAAGTTTATTTCAGAACATGTTAAAAGGCTTTTTCTGTTCTCCCCATTTTTTATTCTGTCTCCATTAAATCCTCTTGTAAGACCCCCCCAAAACATTTTATTCCTGGAAACCTCAACTTATTTGCTTTTCCACTTCTCTCTTTTAAGTCTTAACTCTCAATTTAAATATTTCAATTAAAACATGTTTTTGTTTGCTTCTATCAGTACTTGGTTTATTTTAAACAAAAAACAATTCTTCCAATGGTCTTCATGTCTAAATCTTTTTTTTTTCTATTGTCACTATAGCCTGTGTATCTCTTCTTTTAATTCTGTATTATAAAAGACCTTGCAATCAGCTCAGAATAAAAGTAAGTTCCAGAGAGTTGAAAGGGGCAAAAATTGCCGGTAAGAGCTCACGGAGTGATAATAGAGAAAGCTGAGAATACTTAAGGGAAAAATTCTGGCCCTCATTATATTTTAATTTCTATTAGACTATTGGATTATGTAGGATATTTTAAAGCAATTTCACTCTGTATTGAAAGTAATGTGGGGACTTAAAACTTTAAAAATGCCCAACTCTCATTTTCTAACCAGTTTGATGATTTTCTGGATTTTATTTAGGATCATCTGAGAAGGCAGGTTGTGTTTAAGTTCTCACTCTCCAGCTATAGGTATTTTACATAATATTGTGCTCTTAACACGTACGATTACATACTGTTTTATAAATTTCAAAGAGTGTGTAGGATGAGAGAAAACTGAGAAATTCAATGGGACAGTCATAATATTCACACCATCCTACTCAAGTGATGTGTAAAATGAATCATGGCAGCCAAAGTGCGGGCATGTGTTCTGTTTGAGTTACCTACGTCATTACCTACGGTAGCCTTATTCTGTTGGTTCACACTTACAAAGTACAGAGTATGTCTTTAGTTTTGTTAGATTTCCAATGTTAATTTGATCAATAATGTTTTCTAAAGGACACAGTATTCAGAGAAAACAAAAAAGGTGTAGGCGTCTTTATCTTTATACCAGTATGCTTTCATTACTAGGTATTCCTTTGTCTTTTTCTACTATTTTACTCTTCTTTACCTATGAATTCCTGCCACTAAGATTTATCATATTTTTTTCATAATTCTTGTTTCTTTAGGATTTTAAGGTACATTTCAGTAAAGAATATTAGAAACTATCACATATCATTGGTCCAGGCTCTCAAAGGCCTTTCTGAATATGCTTTTGACTGATGCGTTGCTTAGGCCAAGAGAATAAAAATACAAACTGCTTGACTAATCTTACTTTCAGAAAACTTGTGTGAATTCATGCTACAAACTACCAAGGCATATCTTTATCAAGATCATTAGTTGGTTGATGGCTCACTCTGATTTCATAATTTATTTCTATGCTGTCTTTTAAACATCTTTCTGTTATATCAAATCTGGGTGTGTATGTATGTGCAGCATAAAAATTTAAGTGCAAATTTAAAGATAATTTATCACATATAGAAAAAGTTGATGGAATCCAATTTTTGTCTTTTGCAATTAAGTATTCTACAAGCCTCACTATTTTCAACCAGCAGATTTATCTTTAAATTGTGTTTTCCCCTAATTGATCTGTCAATTCTCCTTCTTCATTTTGTCATGAGGCAGACATCATTCATGTATAAATACCCACTGAGTGTCTAATCGTTAATGGGGATACAAAGAGGAAAAAGAGGGTTTTTGCCCTCCGAGAGCTCACAGGTTTGACAGATACACATGTAGGCATGTAGCTCTGATAAATGATACAGTGGGGCCTAACTTAAGACAGTGTTAGTGAATAAGATATGGGAATAGTTGGCTTCCTAGGGTGAATTTTAGGAATGGAAATACGAGTCAGAAAGACTTTAAAGAATAGAATGCAAATGGACATAGTCTGAAAGTGTTTATAAGAATTTGCCAATAAATATGGAAAAAAAGTTTTTAGGAACAGAAATAAAGCTAACATAGATTAAGGAGTTACATAAAAAATAAAACGTGGTTCAATAAACAGAAAAATTTTCCTGGCTAAACTTAAGGATTTTCCAATTAGAGGAGTGAAATGATTACACTGAGATATTAAAAAAATCTATGAGACAGCTAGAGGAATAGGCAGAGTGCCAGATAGGACAGTCTTGGTGAGCAAGGCACTGCCCTGATAGGTATGGGAAGATTTAAAACTATGTGTCTAGGCAAACACTTTAACCTCTGAGCCATTCCTCCAGTCCCATTCCTATTAATTTTTAAAATTTCTAAATAAAGTTTTTGTATGTATATATGTATATTAACTATGTTATATATTTTATATGTAGCCCAAAACACTACTTCACTTCTTCATTCAATAAAATAAGGACCAAGCAGGCCATGGGTTGAATATCCTGAACTTAGTGAGTTGAAGTGTAGGGAAGTAGAAAACCTAAAGAACAGGACATATTTTGGAATGCTGAATTTAAAAAAAAAAACAAATTGCAGAAAGAGGGAAAAGGGAACTCTAATACCATTGATTTAATATTACTAGAAAACCAGTGCTACCATACTGGGAATCTGTAGTATATGAGGAAAAGCAGTATTGGAAATGGGATCATGTGCTGGTTTGGTTTTGGAATGTTGAATCTTACTGTGTTTTAGGGATTTCCATGTTCAATAGGACAGGTGATCAGGAGGAACTTCTAGAATGGAGATTAGGATCTGAGATTTACCACTGTAAATATAAACATGGTGGATGATAGTGTCTGAAGGAAAGAGGAGGAAGGAACTAGGAAAGAGAAATAAGGATGAAATCCCAGAGAACCACAGCCACAATATTTAGTGTGGAGGGATGGGAGGGAGAACTACTAAAGAGAAGTGAGCATTTGTTAAAGAGAAGGGAACAGTCCACTAAACATTTTTTTAAAAAACCTACAAAAAACACCAGGAAAAAAAAAACTTAGAAAGGACAATAAAGACTTTAGAAAAGTATAGTGAGTCTAAGATTTTGCCTGTGTATAACTGCTGTTGTGAGCAGATAGTGACAGTCTGTCTTCCCCGATTAAAATGGAATACAGCACTCTACCACAAAACAATCTTGGCCATCTTTGGATGATCAGGATACATATTGTTACCCATATATGTAGAAAACACTCCTTTGAAGAAATGGGCACTGTAGCATCTGAGAATATGGGAAAATTTTTGAAAGGCTGTGGTAACAGAGCAAGAACATAGCCGTATTTTATGACAGAAAATTGACTATTTGGAGTACATTTCATCCAGAAGAAGACATACACAAGTTAAAATTATAAAAACATGTCTGATTTGAGGTGAAGCTTGAGTCTTTTGAATCATTGTTCTTTAATTTCCACATTCATGAAGGCTTCAACTACAAGAGCTACAGTGGTGTTGTCAATGATGAGAACGTTTCACTGGAAGTCAAATTGCAGAAGAGCAAGAAATGAAAAAACACGAAAAAAGGAACTAGACATTACTATTTAGAGAAACATAAGCAGTAAAAGTGGAACAGAAAACTTGACCATATTGTGGAAAAGGATATAAAGTCAGTAAAAAGAACAATTAATAGACCTTCACTGAAGGTCAGAATAAACTTGTTTAAAAATGTCAGATGTAGATTTCATCTTAGCCAGGAAGAAGGAGCTTCCTCTTTCCTCAAGGCCAGAGAGAGAGAGAGAGAAAGAGAGAGAGAGAGGAGAGAGGAGAGGGGTGGGGGAGACAGAGAAGACAGAGAGAGAGAGAGAGAAAGAGAGAGAGAGAGAAGGAGAGGGAGAGCAAGAAAGAGAGAGCACGCATACAGCACTCATGTCTAAACTGAGGTTACACACACTGAATATGCATCTTTACAGACTTTTTATAGGGATCCAAAAGGCAGATAAAGACAGGGGATGCAAATGATCGACCTTGATTGGGCAGAGGTGGCAGAAAAATCAGAAAATAAAGAACTTGAGAACCATAGGGGAAAAAATTAACAGTAGATTTCAGATAAAAAGAAGGTTGCTGAAGGAATCATTACCTTGATATGAACAAAAGGTACTTGTGATACAAATTAGAAAGGTAGTAGGCTAATGTTAAATAGTTTTGTTAATTTCAACCTTTTAATAAGAGATTACCAGGATTTCTAATTCTCACATCTCGAATCACATAGATGCAAAAATGTACAAGTTACAATACATTAAGGGCCCTATAATTATTTTACGGGGTAGCATCACATTTGCTTCCATTGCCTCTGTAGTTCTTTATCAGCGTGACCTGATTAATATGAACATAAATATTTATCATTTTTTGTCCCCTTACCTCAACACTGCCTAAACTCAGGTGAGAGATATTTGATGCTACTTTCCCCTGAGTTCCACCTTGATCTCTGGTTGTTACTGCTTATATGTGGTAAAAACATGACAAAAAAAGAAGTCAAACTCTGTTCCTGCAGCCTATAATGTTTTGATAATGCAGGGAAACCATGAGTATATCTGAGGACTACATTTTGTTGCTGCTTCATTTAAAAAGTCTTGCAGTACGGTGGGTAGGGTGGGAGCATCAGGAAGCCTTGAATGATTTCTAGATGGAAGTTAGTGGTAAAGGTGTCGGTGTGATGGAAAAAGTTATTAAACTCATTCGTGCAGGGTGTTATTTTAAAGGAAAGAATGCATGTATAGATGTGTGTGAATAAAAGGTGTATGTTATGCAACATTGCAGGGGACTTTGATAAACATCTGTTTTTTCCTATTTGAAAAAAAAAATCACCCTCCTGCAGGTCATCAAGATCGGTGGGTGTAATATTGAGGTTTAAAATATGGGAAGTAGGTTGGTTCTGACAGGTGGCTAAGTCTAAAAAACATGTTACTACAGTAGGATGGAAATGAATATTATTGGAGTAAAGGACAAGAAAATAAGGCTGGATGGCTGGGTAGGTTCATGGCAAGATGGCTGAGGCTTTGAATTTTTTGCTTTATTATTCCAGTTTTTTCTCCAACATCAAGTATATAATGTATGTTCAATAAATACTCTTAAAAGACTGTTTACATTTCAGAAAAATGTATTACTTTTAATATCAATCATGTGAGCATGCAACATTGCTAAATACAAAAGTCATACAAGCTCACAAATGATTTCAAAGACTGCCACTCTTAATTAAAGAACAATTACGGGTCTATTTAGACATATCAGGTATAGATCTTTTTCTGCTTCCATTTGATGGATAATACAATTTTGCTCTACTATTACAAGTTTCACTCAATAACTTTGCCGTCCAGCGGTTGAAACAGCAACAGTTTCATCTTCTACAACAGTACGTTGCCACCATGTCTGAGTAAGACCTAGGTCCAGGGCATTTAATGGGGCTGCTCAAGGGAAGTTTGCATAAAAGTGAGGAGCTGTAATTTCTGTTGTTGTTTGAAAAAACACTTCAATGAATTCAGGGTTAAAAATAAGTTAGCATCAAATGCTTACATGATCAAAGGTAAATTTGACAAGTTCACATGTTGCAGAAATGAATAAGGAAACCAAAATCTACATGTTTTAGGTAATTAAACAAAAGGAGTAGCATAGAACATAAGAAATCTAAACCATACTGTTTTCAGACCGCATGTCAGAAATATGTCCTCTGGGAAGTATACCTTCTAAGATAAGTCATGATAGAATTTTTTAAAGTATGCTTTCTAGGATTTAGTTATATTTGGATGATTCATTACCATGTAGGTAACCTTGAAAAAATATGATACCCTTCTCAGATTCAGTTTCCTTCTCTAAAATAGGAAGGCTAAGTCTACTTGTAGAAATTCTCTTACACATGAACATTCCCTGTAACTAACTTTGATCGTATAGCATGCGCAATACAAAGCTCCTTAGAGACAGACAAACATGGAATTTTATCTTAATTTCATCACTTACTAGCTTTTTATGTGCCAAAAATTATACCATAATTGAGTACTAATGTCCTAGTATGTGAAATCAGATAAAGATGCTAATTTAATTTAATTATCTAAGGGTGAAAAGGGAGAATATGTACTGCAAAGGGATTAGTATATGAGTAGTTGGTTAGTAGACACCCGATGTTTGTTGTCAAATAATTACCTTGGTTTCCTACATTTTCCTTTCACCTTTAAATTCAGCTTCATGCATGTTATTTACTGCTTGCAAGTAAAAGGTATTAAAGTAAAATTTTGAATACAGTGAGTATTTTCACTAACCAGATTTATAGAACATGAATGTTTGGAAACTCATTTTTTGTCTTTCCACCTTAGGAATGCCTCTGGGTTTAAATACAGCAGACAAAGCAGCATTAAGATGTCAAACTAAATCAAAAAGCTCCAAATTCACAATTTTGTACTATTTATATATTCAAAGACAAGCATGACATCACATGCATTAATAATAGTATATCACATAGGAATAAAACCCTTCCACATATACTCAGCACTGGTTCTACACTTTACGAAATTACATGAAATTAGTTTGGAATTTGCGCTTCAAGGAAGAAGAGAACTTTAGATTCATGAGAAACTTACCATAATAATAAGCGAAGCCTAGGCAAATGAACTCTATAGGTTGCATGTTTGAAATGGGTTATCAGAGATTCTCTAAAATCACGCCTGGAACTTCTGTTCACATTTTACAGTCTACTAATAGATTTGTTTAAATTTTTGCTGGATATTTTGGCCCCCTGATGGGTTAGATAGGAAGAGTTTAGTTTGTCTTCTTTTTGTTCTCAGAAAAACTCACATTGTTAACCATTTTTTTATGATAGCATTAGATTAAGGACCAAATCAAAGTCGTGTTCTTATTATAATCAGTGAGAAGTACTGTAGAGGGAGATGCGAGCAGACTTACCTTTCATCTTTTTGTAAGTATAGAGAAAAGTTTAGTTCCTGACATAGCCACATAGATTACCTGTTGAAATGTTTATCTACCTACTTTACCTGAAACATATCAAAGCCCTCATGTTCAGCTAAATGGGTTCTTTTATTGTGAAGAAATTTCTGTTATCTGCTTTTTGTCCAGTAATTCATGAACCACTGGGGTATAGTAGTTTCCTTATTTATTACCACTGATAAATGATTTCATAATACTGACCAAAGATTTTATACAGATTACTGAAACTTTCCGTGAGAGAACCATGATATCAAAACACAGCATAGGCCATCAGCAGTATTAATGAAAATTTTGTTAGCTTCTAGTGGTGATAATTACAATGTAGTTCACACTAATTATTAGTAAAAGTTTACAAACATTAAAAAGTACATAATAAAATTTGGATCAGATAGGGCTGAAAAAAGACATGAAAAACAGTGTAAGGACTTTACTTTGTGATTGGTGTCCACATGATTGCAAAGAAATTACTTTCTTTGTCCTTTTTAGTCTGTAGAGACAAGTGTTTCTCCAAATTTAAATCGTAGCATAGAGCATAGTGAGAAATTTGATTCCACAGAACAAAATATTCCCAGTTCTGAGAATTATCATTACTTTTTCTTGTCTGTCTTCTCAATTCTCAAGATTTTCCTAACTAAAAAATGTTACATTCCTCATCTGGGGATAAAAATTTGATATATCAAATTCGAGTCTGTGCAAACACCAAACAGACTGAGTTCAGATAATGTTCACATTAACAGATATTTCCAAATGCTTGCATATTAAAGCAAATAAATCTTGATGAATCAGATGGACTCAATCAGTTCATCAACATACAATGCTTAAATGATTAAAGATTAGTATTTAAAAAGTGTGCTATGTCCTGTGCATATCACCACACCAAGGAAAATTAAACAAATGAACAGAAAAACCCAGGCAGCCCTTTTAAAAAGGAGTGGTATAAAAATTCACAGTAGTGTACATCATTTTTGTTTTCAATAAGCAGTTAAAGATGGGGCAGTGCTGAGCATCTATATTATACAATACAAAACAGCGTCAATAACACAGCAGTAACACACAGGTACATAATGCTAAAAACAGTGCTTTCTGAATGATTCATTTACTGGGTGAATACTTCAGCCAGAGATATTAAACTCTGGGGTTCAACCAACTCTTTGCAATTAGACACAATTAAATCCTCTGACATTGGGAGGGGCCAGATGCTACAGGAATCATCATCTAGGTCAGTGCTACTCTCTACAAGCATTTCATCACATGGTCCAAGTGAAAGGACCCATACAAAAGGACATTCCAACACAAGCCACATGATTTCAACCATTGCAAATGGCAGAGGTAGAGAAAAGTCTGTCTGCAGCCACAGCGTCTGCCCATATTTTTAATGTGATAATGAGCAGATTCCTGGGATACAGCACAGCCATTTTCTTTTTCCTCTTTTCACTCTTGGAAACAAATGCATTCCAGTAACCCCTGGAGATTTGCCACATTGTCAGGTGTTGAACATCAAAGTGGGGTGTTAGCTTTCAGGTTTTGCTGCTTCTCCCTGGGCTTCCCCACTTTGTTCTGTTGAATTTCGCTGTGCATCATCTTCACCTTCTGTAAAAGACAAAGAGGATGAAGGGAAAATATAAAGGATCACATTTACCAACTCCCAATATATCATATTGGAACCCTAGCATTTTCAAAAAGTTCACTAGTTTACTGTCAATAAAACCATGATTTTCAAAACCTACTTCTTCTGTCAGGACAGTATGACTCAAAAACAGTAACACCTGACTTTTCAGAGTGGCTAATGATCAGCTATGCTTTTGACAAATAGCTATGGAATCTCAAGACTAGGACATAGCGCTTAAGTATAGTTTTACATGTTGGGAAAATCACTAGTGTCTTTAAGCAGAACCAGAGTTCAAAGTCTGTTTTTCTTTTTTTAGCTTATCTCCTTAAAAAATTACATTTTCCATTATTTCCATCACTCAAAGTTAAAGCAGTTGATTTCTCAGATGTCTTTAGATCAAACTGAAAGTAATATTGAAAGATGAAAGGTCATTATATTATGTTAGTTGGCTAAACTCTTATCTAATAGTTCTAGTGGCTGTTTGTCTGCTTTTAAAGAATATTGTTCATGATTCCAATACAATCACCTACACCCAGCAGCAAACTTAGCCAGTGACAGCAGACACTGAACCTGAATGATGCTTTCACTCCATAAGAGGTCATTTTATATGAGTGCAAGCTGTAGGCAATTTTTAAGCAAAAGTTTAAAATATCCGAGTCTGTCATCTGATCAATGGACAACCAATATGGCTTGGTAGACAAAATGTTTCAAGTTGTTGCAATACCAGTCATTACTCCAATATTTTCTGAGTGTTTGCTCTCAGTATTCAATGCATGGTAATAAGCGGACTTGCCTATTCTTTGGAGTATAATGTTGGGAGACATTTTATTCTTCCCTTTTAAAATACACAAACAAAACACCTCACCATACTACCATACTCTAATGGTACTACATCTTTATGGAAATTGTAAGCAGTTCTTTTATGTATAAGCACTTTCTGTTCTAAAACAGCACCCAGGGCATGACCATGGCCTATATAACATCTCCCTACACTATACCTTTACTGGATGAATGAACAGGATCCTAAAATGGTCATATTATGTGAATCTGATGTACAAATTAGCATGTATCGATTATTAACCTGAAATTGAAAAGACTAATCTGTGATCTATTGACCTGTTTAGACATTGAATAAAAAAATGCTGTCCTTTCATATTTCAAGGTTGTTGTGGAGCTGTTTCATTAACATTAGCAGTTTCATAAACAATTTGACTTCAATTTCCAGTAAACTGAAGGCTTTGTCAGAGAAATTCTAATAATGAGGATATATTAAATATTGTAAGTAGATTCAAAAAATGATAAGTGTTCTTTCATGTGAATAATATTTTGGTTCTTTAATTATGAATTCCTTTTACTTTCAAAGGGTATTTTTATGTAAGTTTTCCCAAGTAAACGCATTAAGCTTTCATAAAGTTATGGATGGAGGAGCAAAAGTTATGGATGGAGGAACTGTTGGGCTTACTCTAACTCTAATACACAGAAGTAAGGATATGCACTATTTTAATGTTTTAAACTTATTTTTATTTTTCATTAATGCAGCCAAACTTCTCGGATAATAATTCAAGTTCTAATAATAAAAAACATTTCCTACAGTCTCATTCAATTATAAAAGGATAGATGGAAGATCTTTTTCTTACACATTACATACAGCAAGCTATTTTACTTTTATTCTCAATAAGATTGGTTCTGAAAATCTCTTTCTTTTGAATTGGTTCATAAGAGCTTAGGTCCATCAGATTCGCTTGTCAATCTTGTTAAATATCTATCTGCTAAATGTTAGAGGCAGCCAATATTCACAATGGTAGGAGTTCCAACTTCATCAGATATTCTGAACGAACAATTTTAGAGATCTTACAGATAAAGTATTTTATTGATTGTATTAATAAAATTAGGTTAAAGACTCTGCATTTATGTGGAAAACTTTGAAAAGAGAAATTAAAAATGGAGTGGAAGTGTTTAAGAATGTAGCTGTAGACTTTCTTCTTGCCCTAGACAGTTTATCACTCTGTTAGGTTTCTTCTAAGGGTTTTTGTTTGTTGTTGCTGTTGTTAAGTTTTATGCCTATATCCTAGAGAAGTGCTGCATAAATAACATTCTACATTTAAAGAGAAATACATATCAAATAACTTACCTGTCTTGTTGATATCAAGACCAGCTAATTTCAAGGCCAATTCATTGCTGTTACCACTCGCAGAGGAAACCAAGATATCATGTATCGCATTCCTTCTACCTGTTCTTCCGGAAGCAATGAAATCTGCATATGTAGTTTCCACATCAGTCATTGCTAACAGATATCCACATAGCAGGGACTGCAAAAGAGAAATATTAATAGGTAAATATAATGGTAGCCTGTGGCAAACATTTAACAAAGACATGTTGAACTATGGCCTACAGTATGAATGTGAACTAGAAGTCTTGTGTGCATGTTCACAGAAGAAGAAGTTGCTTTCATTTTTGTCCAGTTTAATCAAAGGTCAAGCAATATGTTGCATACAAGGACTAGCAATAACTATTTAGGGTTTCAGATCATGTGATCTCTATTCCAGCTACTCAACTTTGTACTTATGGCCACACTAGCCATAGACAATAAGTTAAACAGAGGGTAATAAACAAAGTTTATTTAGAAAAGAAGTCAGGGAGCCAAAAATAGCCTACATGACACCTGGTTTAGATCATAAAAATTTCTTCCTTCAATGCTTTTTTTAGGCAGTCCTTAACTCCAAAGACAGGAATTTATAATCATGAAAGTGGATAGGGAGGAAATGATCCAACACAGTGGTGCACTATCCCACAGAACCTTAGAATATTCAAGTAATTGATGACCCAGTTTGCTTTTTATTATCACCGACCACCAGCAGTTATAAACTGCCAATGATAAAATACTGCTTCAGTCTCTACCAACATTCACGTCTTTGGCAAGCCATTTGCTTTAGAGAAATAACTCGCTTGACTTAATCTTTAAAATAATTTTTTCATTGACTTTACAGTATCAATAAAAGTGAGTTTTCCAAAACAAATTTAATACACACATACATCAAGACTACTGTAGTTTGGATATTCAATGCCCCAAAAGCCATCTGTTGAGGACTCTGTCTCCAGCTTATGGCACTAAAGGGAAATTGTGAAATATTTAGGAAGAAGGACCTAGTGGAAAAAGTTAGGCTACTGGGGTCATGACTTTGAAGCGATATTAGGACCCTGGTCCCTTCTCCTGCCTCTTTGCCTCTCAGCTGCCCTAAGCTCAGCTGCCTCCCGCACCGCATGCACCCACTATGATATTCAGCTTTGCCACCAGTCAGAACACAATGCAGCCAAATGGCGTGGGCTGAAGCCTCTGAAACTTGAAAGAAACTAACCTTTTTCTCCTTCTAAAGTGTTTGTCTAAGGTATTTTATCACAGTAAAGTGCCTGAAACTTAGGTTCTGATTTCTGTTCTGCCACTGAGTCATGGAATGAATTGCAGAGAAACAGTTTCCTTATACTTACTTAGTGGATAAATTGCAGCAGCTGGATAATGTGATCATTAATATCATTTTAAATAAGAATATAAAATATAATGGTCACTCAAAACTCTCATTTCTAGAGTTCTGATCTGAGAAATTCCTTCTTTTAGCTATAGCAACATTTTTTTTTCTTTTACACTTAATGGATACATTTTTTGCATTGGTTTCATTTTTAAACACTTTATTTTAGTCTCGTCACCTGCACCAGTTAATGTACCTTCTTATTGGTACTAAGTGGTGCCTTTGAGAGCTGGGATAAGGCTCAGTGGTAGAGTTCTTCCCTAGCATACACAAAGCCTTGGGTTCAGTCCCCAGTACCATGCACATGTAAGAGTCCCTTGGATACATTGTCATCATCCTCCTCCTTCTTGTGCCTTACCCTGGGAAAACACTCTGGTCTGGTGAACTTTCTTTGATCGCACTACAGGTGTTTGAGTGTTACCAGAAAAAGTCACTTAGTTGTGCCAATTGGCTCAACTAGAAATTTCTTACTATTATTAGTACAACCTCACAGTTGCTCAGAAATTCTTTTATTCACCTCTAGTTGACTCCTCTTTGTGTTTTTCTCTGAAGGAAATATTCTCTGTCCTTCTAGTCCACACACTGGACACCACTTGCTTTAAAATATGACTCCAGACAGGCCCAGTGGTGCAGGCCTATAATCCTAGAACTTTGGGGGGCTGAGGCAAGGAGGTTGCAAATTCAAGCCCAGCCCGGGCAATGTAGAAATTTAGAAAGACTTTGTTTCAAATAGTAAATAAAAAAGGGGCTGGAGATGTAGCCCAGAGCAAAGGCCCTATGTTCAATCCCCAGTAGCTGAGAGAGAGAGAGAGAGAGAGAGAGAGAGAGAGAGAGAGCGAGAGCAGACTGTAAATCTTCTTTCTGTGAGAAGACATAGGACATCTGTTGAAGTTTGCTTAGTTATTCCTACGCAAATAGTATTTACCTATATTTTCCTTCTATTTTGGACAAATTGGTGTCTTTGTGTTTTAAAAAATGCTATTGTTTTTGCTTTCTTCCCTCTCTAGTGCCATTCCTTCCTATGCATTAATATGTGATACCTCGCTGGAGCATATTCTTACTTATCTCTTTCCCTTGACATTCATATCTAATCACTTGCCAAGTAATATTGTTATTTGTTATCACTCATTTTTATTCTGTTACCCTAGAACTGCCTCTGAGTTTCTCTAAAGCTTCTCTAAAATGCTGCTAACAGAGTCACCTTTGAACCCTTCTCAAAAACTTTAAAAGCTAACTTACAAGCTATAGCACACATTCTGAACATTTTAGCATTTTAAAAAGCCTTTCCAGTGTCTGATTAGAGCCCACTTTTGCTGCTTTAGTCCCAGACATTCACTGTCATGCTTGGTATGTTGTAAAATAACACAGACTGTTTTTCCAGAGCTTCCTTGCTGAAGTCTCTTTCTTCCCCTGGAATGCCTTTTCACAGTAAACTTAGTGTTGAAATGGAGTTAACCCTTAAGATGTAGCCAAAAGCCATGCTTTCTTTTACTATTTCCTTTTGCTGGCACTATATAGACTTGATTTTTTTTTTCTCTGCAGGGTACTTATATTCTAAGTAGCAATCACTCTCCTTTTAGACAGATTGCTGGCTCTGGCAAGACAAGAAATGCATTTTGTTAGTGTTTTCATCACATACATTTTCTAGCAGAGTCCCTTGTATTTAATGATAATAAAAGTACATTGAATAGAAATCATGAATGATAATGTTAATACTAATCATACTCATTAGTATTAATGGAAAACTGCCCTACTTCTATCTACTTTATTCTAGAAGTTTTAACATGATTAAATTCTGAGGAGAAATAGTTCCAAGGATCTTCTGATCTTCACATAGTTAAATAATTGTCTAGAACTTAAACTTAGCAGTTCTGCACTATTCTTTCTACTTTTCCAGGCTGTTTCTGAGAATAAATTGGAGTTTGAAAAAAGTTTTGGCCTTGTAGTAATTCAGCGCTATTAGATGTAAAGATGCTTTTAAAAAATATCTGTAACAGCATCGTTCAACTCAGTATTTAGTTCCTATTCAGGGATTTAATACTGAGCATGCACATCATGTTAGCAGATACATCATAGATATTTAAAGGGAGATGAAGGTAAAAGAGCAAGTTCTGCACATAATCATTTCCATTCTACATCACTTTTCAAAGCATAAAAAGACCTCACAGCCATTATTATTTCTCAGCTGGTAAGGGTGGTATAGTATGAAAAATATTCTCACTTTTCATATGAACAAAAATATGTCTCTCGGGTTTTAACAGCCATTAAATCTTTCACAGAACCAATAATCTCAAGCCTTATTTTATAATGAAAGTGCTTATGTTTTGCCATTGTTATTTTTCTATGCAGATGGTTGTAATAATATATATGCATGTGGAGGTTTATCTAATTCATTTTTCTGGTCATGATGTTAGGAGATTTGGAGCATTAAGAATGAAGCAGAAAAAAGTGCTTTTTTAATGAAAAAGTATGAATTATAGGTTCTGATTTATATATTTGGGTATGTCAAAAGATTCTAGTGGCAATTCCATTTTTACAAAGAGAGCCAATAATTTACTTTGACTTTTCATTTAATGTACTCCTACATAATGATGACCTGAAAGGAAAAATATGGTTATGAAAAATAAAAATGTGTGCTGTGCTTATATTGAACATGATCATACGTGACTGTCATTTGGACTAAGAAAAAGACAATATGGACAATTCTAAGAAAACATTTCTGTAAATTTATCCTCTCCTTAAGCATTTTTGAAATATATTAGATGGGTATGTAGTCAATTCTGCACCTTTAAAATAACATAAAGACTAAGTACTTGGAATGTAATTATGGTAGCAATACTACTACTAATTATTCTAAAAGTATTTTATTTTTTCTCTAAACAATAGATTTCTGATAAAACAATGAAAACTAAAAAATAGCATACACAAAATATATAAGTGACAGAAGGAATGCAGTGATATTTTTAACAAATTATGTAGATGCCATATAGACTTTATATTTCTTTCCCCATTAATATTGGATTTTTAGTAAGTTCCTATTAAAAACTCAAAATAGTTACCTTTGTACACATAGTGGCTATCCGCTTTTCAGTCAAGCGTTTAGATGCAGATTTATTTAGTGATACCACTAAATATGTCAAATATATCACTCTGTATAGATGACATTACTCTTGCTTTAAAATTTTAGAGAACTGTCACTAAAAATTTTGTTTAATATTATTTTCACATGCAATAAATTTCAACTGATTGTCAGCAGCTGATAGATTTAATAATGTGGCTATTAGCAAATATTCCTATCTTATAAAATAATCAAAAAATCTGAAAAACTTACAAGTGGTCTTCGATTTCTCACTGAACTTCCTATTTTATATCTTTATTCAGAATTTTCTAGATATAAAAATCATGGTATTATTAGACATAAACAAGAAAATATGGTGAGTATTTTATTTTCCAATTACACAAAATATCCAAATACTTTAGTTTTTAAGTCGAATGGAAAAGAGGGAAAGGCTTTTCATTATTTAATTATTGAGTGAATTAAAATCTGATGAAATTCTAAACCATAAAACTGTAAAAATTGACACCTAAAAATTCAAAGTTTATGAATTGAATAAGCCTGCTCTTTTTTTTCCTGTCCTTAAAAAACATTGTTTCCTTTCTTTTCATGATAGAAGCAGCATAATGCTGCCTGCTTTAAACATTCTTCTGTTGTATGATGAATTTCTCAACCATTATACATTACTTATGTTAGTCTTTTCTTTGTTTATGCCCTTTACTTTTTCTAATATCTTATGTGCAAATTATTTGAGAAAATAAGCCAGAAGAATTTATTCTAATAGCATTTACAGATTTAGGTAGATTTCAAGAGTCTATGAAAGTATATACTTACGTCTCTTACACTAAACAAATTAAAGTGCTCCACATCGGTGTATCCTAGAAGAAGCGGGGCCTATGAAGCTGCTAAAATGATTTTTATAGTGACATTGAGTCATGAGCCAAATGGTGACTAGAGAACATGCTAATTTTACTCCTGTAAATGGGACATATGAAATGAGACTCACAGACTTGGAAGGAAGAATGGAGAGAATGTCATGGGCATGCGCTGAAGGCTTCTGTCATATAAGAATAGTATAATTCTTTTCAAAACTGGGAAAGAAAAAGAAATTTCTTCCTGTTTCACTATCACAAGTGAAATCATATAATGTTGCAATTGTTGCTTTATGAAATCATGTGAAGTATGTTAACCCTTGAGTTGTTTACTGTGTGTTTATGTGCTTATTTGAGACTAGTGTTTCCGAATTGTTTTGGTCTCAAATATCAACTACATTCTTAAAGATTATAAAGAACACCACTGATCTTTTACTTGTGTGGAATAACTTTTACCAAATTTTACCATGAGAAATGAAAAAAATTAAATATTTATTAGTTTACTTCCAGACACTGATGACCCATTATATGTTTATGTAATTTTTTAATGAAATGGAAATACACTTTCTAAAGCAAAATGTATTACAAGAACAGTAGAGTTTTACATTTGCCATTCAGGGTTAATTTTATAAATGTCTGGCTTAATAAGAGACATCTGGAGTTTCTTGAACCTGCTTCTGCAGTCAGTCTGTCCCAATATGTTGTTTTAGTTGAAGTTTATTTTTTAAAAAATCTGGTCTTGTACAGATTTTTTTTTTTTTTTTGGTTGGAAAAGTGAGTAGAATTTTCATAGCCTTTTCAGAAAATTCTGCTTTTGTTTCTCAATGTGTAATCTACAGCTATAGCAGTATGCTTTCAATATCCTGTTTTATTAACATCTTGTTTGCCTGACTTCCACATTCAATGAATCTTTTGTTCACATAAGGATATACTTTTAAATATAGGGTGTCAGGCTTGCCTGATTTAGAAAATATTAGGTTATATAAATTTTCCAAATGTTAGTGTCATTCGCTATGCAATATTGAATTTGTTAGAAATGGCACATATCTCATCACAAAAGTCTTTAAGGATTATGAAACACAACTTCGTGGACCAAAGATTAACTTTTCCAACACTGAAATTTTTATTTGAAAACTGATATTTTTAATGGATAAACTTGGATTTTGCATCTCTTGCAGTGACATGCTCCCTTTGGTTATGTTCAAGAAAAAAATTCATGTTTAAATAATACCTCTTTGGGAGGGCCAGAAATGGGAAGAGGAAGGGATTGTAGTGTTGATGTGATATATATGTGCATAAAATACTCAAGTTCATTTTAAACAATATGTATTGCATGCAGATAGATAGACAGACAGACAGATAGATAGATAGATAGATAGATAGATAGATAGATAGATAGATATGGTGGAGGAAAATAAAATATCAAAACAAAAAAAAAATAACCACTGTTTGTCTTAAATTTTTTCTTTCCAGCCAAACTTCATGAAAAAAATTGACTGCTTTATCTCTCAGATGAAGCAGTCACACATGGATTTAAATTAAACAATTATGCATTTTTATAAATGTTTCATGAAACTCCATTTTCTTACCTGGAGTATTAAAAAGTTTTGTACTAAGGAGTAGAGACTCAACAAGATTATTATAATTTTTTTTTTTTTTTTTGGTTCATCAACTACATCCATAGGTTAATGTGGTGTTTTTAAAATATTGACTCTGTCTGGTAGTTTCTTATTCCTTTATCGTTGCTGGGACACAATACTTGACAACCCCAATTTAAGAAAGGAGAGGCTTGTTTCAGCTCTGTTTCAGAAGTCTCAGTCCATTCATGAGTGACTAGCAATTGTAGAAGAATCTCATGAAGGACGAGTGGCAAGAGGAACGATCAGAAGGATTAGGGAGAAGCTGGACAGGTGTTTATCCTTCCTGGCCACACCCTTAGTAATCTATCAAAACCTCTGTGATCTACCACACTCTCAGAGATTCGTCCTTCCTGACCAGGCTCCACCAGCTAACAGCATGTGAAATCCATAGATAATGTACAATGTCTACTACGTGAGGATTTGGAAGAATATACCTAACATTCTGCCCTAGCCCCCACAGCATTTGTGTCCACACTTTTAAGCAAAATTAATTTAATTCAAACCTAAGGGTTGCCAAAGCTTAACAGTTTCATCACTGCCAAAAAGTTCAAGTCAAACTCTTCACCAAGACTTAAGGCAAACTCTTAGATATCAGCCCCTGTGAAATTCAAGGAAAGTTGAACACTTCCGACATACAATGGCACCAGGTAAATATCCCCATTCCAAAAGGGAGAAATAAGAGGATAGAAAGCAAGACTAAAAAACAGGGCAAACATTAAATCCTATAGTTCCACTACGTCCTGTAGCTTCATGATCGGCATCTGGGCCATGTTGTGGTGAGCCATGAGATCCCAAGGCCTTATGTGACCCTCCCTATGGTACTGCCTTTGGTTGCAACCTCAATGGCTCAGCTCATAGCATTCTAAGGCTTCTCATGTCAGCATCTCCAAGCCTTTCTAAACTCCTCCCACAAACCAGTTCTGGACACTTCTACACCACATGGTCGGGTGAAATCATAGCAATGACCCCACTTCTCTGGTACCAATTTCTGTCTTAGTTATTTTGTCATTGCTGGGTCACAGTACCCAGTAACCACAACTAATTTTTAATTTACAGTTTCAGGATGTCTCAGTCCATACATACGCAGCCAGCAGTGGTAGAAGGGTCTGGTGGAAAAGA
Source organism: Ctenodactylus gundi (assembly GCA_004027205.1). Taxonomy (NCBI): domain Eukaryota; kingdom Metazoa; phylum Chordata; class Mammalia; order Rodentia; family Ctenodactylidae; genus Ctenodactylus; species Ctenodactylus gundi. The sequence continues at coordinate 386,219 of PVKB01000774.1, forward strand.
GCTGCTCACAGCATAGCAAGAGGAAGGATCAAAGGTTATGAGCAAGAGTATATCCTTTCAGACTACACCCTCTGTGATCCACCACACTCAGTAACTCACCTTTGCCAACATAATAGCATGCAAATCCACAAATAGTCAAGAACATCCACATACATGAGGCTTTTGGGGGATAATCTAGACCCAAAGCATAATAGATGGTAAAGAATATATTGACTACCAGTAGAATTCAGTGCCGCTAGTTTGATTAATGCAAAGATACCAATGATTTTCCATGCCATATTTTCACCATTCATTCAAACTGAAACTGTTAATCCAAACATGCCATTTTTAGGAAATATTTTAGGTAACAATGTTCTCAAAACACTTTATTTGCTTATTTCTGACTTAGCCTTTTATTGGTCCTAACAACAACAGATTCTTTTAAGCCAGGTGTGGTGCTGCATGCCTGTAATCTCAGCACTCTGGAGGCTGAGACAGGAGAATTGCTTTGAGTTAGAAGCCAGCCTGGCCCACATAGTGAGTTCAGGATCAGCCTGGACTATAGAACTGCAGATGTAATTGGGGCAGTCTCAAAATTTTTTTCTCTCTTTTTTTCCCTATACTTCTTAAACCTCAATATCTTTTTTAAAAAATTTAATTCTCCATGGAAAATCATGCTAAGCAGATTTGTAGGGGATGATCAAGGCCAACCAATATAAATTTCTTCAATTCATTTTTATTTATTCACACATAAAAGTCATCCGTCTCTTTTTCAATAATTTTTTTACCCAACATTAATACTTCATTGATGTTTGATTCTCTCCTCTTACTGATGATCACTTCTTCATTTCTGTTGATTTCTACATTTTTTCCTCAACCTAGAATACTATTGTCTCCAGCAAGTGACAACAATTTTTTTTCTCTTTCCAGTGTAGTTTGTAAGTCACGACACCTCTTTCTGTCACTCCAAGAGCAATTCTTAGAGTGTGTTTTTAATTCTGCGTTATGTGAATTGCTTTCAGTTGACCCTCTATTATATTTTCCTTATAATATGAGTATTTGGTTTCTGAATCCTCACAATTTTTGGCACAACATTTTTTTTTATTTTTTATTTTTTTTGCTATTATAGCCACAAAGAAGTCCTTTGCAGCTTCATTCTTGATCATCTTAAGTCATCATTTAAGTAATATTTTTCAGGGTCCTAAGTTGTTTGAAGCAAAATTTAGCTAAGGAAGTATGTTTTCTTATTTTTGTTCATTTCATTTTTGCCTAGTAAAAGAGTTTATCATAAAGAGATGAACTGTAACCCTTTTCTCTAGCACATTTTTTTTTCTCTGTATATTCCTAAATTAAGTGAAGGCTTTAAACAAAGCAGTAGGAAACCGTCTAGAAATTTTTTTTTTAAATCTAATCTATTTTCCCTTTATTGAGGGCTAACTTTTTAGGTTTTTTTGTTTGTTTGTTTCTTTTAAAATCAAACATATTATTACAGTTGAAAAATAGTGTATGGAATAATTTGTTCTGTCCTCATACTTAGAGATTTTCCCATCATTTATTTAATATTTCCAAGGTTTATATATAATTCATTAACTAATCTTTATAGCACCACTGCTGAGATACTCAATTAGCTGTAGAGGTATTGCCAGTACAGTCAGGGAATGACAAGTAATATTACTTGCACATTACAAATGAAGAAACATAGCAAAGAAAGGTTAATTGACTTGACCAATGTCGTACACAGTCAGTGGCAGTACAGACATCAGAATGAGGACCTGTGTTTACTCACATCAAAATCACAGAAGCACTAAGAGCCTGAGGCTGGTGGTAGTCTTTCTTACATAATGCTTTCTAAATCCTTTGTCTCATCTCCTTCAACGGTCCTCTGTGAGTCCAAGATGGGAAGATATTGTTAAAATCCATGCTTTCTAATTAAACCAAGATGTTTTTCTACAGGTCAGATAAATATTTAGCTTCTGAAAGGATTTTAGAACATTGAGATACTTCTTTTTAAAAAACCTCATGATTAACTTTCCATCTTTAAAATCACAGTAAAGGGTCTATTAAAGCTGCAGTTTCTTCTATTTCAAGGTTTAACCATAACCATAAGTACAATGAAAGGGCTCTTACTGGTACTTAATGAATTATAACAATAATTAAAATCTTTTAAAAGTGCCAGATAACACTAAGAAGTCTATGAAAGTGATATAATTTAAATTTCTTGATGATTCTGTCAAAAATGATATCCTTTTCTCTGTGTTAAAAATGAAATAAAAGAAGTTTACAAACACTAAGTTAAGAAACTTGTGGGCGACTTAAATATTTACGCAAGTTATCATTTTCTTCTTTTTTGGAGAGCATTTAACTTAAATTCACTTTCCACTGTTAGCTTACTATCATTTTTTAAAGGATGTAGGTAGTTGGCCTACTGTTTTAAGACATTGCTCCATAAAGTGATATTCTATTGAAATTCCTATGAAACCTGACCTTTAACTGTTGTCATCCACTGCACAGATATTACTCAGTGTCACCATCTTTTAACATTTCCTATTTCATCTCCTACACGTCTGGTTTAATCATCTTGGCGATAGTCCTTATTCTCAATGTTTTTCTGTGAAAGCTCTTGTTAAAAATTGAGAAAACACATTTCCTAGGGACTATGAGTTTGAAAACATATAAAAATATTTGATACTTTATAAGATGATTCCAAATTATAGAGAAAAGCCTAGGCAAAATAGAGATTAAAACATGCTTAATTGATTTCCACTTGATGAGTTAATTAATATCAGTGTTAAAATCACTCACATAGTTATTTACATACAAACTATGTTGAATATGTGATTTGGATTATTTTATATATTTGACAAGATGTAGTGTGAGGTTTCCAAAAGTGCAGTTGTCTCTGACTAGGGAAGGCTTAAAAATAGCTCTGTTGATGATAATCTAGAAGTGACTTAATCGGCAAGCTGAGACAGGGACAATAGGCCAGGAAAGTGAAAGAGCATGAGTACACTGTAGAGAGCCATCTGGTGCAGGAGAGCCAGGAATCAAAGACTTAACAGAGCGGTAGGCATGAATGCAGGGAGACTTATCAAGGATGAGAGTCTTGGGTTGCTGCTAAAATTGTAACGTGGATAGAGAGGGGGAAACAGTGCTACTTGGATAATGGAAGTGGAATAGCACTATGAAAAGTGTAAGAATGGCACTTTAAGATATCACAAGACTATATTTAAATTCAATGATCTTTTCCTTTCTGAAGGAGTGAAAATGCATTGATCTAAAGCATGCCTATCAGACATATGCTAATATCTGAAAACAAGTATTTTCTGCAGTGTTTGAATATCTATTCCAATTAAAATAAATATTCAAACACTCCATTATGCCTCTTTTCAACCAAAAAGAAAAAGTTGCTATGTTTCCACATATAATCATTGTCAGTTCATCTGTTTTGCTGTGCTGCTGTCCTATATAACATTTATTAACTTAATTACTATAGACGTCAATGCTTAGTATTATAATGAATTTTTTCACTTTTACTACATATTTAAATGTCTTCCATTAATCTTTTTATTAATAGAGTACTATGTAGTACAGTTTTCAAAGTTCTTCTTAGCATTGTTGTATGTTATTTTGAGGATTTTTTTGATATAATTTCTTTAAATAGAATTGTCTGATATTTTAGGCCTTTTTAAAGTCAGTGAGAAAGGCTCAGATAGAAGAGAGAATGGTCAAGAACAAAAATGCAAATTAATCAGTTTTAAAAGTAACTATTAATTTTGTCATTGAGAAATGTGCCTTATATAATATATGAAGTGTGATAAAAAAAAATCACAGTGAATGTTGCTGCTGAGTGCCAACTAACAAAAGCTGGGGATCTTCAATAGAAGTAGCTCATCAAATAAGTTCAATTTAATTAGAGTAGCCCTTAGTCATGAGCTACAGTTGATAGAAAGCAGATTTTTGAGTGTGCTATAAATCATGGGTCAGGAACAATGCATTAGCCACAGTAACATGATATTTTGTCATTTTTGTTGGAGTTGCATGTCCGTGCCCCTTCAGATTCCAGCTGTTGAGTAAATGTCATCATGGGAAGTGAAACTTGGGTCTTACAGCCATGGTCCTGAGACCAAAGGTCAGAGTTCTCACTCAGTTCTTGTGTGAAGAAGCATAGTCAATGAAGATGATGTCAATCATGGTTTAGACCTTGGTGGAGTTGTGTGAGCTGGGTTGTAACTGGGAACACTATGATGAACTCTGAATGTTATCAGGGTTTATTTATGGAATTTAAGAAACAATGTGCAGCCAGGCTGGTGGTACAGGCCTGTAATCCCAACACTCTGGAAGTTGGAGGCAGGACGATCACAAACTTGAACACAGCTTGCACAAGTTACGGAGAGCCAGTCTCAAACTTAAAATAAATAAAGAGATAAAAATGGAATTGGGGATTAGTTTGAAGACCCAGGGCTCAATACCAAGCACCACAAAGCAAACAAAATGAAAACCACTGTACATAGAAGACTTCCAGAAAAAAATAGGAGCAGTTTTTAATCCTCCCTCATGAACAATGCTCCATGCTACACATTCCTTCTGATATGACAGTTTATGCCAAATGAAAATATAGTGGTCTGTCCTGCTATATCTCATTACCAGATGTGGCACCCTGCACCTTCTGCTTCTTCCCCAAAATCAAACTTTAAATGGTTTGAATCGATTTGGGGCCTTGAGAAACCAGGACCATGTAACCAAAGACACAGGGAGTTCTGTAACTACTGTGCCTGGTGGCAAGAATGGTGGATTTGGTTTATTTCAAGCAAGGGGGAGTATTTTGAGGATTAATGGCAACAAGTCTTTTCTGTCTCTACTTTGTAGTTACCTTTATTTAAACATTATAGTTTTATCACACATCAAATGGATATGTAAATCAGTAGGCACTTTCAAGTAAGATCATTCACTGACCAAAATACTTTAAAATATGAATGATAAGATGTATTAAAACAGTTACGTTAAGAAAATTAAACTTATTTCATAAGGTAAGACATATATTTACTTTGTCTAATACACAAATTGATTGTCTGGAAAATCATATTTTTATAGATAATTATCAATATTATCTTTTTATTTTATTATTTGTGTGGTACTAGAAATTGAATCTGGGACCTTTGCACTGACTTGTGTTCCTAGACCTATTTATTTATTTATGTACTTACTTAATTAGGAACAGATTCTTGCTAATTCACTTAGTTGCTCAGACTACTATCAGACTGAACAATTATCATTCCTCAGCCTCCTAGACTGCTGGGATTATAGGTATGTGTGCCAGCCAATATTGAGCATCTACTATTTACTAGTAGTAGTACTGAAAATTATCATTTTGCTTTTATTCCACTTTTATAGTCATTAAATAAACTATTTAAAATGCTAAATATGGATTTCAACAAATAAAATATAACTCATCTGATAAAGTAACAATGAATTGAAAAGTCAAATGGAGAGATTTCCATGACAACAATATAAACTTAAGAATAAAATGTTTCTACCTCTAAATGCCTCTAAATTTTAGAAAAGTTTTTATGCATGGTGTAGGATATAGAATATTTGTTTAAAAATAAAACACTCTTGAATGTATTACCTTGTGTTATAAAGTGTAATTTCCTTGACAATCTAACTAGAAGATTTTTATTTCATCATTATGAATTAGTAAAACCTGTGTGTGTCAGCCAGTCTCAGCTGAGTGACAGTTACCAGACCTTGTGCTTAGCATTTCTTGTAGGTTTTCATGATTGTGTATGAAACCACACTGATTTCTTTAATTCATACCAAATTTTAATATTTTTAGAACACAATCCAGCTTGTGTAACACACATAGAATAAGCACTTGACAAATGACTCAAGATTAAACAGGTATCAGGTATATAATCAAAGACTCGCTTGGTTATACAGCTGCACTGAAGTGCTGAATGAAGAGAGTTTGAAGTGGCTTGTGTGTATATTTCACTAGGATGACTTTAAATTTATCAATGGCTGACTACATTATAAATGTGATTATTATCTACATGATAGTTTTTTAGTTGAGAGCTACATTTTACTGATTTCTAAGGGAGGAAATTGCCTGGCAAAATTTGATAGCAAGTGCATTCAAACACACAAAAATGTGTACACATGCTTGCACACACACACACACACACACACACACACACATGCACACAATACCTAATGCTTTAAAAAACAATGTACATGGTAAATCATGACTTTTGAGTTTCAGTAACATTTTTAACTTATAATGTCAACAAACAGGTAAGTCGCTAAAGGCAAGCATTTGAGATGGTTTATTTATTACAGTATCTTTTAGAATTTAAAAAAAACTAATTATCAATGATGAAACTGAAATTTTATTGCATTGTTTACTCTCTAGTCTGGGGTACTCGTAACCTGGAGTTTAAATTAAAGAAATCTGTATTATATATAGATCTATCAAAAGAATATTTAGCTTGCTATTTTTAAATTTAATTTATGTTTTCTTCACTCTTATCTCCTCTTAGGGCACAGTATCTCAGCTCCCATCTTGTTATTTTCAACTTATTTCCTTTACTAAAACAGAGGGTTTTTTTGATACTTACTCTCTATATAGTAGTTTAAAACACTGTAAGTATCCCAGAGTCATTAAGAAAGATGAAAAACATCCTCAGAAAATTTTAAGATAGATTTCATTTCAAAATGAATTAAAAAAGCAAAACTTTATAAATTATTTGTGGCTCCTGTTTGTAAGTAACGCTGTTGTTCCTTTAAGAGACAAGAAAGATAAGGCAAAGTGGGATGTGGAGTTGAGGGAAAGGAAAATAAGCGGTTATTGCAACCCGAGTTCTGCCATACAACAAATCAAGAAATAGAGGTTTGGGGGCCATGATTATTATTTGTTTGCCATTCGATGCCGGGCAAAATATTTAATTTTATTGGGTGTCAGTTTTCATGCTTCCAAAATGTGGGTCCCCAGACTAAGGAAATATTTCAAATACTTTCTAATGATCTCTGACATTAATTTCTCTGTGGCCTTTTTAAACGCTAAGTGTTCACAAAAGATACCATTCTTCTCAGAGCCCTGGGAGAAAGGGAACACTATATTTAGAAGGTCCACCGGCTCCCTGGGTGTTCTCATGTCTTATTCCTATTTTTAACCAGGTGTAGGCCAATAAGACAACAGATTTGTTTTAACTAATTATTGTCCGGGTTTCTGGGAACTAAATCTCCTTTTCATTATTCTTACTATGGATTTAAGAAATTGTTGAACAATTTTTAAGTTTACTAATTGGCCAGTTATCACATGATCTGCTATAGGACATGAACCCAAAGACTGCATTTTTGTTTGGATTAATAGTTGTCATTCTGCTGGTTTATGAGAAACCTCTTACAGGATAAACATGGGATTTTTTTGGAGTATGAATGCTCTTTATGATTTATTCCTCCTCCCATGTTTCATGGAAGTTTACTCTAATTCGAATGCAGATGGAAGTTCTAAATTCTTTAATTTTTAAAATATTATTGATCGTATTGGTTTTATTTTAATGCACAAAAGTAGTTTAACACTTTATATGCATCTTAAAGATTAAAATAAAATTAAAACAAAAACATTATTGGGAAAACCATCTCAAGTTCATAATAAAATATTGCCAAAATTGTATGCTAGTAAGAGACGAAAGCATTAATAAATTAGAAACTGACTACTTCTGTAAACTACTTTTATACCAGTTTTTTGGAGAAGAATTAAAAAGCTTGGGTATTTTTTGTGATTATTCATAATTCTTTTAAAATAATATACTAATGGAAAAACTAAAGTGACAAGAAAGAGCTTATTTCCCAAATGACTCAAAAATAGCAAACACTGTCAGTCCCAACTAGATTAGTGTTTCTTACCCACATGCAACAATAAAAACCATACATATGATCGTAAACATTTTGAAAATTTACACTAACACATTATTGCAGTGCTACTTAATCTGTAGGTCCCTTTAAGTTATTTCAGTTACCCCAATAATATTTTTAATATCAAAAGGATGAGTCCTGAATCTCAGTTTCTGTTTATTCATCCTATTTATTTAGTTTAAATTTTATGACCTCGAAAATTTTAAAGATTCCAGATCAGTTGTTTCTGTGGAATTTAGCTGAATTCTGTAGAATTTAGATTCAAGATATATTACACTGTGAAGTTCTATCAAAAAATTCTATCTGCATTCTATCAAACAGTTTTGGTAAATGTTTTCCATTTGTACCTTTCAGGGATATTAATTTTACTCATTTCATTATGAGTGCGGCCTTTCTTTTTCACTGCAAAGATGTTTCTCCTTTTCCATTAACAGGTTTTATAGTAGTTTGTGATTATGTAAATATCACAACTATAATTACTTAGATCATTGTAGACACACAGGCTCTTATTTAGTGGACTATCATCTACTTCTGTCATTATTTATCTTGAGGCTTACATTGCTGAAAATTCATCCAGTTTATACTTCAACAGTTTGACTTCTATGCACTTTATAACATCTTGCCAAGATTCTTTCATGTCTTAAGTACTTGTCAAAATAATAGTAATTTAAAGAGTCATTTTATATTTTCCTTCTTCTGGAATAAAGCATTTTCTCAAAGAGCTTTGGAGACCTATATTTGGAAAGCCAGATCTGGACACTAGGTGTGCTCACTGCTTTGGGGGAATAGCTATTGCAAGCTCTCTAAATAGAGCTAAAAGATTCATGTGCACATATACAGATTTCATAATCCATATGAAAACTCATATGCATGTGCATTTATATACTTACACATATATTTTACTTCCATGTTCCTTATATGTCTATAAAAACTGAGTTCATCTCACTCATCTAATACCACAGACTCCTTTCTACCTTTTGTCTTTTTCAAAAATTCTCAGACAGTGAGAAACACTGATTACTATAATCTTCAAAATCCTCACTTATTGATTCAGTAAATATTTAAACAAATTCTTGCTGCCATCCTTCTATCCCACACAACATTTTCCCCATCTGGCCACAAGCTATGACTGTCTCTATGGAGTAGTTGCTGTGGCAACGTCCTCACGGAGAGTTCCATGTCTCCCAGTCGGCTGCTCTGTGCACATTTCCTTTTCTCTTTCTCAGCTCCATACCTAGTGCCAAGACATGGCGGCCACCTGCATGCTTACCCTCCTCCCCACCTGAGGACTGACCTGGCCTCGCTGAGTGGCCTTTGTACTAGCTCTTTATAGAGAAAAGAAACAAAGAAGAGGACAATTAGAAAGGGGTGAAAAGGTGCTCATCTTTTTCCCCTGAATATTACTTAAAGAAGCTCTTTGTTTCAGAAGTTATATAATAAAGTATCAGTTGCAGAGCTAAACTTAATTCACATATTTTTATATATCTATTTTTATTTTTGTACCCTTGATTTATAGACTTATTTATATCTTGGATATACATAGAAATATAATTTTGTAGCAACATATATATATATATATATATATATATATATATATATATATATATATATAAAGTTTTAATATTTAACTATTTTAATAAACAGCAACTTAAAAAATTCATAGTGACATTTTATTATCAATCTCATGAATGGAATTACAAAATTCTTAGCCAGCAGTCCTTGGAATAATGTCTTTACTCATTTTACTGGATCATCTACCTCATTTGTCACTTTAATTCTAATCCATTGGTGGTCTGCACCAACTCATGTCAGGTCCTTTCCTTTTACCTAGGGAATTACACCAAGATGGTGTCTCTCCAGAGACTGTGTATAAGCCATTTAAAGCAGAGTCAGCCAAAATGCTTGTTAGTAGGTAAATCCTTTAGCCCTAATCTGATTTCCTGTGCAGAATCCCTGTGGGTGGGATGTGCGTCTAGAAATCACCTCCAATCGTTCTCATGCATTAAACATTAAAACTGTAGCATAATCCACGTGTCCAAACTGCCTCAATGTATAGGTTTCACCAACTAATATTCTTGTTTTAGTTCTATCAACTCATATTTGTTATGAATTAATAAATTGTTAAGTTGTATGAATAGTTTACAAAATGAAATGTAGCTTACTTTTTGTAAAATCTCTTCTGCAACTGTCTCTACAAGTTGGAATGAAAATGGTTTTTGTGATCCATTTGGAGGCAGTCTACATACTTTCCTGGCTTTAGTAAAAGCAAGTGCACAGGTCCTAAAGCTGGAACAGCCTCCAGAGAACAAAATCTAGGAGGCTCGGAGGTATGTGATAGGGAGTTGGAGCAAGTGAGTTTGGACAGGAAGGGCCGAAGAAACATTGAGTGAGGCCATTCAAGTCTCAGAGAATATTTAAATTTTTGTTCTGAGTACTGGCAGCTGGGTTTTTTGAGCAGTGATGGTTTTGTAAAGGAGATTATTCTAGTTTTGTGTTATTTTTACACTATAGTATAAAGATTATGAACTGGAGAAGAAGGAGGGATTGTGTAAGACCGCCTAGTGCACTAAGTGAGGCAAATGATGGCTTGGAGTTGGGTGAAGATGTTGAGAGATGAGTGGACTCAAGATAGATTTTAGAGTTTGAGCTGGCAAAAAGGAACTTCAGGAAAGTGTGAGTTTAAGGATAAAGCCAAGGCTTCTGGCCTCCACAATTGGAAGGGTTATGAAACTCAAAAGCCTGCAGTGAAAGTGATAGATTAAAAAAAATTATGGCTTATTCACTAACTTTGAAATGTTAATGGTGCACAGAGGGGAGATATTTAGTGAGAAACTACAGATACAAGTGTAAGATGTGGGTAAGTGGTCAGAGCAAGAATTATACATTTGGATTCATAACGTCTGCCTATCAAATCAGTGGCATCAGAACAAAATATCCGAGTAGTGAGTGAGCATAGATGAAGAGCTGGAAGCTCTAGGGACAAGCTTCAGGGCACTCTAACGCTATAGTTGAGAGAAGGAAGCTTCACCAGAGCTTACTATGGAGGAATGTCAACAGAAAAAAAGAAAATCATAGTAGTTACGGTGTCCTGAAAGGCAATGAAACAAAACGTAACTGTGGGAATTTATGAAAAAATGTTCTCCGAAGTTTCTTGTATTAATAATCGCTTAAAATTTGATAGTCTGAAAAGATCTTTATCAAACAAAAATAATAATTTTCTATTATGATTAAAGGATTACAGTTGTATGGGGAATAAATAAGTCATAAAAAGGGAATAAAAATTTACATAAAGCATTATTTTAAACAAAAATGTCTATTTAAGAAATAGGCACATGTGTGTAGTGGCCCATCCCTGTCATCCCAGACTTCAGGGAGGCTGAGGTAGGAAGATTGTAAGCTTGAGCCCAGCCTTGCCAATCAGTCCTAACCAAAACAAGTCTGGAAATGAAGCTCCGTGCAAAGGCCCTATGTTCAGTCTCTCATCATGCAAAATGAATGAATAAATAATTCAATGTTTAGATTAGTATTTTTGTCTTTGTGTCAACTGAAACTACAGGATGCTGTAAATATAGATTAAGGATTACAGCTTAGTATCAAATTTAGGGAAAAAGGGGAAATTCTTGGCTCCTTAGAATTTTGGAAAATGGACTTAAAACATGTACAGCTCTGAGCCAGGTTTGAAACTTGCAATATTTTAAACAGACTTTCATAAATGGTCATAACAATTTTAGAATCAATTAATGTTGAATATAAAGCAAATAACAGAATTACTTCTTTGATGAGGGCAAAAGGTGTGATCACGCAGTCTACAAAGTAAAATTCAGCAGCGTTTATTCTATTCATTAGCATTGGAGATTTTTATTATGATTTTCATCATTTAGATAGATTGGACGTGTACTATTTGATATGCACTGAATTGTTACAGAAAAAAATTTAAAATCAAAATCTATGCACCAAAATAACTCATACGTTAATTATAAAGAAAAAGATATCTACTTCTGAACATTATGTATTTAAATGTTCTATATCCAGAGATGATTATGCTATGCAGTTCTTTCATATGTGAACTTCATACTCCATAAAGAAACCCCCTACCTTGGAACAAATTTTTAAATCTATTTAGATGACACTACTCTTGGCTGTGCAAAGAGTTTAGAAATAACTGCTTAGCACTTCTCTTGAATGCAGGTAAAGGATGGGCTATGGGAGGGAATCTGGTATTATTGACAAATACATAAAAACACAAAAGTGGAACATCACCAATGCTCTAGTAATTCAAATTGTTATTTAATTATTATAAGTACACCTGAATATCACAATATTATTAATATTGATCAATAAATAATCTAATACAAATTCATTTTCTTCCAGTTTGTTTTAAATGAGTTCTAAGGTACTGTTTTATTTGTATTTCAGTTTTTTGTATTTGTATTTCAGTTTTATGCACTTTACTTTTTTGTGTGTAGTGGCTTTTGTTTTCCCCTGGAACTATAGAATATAGCAACAGTAGAACTAGCGACAAAGAACTAGCAATTGCAGTACTATAGCTATACTACCTATGGAAAAAGTAGGAATAAGGGTTTTCACAGCTAATGACTCTGATATGAATCATTACAAAAATTCTTGAAAATATTTTTTGCAAATTATGACCTACAAGCTTATCAGAGTGTTTTCCTACCCATAAATGTAGATGCCATGCCTAAATGTAAAGGTTGTCATATAAATTTACTAAAAACTTCTCTGAAAACTAGAGAAATTTTCAGATACATTTGTCCTTTGCGATCCAGGCTTTGATGCCACATATAATTCTGCCATAGACCTTGGCAAATGTGGCGTCTGAGCTAGTCTTACAATTACTCTTAGAATAATTAGGTTTCATTAATTCAATAAAATTTACTATTTAGTTTCCATGTGTTAGTTATATTGCTGGGTCCTGAGATTATAGAAGTCCACACACAAGGAGATACAAAGACATTTTTCTACTATATTAATTATATTTTCATTCATTCATCCACTTATCATTCACCATGAGTCTAAGTACTGACTAGAGGTCAAGGGCTATAATGAATACTGAGTACAATATTTATAAATAAATCTTCCCCTGATTTTGATATCACTACTGTCTTGTCTTGTCACAAAATGGGACAGTCCTTTGACTTTGATCTCATATTGCAAATGAAAGAAAAATGCCAGAAAAATGTGGGACATTCACATACAGAGATACATGAAGATAGCTCCTCTTATACAGGCCAGTTCTCTTTCCCCGTGTGAGTCCTAACAAGAGCCAAACCAATATCACATCATTGACTAAGGCTGTTGCTCATTTATAAGACTTTGTGCTTTTACTTTTGATAAGTAACTACAGGTTCATAGAGGGAAACTATAAAAATGGTTTACTTTAGGAGAAAATACCAAAAGCGTTAATTTTCAGCTTTACATGCCTGACCTCTTGGGATGAAACCACAGGCACAGAGATCACTAAGTGTACTTAGTAACAATGAGCTAAAAATAGAAAGAAAAATCTTGCTGTTATTGTAATCTTTTTACCCCAAGGTACTGTCTGATAAACACTACTACCGCCAAGGGAATTAATTGTGAGCAACTTTCTTCAGTGTGAGTTAGAGATGCATCTTCTTTCAAACAGCTCTTCAGCTACCAGCACACTTAAGTTTCAAATGTGTGTGATTCAGTGTTCTTACCTGATTGGAAACCTTCTTGTCCTTAATTCATTGACTTTCTTTTTTCTTCTTTTCTGTCTTGGAGAAAAACTTCAGACTGTGTCACAAATCGCTCCTTTAGGGGAAACCAGAATTTTCCAAGAAAGCCAGACAACTGAAATGTAGAAGGAAGGGAAAGGAAAATTATCTGTATATATAGATATCATTTTTTAGAGTTTTGAATAAGTCTCTGTGTACCCATCCTCTAAATGATATAATAACTTAAAATATGATTTATAGGTTTTAATACTCACAAAGCAAATGTATTATGACAAGACTACAAGTTATAGTTTGAGCTCTCTTTTCTTTTCTTTGAGACAGAATCTTGCTCCTCAGTATAGACTGTTCCTGAACTCACTATGTAGCCCATACTGGCCTTGAACTCATGGCCATCCTCCTGCTTCAGCATCTCAAGTGCTGAGAATACAGGTGTGTACCATCATGCCCAGCTTATGTGGTGCCATGGAATCAAATTCATGGCCTTGAATTTATTAGGAGAGTGTTTTATCCATTGAGTTCTTCCTCCAGCCCCAGTTTAGGCTTTCAAGCCAAGCAATAACATCCTATAAAACTGATCGTCCTTGTTAATTTAATTAATAAAGTAAGGTTAAAAGAATCAAGTTTTCTAAAAGTCTTTTTCTTTTTTTAAATTCATTTCCTTGCTTTAGTTCTTAGACTTCATCAGTCTTCACTTAGGTTTCTAGGAAATTAAGTAAACTTAATTACTCACGTAAGAAGCATAGATTGTTTACGGGAAGATCACGGACACCCTGAATGTACTTTTAATCTTTGTCACATATGAATGTGTATGATTAGCTCTTTTTGTGATGGGTTGTTGGGTAGCAAAATAATTTTTGACTGCCAGTAAGTGATTCAGAGGATAGATATTAGGGCAAATTGAAGCAAGTGAAGCAATGACAGTCCTGTGGTTGTGATACCAAATTAATGATTGCAGTTTCCTAAGTAAGGAAACAGTCTTCTCGAATTATAGTCACACCTGTTACAGACCATCTGCTTATAAATTCCACACCATCATTGCTAGGAAACAAATATCACTATTCTTCCCTTCACCTATTGGATATTCTAAAAAAAAAAAAAAAAGTTAAGATCATGTTCGTTTTCATCTGCTTGAAAACATTAGATGTCTATTGAGCCACTCTTGTCTGTACTGCAGATACTCTTGTAAGGAGTATCTTACACTGGGCTATTATAATGAAGGCTAGAAATTGTTTGGGATGATCTTAGGTTTGTATTCCCTCAGAAGCAGAACCTAAGAAAATAATTTAGCTGGAGGAATGGTTCAGCGTTTAAAGCGCTTGAGCAAGCGCTAAGCCAAGCGCTAAGTACCCGAGTTCGATTCCCCAGCACCACATAAGCTGGGCGTGGTGGTGCACGCCTGTAATCCCAGCACTTGGGAGGCTGAGACAGGAGGATTGCCTTGAGTCCAAGGCCAGCCTGGGGTATGAAGTGAATTCAGGATCAGCCTGGACCACAGAGTGAGACCCTGTCTCGAAAAAAAAAGAAAATAATTTAAATGAAATATCTTTATCAAAGAGGTAGTTCCATGCAAATTCAGGAGTTGAATGAGAATTGAAAAATGGAGGCCTAGAAATAAGCCAAAAGATGCATATTCCTGAACAGGTTACTCCTGTGGGCAACTTAGTCCTTCAGAAGAGCTCACAGAGTCTGCAGTACATGCCACATGGTAACCCCAATTAATGGGTAAGAAAGCTTATGTATTTAGATACCAAATCTCTTCTATAATTGGCTGAAAGCTAAAACTAGATACATTTGATCCTGCCCACAGGTAATTTGCAGGAAAATAAAGATTCTATGAATGGGTAGTAACAGCAGCTGATACCCTAGGTGGGCATTTGTGACTGGCCTATAAATTGAAATGGATCATCTTCAATTCCTGGGTTAATAATCTTCCTTTGAAGTATTTAAGCACTAAGATCATCAGTAACAATTTTCTCAACTAAATGAAGACTAAGATCCTAATTTTCTAGTAAGCTAGAAAACTCTAACTTTGATAAAGTCTTAATAAAGACAAACAATTAGAATCAATTAAGATTTCACATGAACCTTTTCTTCATTTATTCGTTAAAAATAAATTTACTGAACTCCTAACATATGCCAGGGATTAAGACAAATGCCTCGAATAAGATAATATTTTAAAAGTTAGTCTACTATAGAGTGCTAAGTGAAAATGGGTAGAACTGTAGTTCACTTTAACTTATATCTTTTTGCTAAATCTGGGAACTGTTCGATCATTATGTCTTCAATCCCTTTTTCAGTTTCACTTGCTCTGTTTTTATTCGAGGATTTTGGTGATATGAATGTTACCTCTTTTAAAATTGTTCCACAGGTTCCTGAAATTCTGATTTACCCCTCAATGAGTATTTTATTTTGGGGTTTGGTAAATTCAGTTTGTCCTAAAATCACTGGAATGAGTTGTTTATTCTATTTTTCATATCTGTCATTTTCACTTGTTTTCATTTTTATACCCTTTAATTTCCTTGCTTAAATTTTCTTTGCTTTACTTTTTTTTTTTTTCAAGGAACATATAATGGCTCATTGAGATATATATCAGAGAGTTTATTTAAAATCCTTGTGAGATAATCTCAATACCTGATTTATCTTGGTATTGTTGTTGGTGTATCTGATTATCTTTTCTGTTCTTTGTGTGAAATGTTGTATTTCAGAGTGATAACTTATTTTTTCGATGTTTTGAGTATTATATAACTGTGAATGAGGATGCCAACATCACTTTCTTCTGTTTTTCTTCTTCCTCCTCCTTCTCCCCCTTTTTATTTTCAGAAAATTCTTCATGTTCAGACATACCATAAGGGCTAGCCAGGAGGGAATACATAGCCTTCATTTGACCCCTTTGATGTTAACCCAACCATAATGGGTACTAACTCCTGTTGATTTGGTGAGGACAGGTGGGAGAGAAGTTTAGCTTTCCCTTTGGCCTTGCTAATATCTTCTCAAAGAGAATGAGCCATTCAAAAACCTTATTGCCTGTAAGTGAGAGTAGAAATTAAGCTCCCTATTCAGTCTATTCACATTACAGGATAGAAAAGTGAAGTATCAACTATTTTTTTTTTTTTTTAGTACCACTTCATTCTATCTTCTTGAAGCTATGTAGAAGTAGAGACTTTGTTGCTGAGCATTCCACAGACACCAGGTATGGGGAAAGAGTAGCATGTCTCCTATGTTCATCTTACAATATCTTCTTACCAATGTCAAGTACAAGTACAGGCTGCGCTCCTTATTGGACCCCATAACTGCATGGGGGAAGACCAGTATTATCTAGCCCTGTTGAGCATCATCTTCTTATGTGTCCTCTTGATAGGTGGAGGTGGAGCCTTATCTTGTCCTGAAACAATCCTAGTGTGGCAATTAGAGTGCCTCCTGCTCATGTAGGACAGGAATGGAAATATGTGGAAGATTAACTCCTTGCTTAATTTCACTGAAAGACATAAAGGATGGGCACAATTTTTCCACTAGTGTATAGCTAATTCTCATTGTGGATGGGCAAAATAGTTTTCTGTTGTTATCAACTCCTTTCTTTATATTCTGGCTAGGAAAAACAAATTGTTTGTATTTATTTATTTTTTCTGTATCTGTTGATGGCTATGGATTGGAGCATCCTGTAATAATCATTCTGGGATATATGGAAAACAATCAGGAAACATAAGCTACTTATTACCATGCTATTCAAGTCCAAAGGCCCTTAGTAATTTCCACATTACCTTATCTACTATACTTGTTATGGTTCAGGATTTTAGTTGTAAGTAGAAAGAACACTAAGAAAATTGAGATTGCTTCACTATGTCAGAATAAGAATTCTGGAGGTCTACTAATGTTAAAAAGTGTTGCTCTGCATATATTGAAGTTTTATCATATACACTGTGCACTCTAGGAATTATTATGCTACATAATATGGCTTCCAAACAGCTTGTTACAACTTGACTGTGTTATTTTTAAAAGTTAAATAATTTGATGGAGGTGAAATGTGCAGATAAATAAGAAAATGAAGCTAGAATAATCTATGTGGTAATTGATTATAATTAGTATATTAGTATAAACTCATACTTAGCTTGATACAGAGATGTATGTCTACATATACAAATACAGCCGTACATATCATAAAAGATTATTATATTTGCACACATTTCTTTACTGTCAGTTGCAAAACCCTAGAAGCAGTGACATTGCAGCAGTATCAATGAGCACTTTGTTCCCAGATGTTAATGTCTAGTTCCACTCTCCAATCAAAAAAAACTAGAACACCTTGGAAAATGGCCAATCTTCTAATAGCAGCCAGAAATATAAAAGATAAGCCTAGATATAATATAAGAGATTAAGGATGTTATAAAAATAAAATAAACCCACACTAATTGAGTCAGGTAAAAGCAGCACAACTGAGTTTGCAATGGCCAGCCTGAACCAATTTAATAAAATACTTTATTATTAGGTTACAACCCAAAGTATAAAAAGTATCCATGAATTCTCATTGATATGAATAAGTGACTAGATTTAAAAATCTTAAATGGAGAAAACAGACACATTTCCAATGCAGAAAAAAATCCAAATAGCTGTTGTAGCTGTTCCACTTCAAAATAACTCCCTTTTCCTTAGTGTGGGCTAAGCCTAGTGGTATTTGTCCAAAGAGTATGATATGGAAAGAGGAAAAAGAGAGTAACTTTACAGTGGATGAACCTGACGACCACTACCTTAGCTGAATAATGAAGGTTAGCATCAAAGTCATACCATGTTGATGACATATATCCTTGATGTGATGTGACAAAATAGCCCTTTACCTCTGAGGTCTTCCTCCTTTAAAACTTATGGCCCCATTTTATCATGAGAGGAACATCAAACATGTTGCAGAAGTGAAAATGATTAAGATTTTAAAGCATAACAGAAGTCTTAGAAACTACTGTAGTATCATAATCCGGATAGAATCCTGCAGCACACACAGATATTAGGTAAAAAATGAGTAAATGCAACTAAGTATGGACATTGGTAACAGTGTGTTAGTATTTGTGATTTTAACAACTATTTCATATTAAGGAGTTGATATATATCTATAGGGTATATATGAAATGTGCAGTGTCTTCTCAATTTTTCCTTTAAAAACTTAAAAATGTAAAGTCCAATATAAAGTCAAAATTTTTCTTATTCCATGACTATGTGTCTATATTCCCTAATGTAAATTTGCTTTACCTCACTGACATTGTGGTGGGCAAAAAACTGTAACTCTAAAAGAGTTAGTAACGCCAGGTTAATAAGTAGTAATTCTTGGTTTCATGTTTTTAGAAGAAGCCATTGAAAAAAAATCAAAGTTAAATGTCTTTACATGCTGAAATCTCTTCTGAATTTATTTTTTATATAATTAATGTGTGTGATGGTGGTGGACATGATTCCACTTTAGAAGACAGTGGTTATCTCATACCTGGACTACAGATAACATCTAGTGGTGAAACAATGCAAGATGCTCTAACACCTTAGCTAATATATTTTGTTTACAAAATAATACAGTTATCTCAGCCTGTCAGTTATTTCAGTCCTTACTTTTATGCATTTTCCACTCTCTTTTTTGCAAATAAACAGTCAAGCAAAAAAACCTCACAAAAATGCTACCCTAGCACAGTATGGTTATGAATTTAAATTGGAGTTGCACTTTGTCAACACCTGTGTTTTTCAAGATACTGGTGTATGTGTTAATTTTACAAATCCTTCAGTGCTAGAACTGTTAAGAGTTTGGAGACTTTAGAAATGGACTATATACATTTTGTATAATGAAATGGATGTGAGTCTTTGATGACTTGAGGTGGAATGTTATGAGTGCCTCTCAAAACTGCCATGTGCTTGGAAAGTAACTAAATCATCAAAGCACTATATTCATTGGTGGATTATAGGAGTGCGGTATATTAGGGTGTGTAGTAGATTATGGATGTGTGTTCTGGAAATAAAGAATTACTGGAACTTAATCTGAAAGGGTCAGGGCACGGGTGCATGACCTGAAAGGATGTAAACTAGCTCAGCCCTTTTTCCCTCACTTGATTTCCTGTCTGCCACACTGTGAGCAGCTCTCTGGCCTCTGTAATGTGCATACACTATTGCCAGTCACTCATGAATGGACTGAGGCCTTATGAAACTGTGACCTAAATAAACCTTTCCTCTCTTAAGTTGTGGATGTCGAGTCTTCTGTCCCAGCAAAAAGGAAATAAGACAATAGTTGTATTTAGAATTTTAACAACTGTGTAATTTGCTACTAGCAATGTAATTTACTTTACTACATCATTTTACTATTATTGACACTTAAAAGTACTTCCTTCTTTACTATTATAAAAAGAGAAAAATGAACACTTTTATGTATAGAATAATTTTCTAAATATAAATTATGTATAAGTACAAGTTTCTGGAATTAAGAACAATGTGTAAAAAGCAATTAATACTTTTTTTACTGGATATTACCAAATTGATTTTCAAGTGGTCAAACCAAATTGGACTTAATGAACTTTGGCAACATAAAATATTATAATTTTATGATAAGCTGATAAACAGGAATTTTATGTTACTTTTTTCTAATTCTTTGATAACTTCTGAAGTTGAACATATGTGTATATAAGCACACATACACACACACACACACACACACACACACACACACACATATATATATATATATATATATATAATGTCTAATGTCAATTATATGTTCTTTAAATGAATTGTCCACTCATTCTCTTTTTAGTCTCTGTTGTGATTTGTATCTTGAATGATTCCCAAAACACATGATTATTTTGGATGTTGTGGAATACTTATGCAACCACGTGTTGTTAAGAGGCAGTGCCTGGTTGGGAGGGGCCAGTTACTGGGATGTAACCTTGAAGGATATATTCTGTCTCTGCCCTTTTTTGTTCACTTGGCTTTCTGTCTGCCATGCTATGAACATCTTTTCATCCTGCTAGGCCTCTATCTTGTGCTCCCGCCATTGCCAGACACTCATGAAGGGAGTGAGACTTGAAACTGTGAGCTAAAATAAATCTTAAATCTAAAATAAATTCCTCCCTTAAGTTGTGCATGTTGAATATTGTGCTCCACCAATGAAAAAGTAACTAAGACAGTATCTTTTTATAACTCATTCCCAGGTCACTGTGAAAAAAAAGTAATCATTATTTTGGTATTTCAATAAGTTAATGGTTTCTTGCTTCAAATGAGTTTTCAGAATTGGCAGTATTGCTCTGACATCAGTAAATTCTTTATCATTCCTTCACATTTCTCTCTGGCCTCTATACTTTCCTCTCAGTTAATGAGTTGTTTCAGATTTCATTAACAAAACAGAAGCTTAGGAATGAACCACTCTCAAATCCATTAGCTTATTAACATATGCCCTGATATTTGAATTCTTTTTTATTGTGAATTAAAACCACTGCATATATAGGGTTTTCTGTTTTCCTTCATCTTATCAAGGACTTCACATCTTCATATTTTCTGCAAGCCACCTACTTCTTATGAATAATTTCTATCAAAACTTAAATTTATACTGGACTGGTAATGTTTACTCAAAATATTAAAAAAGTATGCATGAACACAAAACTTCATTCTCATATTTCATTTTTTATCAAATTTATAGCTGAGCTTCCTAAAAATATTTTTATTTTTTGTTTTGGTTTTTGAGACAGTTTCTTACTCTGTAGCCCAGGCTGGTTCTAAACTCACTGGTGGAGCCCAGGCTAACATTAGACTCAGGACAGTTCTCCTGCCTAGGCCTCCCAAATGCTGGGATTACAGGCATATACCATCTCTCCCAGCTTTATGTGCTGCTGGGGAATTGAACTCAGTTCTTCTTGTGCTTGCAAGGCAAGCACTTTAACTGCTATGCCATTCCTTCAGTCCCTAAAATTATTCTCTTTATATGTTGCTTTTACTTCCTCTTGCCCTATTTACTTTGAAATGTATTTCCATGTGCTTGCCCAGCCCTGACCCCTTTGTCCACCACTCTGAAATGCCATTTATTAAGTTCACCAGTTTCCTCCACTACAAACAACACAAAACTTTCACTTTCATATTTCTAGGCACTTTATTTTAAAAACTAAAATATTTTTGTGTATCTGTAATTTTATACTTGCTGAATCTACCTGAGCATATTTACTGGCCTTCCTTGTGTAATCTGATTTCTCAATATTCTACTAGTTTTACTTACCTTCAGTAAAATATAGAAATACATGAAAATATAGAAATACATTGTCAACATGTAATCTCATAACAGTAATACTAGTTGCAGAAGTCAATGCTTCTTTAATGCTTGTCATATCCTAGATACTGTTTTAAGAGCTTTATGTACATTAATATGTTTATTTTCTACCTCATAAACCCCTAAGTCTTATTATTTCCTTATTTTCTCATGAAAATTTTGAGGTACTGGGAAGTTATATATTATTTACCAAATAATAGATAACCAGTAATTACTGATGTCTCTGGCTGAAATAATACTTGAAATTTAGAATAAATAATGTATTTCTTAATGTTGGTCTTAATGTGAGAAAAATTCAGTTAATTCCTTCAAAAGCACTAGAAAGCAATGAAATATTTTCTATTAAATATGAGCCACTAAGTCATACATTAGGAACAAGATATAATTGACTCTTACTGAATGAAAATATTCTGTTCTTTCAAAAGAGACATGTTTTTCTAGTGTTTATCATTTTTTCTATTCTTTTTTGTACTCATTTATTCAATACATTTTTAAGCATCTATCTTATTTTCTTCAAAGTCTTAAAAATCTAGTGATTAAAAACACACACAAGGTAAACTATAAGTAAACCTCTGAGATATAAGGGGATATATATTAATCAAACATACTTCATGCAGCAAAGAAAGTAAAACCAGATGAACTTTCTGTACTAGCTATTAATACTTTCTTGTTTTTGGTACAAATTACCTAGCAGTCACAGCATAAAGGAAAGGTATATTTTGGCTTACATTATAGAAGGTGCAGTCCATGGCTGATTGATTCCAAGGTGGAAATGCCAGGGCATAGGAAAGGTACTCAATTTAGCAAGGGAGCAAAGAGGGAAGGGAGAGCCTGAGACAACAATACATCCTTTCAGCTTGTGCCCTCATAACCCAGCTCCAAGTATATCCCTCTTCCTAAACGTATATCCAGCTACCAACTCATTAATGCATGAATCCACCAATGAATATAGTGCTTTGATGATTTAGTTACTTTCCAAGCACATGGCAATTTTGAGAGGCACTCATAACATTCCACCTCAAGTCATCAAAGACTCACATCCATTTCATTATACAAAATGTAATAGTCCATTTCTAAAGTCTCCAAACTCTTAACAGTTCTAGCACTGCTGAAATGTCCAAGTCCAAAATTGCTTTTGAGCATCAAAGCTAACACTTGGTTATAAGATTCTGTAAAAATAAAAAAAAAAACAAAGTTAAATATTTTCAATATATAATGGTAAAGTGTAAACATTCTTAGTCAAAAAAGGAATGGCAAATGGAAAAGAATGGGACCAAGCAAAGATTAAAGGCTGGTAGGACAAACATTAACTGATGTAAGCTTCAAGTTGAGCACTGGTGTCAGGTTATGGTGAAGCATGAATTCCAAAAGGCTTGGGCAGCTTCACCTTTGACTTTGGTGGTTACAGCTTACATTTGCTTCTCTCTTGGGCTAGCTACATTCATTGCTATAATTTCCTTCAGCAAATGATCCATACTCCTGGCGTTTCCACCTCCATGGGGTCTCCAGTGCACATTTGGCTTTGCCTTAACAGCTTCACATATTTCCCTCGTAGGGCATAACATCTGGTCTGCCAGGCCACCTTTTGAAATCTGGGTAGAAGCCTCTATTACAGTACAATTCTTGCTTTCTGTATTTCTAAAAATCCAGCAGCAAATGGATGATACCAAGGTCTAACACTAGCTAAATCAGAAATTGGACTCCCTTAAGCCATGGTTGCAGCAGCCCCTGAGTGTCTGGGTGGCTGAACAGTGAAATGAATCCCAGAGGTCCAATTTTGGTGGCCCTTCATTAGCAGGGGGCCCAGAGGCCTTACTCTACTGATAGCTTTACAGATTTGTTAGCCTTGAGCATGTAAAGGATGGGATTAGGCCAATTCCAGAGACGCATTCAAGCCATCCTTTCTATTTTCTTGATGAAAAGCAATTGGCTTCTTTTTAATGCTAATTTTCCAGTAACAGTGCTGTTAATGTTCCCAGTTTTAAAAGGCACTTCAGTTCTGATGAAACTACAAAATTTTTAAATCATGTAGCTCTGCTTTTTTTCTTCTGATTCTCAATTTAGGTCTGATTAGAAGCAATCAGTAGTACCTATCGTCCACTACCCCTAATCTCACTTTTTCACAGACTTAGAATAAAGGCAAGATTTTGACAAAATTTTTCCAGCCTGTAAGACACACTGCCTCTGGACAATTTCCAACGCAGTTACTACTCCCATCTGCAATCTATGAGCTTGGCATTTGCTATCTGCATTCTGGTCTGAGTTCTGATAATTGCCCATCAAGCTCTGCTTACAGCATTCTAAAACTACTTTAGCCAAAAGTCTCCAAACCTTTCCAAACTCCTCCCTCCAACCATTTCCAAATGCTTCTGAATTACTTAGTTTAAATACAGTCACAGCAATGGCCCCACTCCTGCCATAAATTTTTGGTACTATCTACTTTGCCATCAATCATCAATGGGATAAAATACCCAAACTCTCAACTAAGAGGAAGAAAGGTTTATTCTGGCTCACTTTTTAAAGGAGTTAGTCCATGGATCACTGACTTTGACGCAGAAGCAGCATGGCAAAGAAACACATCAGAGGAATCGTTCTCAACCCATGGTAGCCAGGAAACAGAGAAGGAAGTTTTCTAGATCATTCCCCCATGACCCATTTCCAACTTCATATCTTAACAGTACATTCAATTACTGAACTCATGGAATGATAAATCTCCTGATGAGTATGATGCACCCATGATTCAATAGTCTTCCAAACTCATGAGTTTTCCTAAAGCACAGGGGAAGGCCCTAAATAGGAGCTCTAAATAAAAGCAGGGAATTTGAAATGAAACCTAGATGGCCAGAAAGAAGCTGATCCAGGCACCAGATCAATAAATGCGAATCATGAGATTGCTACTTCTGAAGATTTAAAGGCAAATATGCTGAGAACCATGTGACTGTCTAAGAAGGGTGCTGAGGGTGGTCACAGCATTTGGAGCTTATAATCTTGCTAAATATTTTATGTTTTCATCTTCTTTCACTTGGTTGCCTTTTGAAGTTTTAAGCAAGCTAATGATGTCTAATTGTGATATTTAAAGATCATTTTATTGAGTCTCCTACCAAAGGAAAGTTAGCTACATGTCTACGAAATACAGATAATAATTTTTAAAACCACAGTGAGATAAAGAATTAATTGGTTACCAATAAACCATGCCGCTATAAATTTAATGCCCCTGGGATCCTAGGACACACTAGGTTTAAAAAAAAACCTTCAAA
Source organism: Ctenodactylus gundi (assembly GCA_004027205.1). NCBI lineage: Eukaryota > Metazoa > Chordata > Mammalia > Rodentia > Ctenodactylidae > Ctenodactylus > Ctenodactylus gundi. The sequence continues at coordinate 411,358 of PVKB01000774.1, forward strand.
TTGCTATGATTTTTTAAAATTCACAAACATATTTATGCTTCAGAAATATGATTTTATAACTAAGAGACAAAGAGTTTACAGTAGAGAAAGAAGGATTAGTAAGAGACATTTGTTATTCTTCCACTGGGAGAAGTGACAAGTGTAGGTGTGAGTCTCTCATTTATGATGCATTGCTTAAATTTTAGAACTAACTCAATGCTGTAATTATTAGCTGGAAAACATGTATATATTGGGCAGCGAGCTGAAAATAAGGACACAAAAGGGACAATTAATAATTGGTAGCTATTATTATTAAAAATAAGGCACTGTGCTAATCTTTACCATGTATCATCTCATTTTACATTAATTTCCACAATAATCCAATGTTTTCAGATCAGAAATGTGATACTTTTAAAAGGCTTAAATGTTTCTTCCTGGGCTACATAGTTCATAGATTTATATCTCAATGTATTTCAATTCATAATATTTTATCATTCACAATTTTCTTAACCATTATGCTCTACTAAATGGAAGAACCTTTGTTGAGAAGTTTAAAATTAAATACGTATTGGTACAACTGACCCTAAGACTGCCTGATCCAGTGGCATGGGAAAGTCTGGGTTGCTGTGAGATATACTTGAGTGGAGAAGACTGTTAGAGAAGGTTATAAAAAAGCATTTTCTCTGTATTATGGTGAAGCAGAAGTAAGAGAGAATTGACCTAAGGATGTGAGGTAGAACAACATAATGTTAACAAGAAGCAGTATTTTGTTTTATTCATTTTAGAATTGTTAAATTTCTACTTCACAATGTTACAAAGTCATAATATAATGGTCAGTTTGTGAACCCATCTTATCTTACCTTGAATCCTGGTATATGCAGAGTATATACTATAGCATAGGCACCTATGCATAGTTAAGTAAGCTTCCATTTTTTTTTTTTTATCTTCAGACAAAATCGTTTTCTGACATGTAGAATTTAGGAACATCCTTAGAGGAAAATAATTAAATGCCACCACCCATGAAGAAAGTAATTTTAGAAAAAAATTTCTAGCAGAAGTGAGTTCAAGCACAACAGGCGTTTAGTAAGATTTGAATTAACATACCATACCTCAGCTGCTTTTGTATTCATTTTTCTGGAAAGAGGCTCATAGAGTCCTTCAGTTCTCAAAGTGATAAAGACCCACATCGGTAAGGTATAAGAGGCTCTGCTCTGGTTAGATCAGTTTAGGTTTTGCCACGTTAACTGGGTAACATTCTTAATTTTTCTGAGCCTGTTTTCTATGATAGGAATAACAACAGCTGTCACAAAGGATGTCCTTAAATAACTTATGCAAAATCCTATATATCCTTACAGATTGTAAGAACTTAATTAGTAACATGCCAGCTTAAACGATGTGCAAATACTCTGTTTTCTTGAAATGGGTGAAACCTAGTCTAAAGTTCTTCACATTTATTTCTTAATCATTCTATTTAATAGAGCCATTTTTAATAACTTAAATTATTATTATCCACCTGCTTTTCCAATGTGCTCTTGATGAATCAAATCTCATTCTTAGTGAAATTTAGCATTTCGATTGTCACTGCTTTTAAAATGAAGATATTTCAATGTGAGATAAGTCATTACTGAATGAGTAGCAAAGGTGGCTTCATTAGAGATTTCAATGAGATATAAATATATCTAGATGAGAACTGATTTCAAAAAAGAAGGCAATGACTCAAGATATGGATAAGAAAACCTTTTTGTGCAAAATGTTACTGTCATTTTTTCTGATGTAGGAAAAAGACAGCTGAGAATGAGTCTTACATTTCGTGATTACTTAATTGTGACATTTTGCAATGATAAACAGTTGTTTTTCTTGAACGGTAGTGTAGGTTTAGAAATTTTCTTATGAAAGCAACTGCAGAAAGTTGATTTAGCTTGCAAGTTTCTAGGTCTTGCTCTAGTTCTAAGGGATAATAACTCTAAAATGAAAATATAATTAATGTTCCAACTGTAGCAATCAGGAATGACTTGTGTGTCAGCTGTTTTAATGAAAGGCTTTCAAACACTATAAATGGATAATAAAAGTCAAAAGGATATCAAAGCAGATCATAAAGAATTATCAACTACCTTTAATGATTACAGTATTATTTCATAAATGTTTTCTGTGATTTATTCTTATTGAAATGCAGCACACATGGTCAAATTACCTAGGTTATCACATTAATAAAATGATAACCTACATGTTTGTGAAATAGAACACATAATATGAATGAATACAATTTTACAGGGAAAACTAATCAAATAAATTGATTTCATTTAACAGATCAAATTGAGCTTTCTAGACTAGAATCATATAACCACAGATAAAATGAATTACATTTTGCTGTTGTTGGTTGGTTGGTTTTGCCAAGCTGGAAGGCATCAAAAAGGGAGAGAGATATTATCCATGGCACTGGGAAAGTTATTATCTGAATTCTATCTCCCTGACAGAAAATTTTAATAAATATTTTTAAATGCACTGTAGACAAATCATTTTTAAGATGTCTGCAAAATAATTTTGTTTGAACATGAGATGAATAGACACTGGATTTTTTTTTTCCCCAAACGACAAGAAGAAATGGCCCTTTAGTCTTCATCCAAACCTGACTTTCCAGGCTATCATAGCCTGCTGTGGTTCAGATCTGGAGTGTCCCCAAAAACCTCATGTTATATTGTATAGGACTGGGAGGTGGGGCCTGGCTGGAAGGGGTGGCTGCTTGGGGCTTGAGCTGGAGATATGTGTGCTGGTGCTGCCTGGAAGGTCCTTCCTCCCTGTTTCCCTCTATTACATGATTTTGTGAGTATCTTTGCCACTGGAGCTCTGGCTCTGGCCCTGGCCCCACTCCAGCCCTACCATGTGCTTCCACCACCATTTTCTGCCACCCATCTGTCAGTGGACTATGACCTTCTGAAACTGTAAGCGACAATAAATCTTTCCTCCCTAAGTTGTTGTCGGGAATTGAGTCACAGTGACAAAGAAGTAACTAAGACAAAGCCCGCATTTTCTAAGGAAACAATATTATATTAAGTGCTATCTTCCTTATATAAAAATCTTCTCAGGTTTCACACCAGTGCTCGCGCTTCTCTCCTAAACATCTTTATCAAATATTAGTCATCAGCCCAGGAACCTCTTTTCATTTCATAGTGGGTGCCTCTTTAGGTTGTTAATTTAGGCACCTTAGCAACTTTCTAAAATAAAAAAAGAATATCTGTCAAGTATTTAGTGTTCAGTTCCTGAAAGAAAATGAGTCCTGAGTAGTATTATGTTTATATTATTTATATTAAAATAATTTGTCCAATTCAAGTATTATTTAATTATTTTGTTTCCTCAACTAAGGTAAAGGGAATAAGAAAACATACGATAATATTTTACACTTTTTGGCCAAGCAAATCAGAAAAAAATTGGCAAAATGATAATAGTTTTCCTGAAGCCGACCATCATTCTGAAAAAGGAAAGGCAACATTTTAATGTGGTCAACACTTAGATCAAAACTATGGTCTTCTATATTGATGCCTCTATTGATTTAGGCCAACTAGGTTCAAAATTTTGGCAGGACTGTCCTCATCACAGATGTGAATAACTCCCAAACAACCTGCAGTCAAAGACCTCAGTCACTTGTCTATAAGATGAAGTATATTAATTCCCTTGTGACAAAAGCATGGTTAAGGAAACATAAACTTCCCTTGCACCTTGCATTTAAGTAACAAATTGCTCAGATTTTCTTTCTCTTTTTTTCCTTTTTCTTTACTTTTTTCTTCTATGTTCAGAGTTCTGTTTTTACATTATGGTCCATAATGCTAAAATCACAGTAATGCTTTGCTTTAGCTACTATTTTTTTTTTTTTTTTTTGTTGTTGTTGTTGTTGTTGTTGCTGGGACACAAGACCTGACATCTAAAACTTAAGGGAGGAAAGATTTATTTTAGCTCACAGTTGAGAGTTCTCATTCTGCTTAGTGGTCAGTTGGTAATAGCAGAAAGAGTCAGTTCGGCGAAGAACAGCTACTCATAACAACGCAAGAAGTGGGAATCAGGACATGGGAAAAGCTGCACCAAGAACGTGTCCTTCCAGGCCATAGGTCCACTGACTCCCCACAGCCCACCAGGCTCCACCTCCAATAGCACTAGCAATCCACAGGTAATACACAACATCCAAGCACATGAGGCTTTTGGCGACATTCCAGGTCCAAATAGTAACATGACTTTACTCAGATAATCTCATAATAAAGAAACAAAACCTTATAAATTACCGAGTAAACAGTATCATTATCAGTTTGTTTGGACAACCTGATTTGTCCAGAGAGACATCTGTCTTATTCCTGTTTGCTATTAGTTGCTCTCACTGAGGGGCTTAAACTGCATTTGTATCATGTGTATGAAGTCCCTCGAAATCTTTCTGTGGTTCTAGGAGAGTTATATATTACAGCTTTTCTGAAGCTGCAATATTATTATTTCTATCATTTCTCTGATTTAATCTCTACAGTCATTGAGATGCTTTGGATATGAGAAATATTAGGAGGAAGAAAAGGATGAGCAGGGTAAGATATTCACATACAAAATTAGTAAAAGGCTTTGCCAGTAGTGAAACAGGAGATAGTGGGCTTCTAGGAGGTGAGGGATATAGGGTACCCCAGAAGTGGAGAATCTACTAAAAAGCAGAATTATAGAAAAGGCAGCTGGATATAACTTGTAGCTGTCTATTGCTGCCCACACTCCAGAATTACTTATTGGGAAAACACTAAGTAATTAAGAAGGAAATTGGATGAAAGACTAAGAGAAGGGTATCTAGCAACCAGCCTTAGCAACCAAACTGCTAAACATAAGGACAGCCCCTTACTCAGTACAACTATAAGAATGCCTAGGTGTTGAGCAATCCACTCTTCCAGGTCCCCCTTCGGACTGGCAGAAGCTTTCCCCTTCTTTCCCCTTTATGTTCTTTACACCTTATGCAATTTTTTCAACAATGTTCTTTTCACAAAGTGCCTCCCATCTTCTGTGACTTATTCTTCAAACCTGTGGAGACAGGAACTTAGTGCAGAGGCCCGACAGAATTGGAGCCGGCACTGCACCCACCCATAGTAGCAAAAGACCTTAAATTAGAGTCCAGTATTTAGAAATCAGGAAAATTTTGTCATGTGTTGCCATTCGTTGTCCAACTGAAGTCATTAGATCTCACAAACAACAGAAAGCAAAAGGTGATCAGTATTATTCCTGACAGATTCTGATTGTTAGATCAAGTCTCTACTAGTTATGACACAGTAAAAATGTGTGTTCAAATATACATATTATTAATATAGGATGTGAAGATAAGTAAAAATTGCTTAATTTTTTTTATAAACACAGTTTTGCAACTTTTAAAATTTCACTGTAAACGTTATTGAGGAGAAATATAAAATTCATACAAAGTAAAATTTACTTTCCATGCAAAATGATTAATATGTAATAGAAAATCTTCTAGTGCCTGCTTCTGTTAAAATAAACATACATCCATATTAATGAATCTTTTTCAAAGAAAATGAATGAGTAAATGAAAGTAGTAAGATCAGTTTATTTTACTTTACATAACTACCAAACATAACATAAAATGTATTTTCTTTTAGACTTCTCATTCTAACTTTGTATATGAGATAAAAGATACAACTACGCTTTCTATCATGTTTTATTTTTGGCTTAATTTCTACCAAAATTCTTGACTGAAAGTATTATCTATCCTTTTTCTTTCAGAAATAACTCCTTGCATATCACTTTCATTATGAAAAACAGAATCAACAGGCTTAGGAAATATTTCAAGGAAGTCATTGTGATTTTCATCATCAAATATGACCCTTTTACCAATACAGAGATATTAATAAAGTTTATAGTTTCTTCTTAGTGCATTAATAATTCTATTGGGTTTCAACATCAGCTTTTAGATAAAAGAAGTCTTTTCTATATAAAAACACAGGGACACCCACAGGTTCCCTTGACATCCTCTTTACTTTTGTAATTCTATATTCAATTTTCACTACACTCCAAGGTGCTTATTCAAATCCAATCCTTTTTTCCCTTTCAGCTTTGGGTTCTTGAAAAGCAGAAACAATTTCAGCATTCTCTTTGATAAACCTGCTATTTTATTTTTGTTTCTGATACTTTGAGCCATTTGTACAATTACTTCTCTCCAGCTGTCTGGCTTGTAATGCTGATTTTATAACTGTGAAACATAAAGTTCTGATATCTAAAATGTCTCTCCACCTACTAACTGATGCTTGGTAGACTCTAATCCCTTATCTAAAAACCTCATTCTGTTAGCTTAAATCTTTCATTTGCACTGAAATTTAACTATTTGTACTTTAGGAGCTTAGTCATTTTTACCTCAGTCTGAATGATCCAAAAGCAGATTTTGATGGTGTGGAGGAGGGAAGAGGATTTGAGAATGTAGGGTTTCTGCAGCAGGTGTTAGGTAACAGTGAAGAAGGGTGCATTAGGACACAGGCTCACAGGGGAAAGGAACTTACACAGTGGAGGGTGACTGCTATTTCTGTGCTGGAATTTGCCTGAAAAGCATAACCTGTGAATGTTGTGCCTCTGAGTATTGGAGAACATATGATACGATTTGATAGTACAAGGAACACAGATTCCCACAGGCCTGAGCCAGGCATCATTTTATAGCCTAACCCCTTTGGGCATCAAAAATTAGATTGGACGAGATACGTAGATACACATAATGCGAAACTTCATTGTAAACCTTAAATTTTGCACTCATATCAATAAAATGAGGGAAAAATTAGATTGGAGAATTTTGGTTAATTTTATTTTAAATTTCTCATTTCCCAAATCAGATTTTTTTTTAAAAAAGCTAGCCTCTTTAAAAAGATGTAAAAGCACTGAAAAATTATTCGATGAAAAGAATATAGTACTTACTGTTATAATATACTGTGTCGAACTTATTGACTGTACCTCCTAAGTATACCTTTACATATACTCCATAGTCTAAAATTTATATTATATGTAACTACAATCTGATTGTGGCGTCAACCATGAAAATCTCTTAGAATCTGGAGGAAATCATGTTTCTGTATTAGTGGCACCTGTATTCCCCAGAAGGCTAAGGCTAGTTTTCATCCTTGTAAACTTTTGATAGGCCACTTTTTGAAATGTTGGTAAAACATAAACTGCTGCAGAGATTTCTCTATTTGCATTCCTAACTTGTGATTTCAACTAAACATTTAAAGTTTTCAGTAATAGTTTCTGAAAACTTTCGCTCTTAAGCCTACTTGCTTTTTAGGTCAATATTAAGTTCCCAGATTTAAATATCTGTGGTTTTCCTTTAATGTGTAATCTTTTTTAAAGGCTTTCTCTTCCTTTAGAATCTTCAGTAGAAATGTGGTATTTGGTGGTAAGAGGAGTATTTTCCCACACTTTACTTGTCAGAGCGTTAGGGCTCCCTCCTGAGACCGTTACAGTCATATAATCACAAAGTCAAAAACCTGCTTACCATCAAATTTGCAGGATTTAAATGTTTTTTTTTTTACCTTTCTGAAATTAAAATATCTCCATTAGTTTATTTTCTCATTAAAAATAAACTTTAGAATGCAGATCTAAAATGTGGTCTAGCCCATAATTCTATTTCTCTGACTCATGTTCTTAGATTTGTTTCTTCCAACATGTTTAGAAACACACCCTTAACCAAATATTAGATGCCAGGTATGCTTGATGTTGTTAGTTCCCAACAAGCCAATTACAGGAGACACCTCCTAAAGGTATTTCTTTGTTATGTCTCCATGCTATTTCTTTATCCTTCCTCCCACAGAGAGATTGGATGTTTGTTTAAACATTTGTAAATTGTCCTCTGTATTTGTTTTATTGGTACAGTGGCTGTTTTCCACGATTGTGTTGTTGATCTTGGCTGAATTTTTACAATTGACCTTCAGTGATTTTATAGAGCTTCTCAAGAGAAGGAAAGCAGATGTGTTCATCTAACCCTGTTTTAAAGACTGCAATAAAAATCCAGTTACTTTTAAAACAAAATTAACTCGGTATAAAGGGCTCTAGCAGAGTACAGCTGCCACTGTATGCTTTCAGCTTTCAGGGACAGAAAATTAATTCTGTGACACATAATTAGAAACACAATAAAAGTCAAAGAACCCATTAATGAAAATTTCTGTCTGATAGGCAAATGGTATTACTGAATAGGACTACTACTTTTAATTTTCACTAAAGACAAGGGTCAGCTAACCAATTCAGTAAATAACTCTTTTATGAGAAAATAAAAAGTTGACACTTTGAGGCTGATGGACATCAATTTTAAAGTATTAGATGTTAAAAAAGATCTTGGAAGTCTTACTTCATAAATGAGAAATATGAGATTAAGAGAGGGAAGGCAGAGACAGGATTCAATCAAGAGTTGGGGTTCTTGGCCACCTTATCTATGACTATAAATTTATTCTTTGAAATTGAATGCTAATGCATGATATCATGAGAGCTCACATAAAACAGATTTGTCTCAGCCTCTTTGCTAGATATTGCTTTTATGAGTACTGTGGTCTAATGTCAGCTCATTCTGTCAAACTAGTCAAAAAAAGGTCAATGTATTAATAGTGAAACAGGAGGTAGTGGGCATATAGGCAGTCAGGGATAAGGAGGCCTCTTAATGAAGAATTTATGGAAATACAAGATGACATCTGGCTGTAACTGATGCTGAAATCACTTGCAGCTGACCATTTCCTGGAACTATTTATGGTTAAAACACATTAGATAGAAACAAAGGGCCTTAAGTGTAGAGGATCTTAGCAACCAGGCTTTTTAGTAAAAATGCCAGAAAGAGCTTATCAGCAGCTCTATTCAGAACCCCTTCCAGTTACTGTGAGCTTTTACCTCTTGTCCTTTCAAGTAAAAATACCTTCTTCACAACTTTCCTCTTTTATCCTCAGTTTTGTCATTCAGGACTGTGAGACATCAACATAGTACTGGTCACACAGTAACAGTAGTACTCTCAAAGAGTCAATATTTTCAGCCTTTTGTTTAAAATTGGAAATGGGATTAGAGAAATACATGTGCATGCATTTTGTATGTGGATAATTACATGCTATTTAAATTGTAAACAAAAATAGAATTCTGAGTTTTTTGGTAGTCTAATAGTATGTGATATAAATATAGAACCTTTGTAACAAATGAAATGTTTTGTAATTTTTATTTTTAAAGGATATTCTTTTATATATCTCGATAGTTTTAAAGATATTAAGCTAACCTTGGTACTGTTTCTTAAATGCTCTGAATTTTGTAGACTAAATTACCATCTTAGTCTTTCCTTCAAAATTAGCTATCAAATAAACTTCAAGAACAACTCAACTCGGAATAAAAGAAAAATCTCTTTCCCCATGTGATATGCTACTATTTTATGATGGTTTAGTATAGATAACTTACAAATAACTTGCCTTTTTAAGGTTTAAATCATTTTTCCCTTGGTTCCTGTGGATGCTTCTATGAGGGTATCCGTTTCTGTTGCTAAACAACCTTGTAGTCTTACAGAGGTATGATGATGAACGAATCATTATTTTAAATGTTCTTTCTTGTGCATCGTCCTTTCAAGAAAACTGGATACTTTTGTCTGTGAGGCTGTACTGAGCTTTTCATTTCATAGTTCTGTAAGCTTATAACTACTAGAATGGTGTTTTAGAGAAGAACTGGAAGAAAGCCAGTAGTGCACCAGAGAAGCACTAAGTCTTACATGTTCCTATCGTTTTTTTCTTCCTAGAAATGGGTAACACATTCAGATGATCAGTGTGGGACTCTGACTAGGCCTGGGATGATTGTAGGTAGAAGGCGACTCATACCCCATAATCTCCTTTCTTGAGATCAGCAGGAGTGGAGCCTCTCCCAGATGGCCCACAGCTCAGGTTGCATCATACCTAAATTCCTAATTTTCTCCTGCTTCCAGACCCTTACCAGAAATCACATGGTTAGACCTGCCATGCAAATTAGACTACTTTCAGATCTCAAAATCCCTCCAATCAGTAAGTGACCATTGACCTGTTACCCTGGCTAGCCCACCTCCTTTAAACTGCTTATAAGCCTGGCCCTCACCTCCAATAAATGAACTGTTAAGCCGATTTAGCCTCCCGGGTGTGATTCCGCCAGACTCACACCACTCGAGACCCTGTTCCCCCAGACTGTGCTGGTTCCTGATCCCTGGTGGCCAGCAGTGGAAGGGACATGGAAGACCCCAACAGACCAGTCTAGAATTTTAAAGAAATGTGAGGAAAACAGATACTTTTTTCACTGAATTAGGTACAGTATTTTTTTTCTTGTCATCCCTAATTCTCAAAAAAGCCAATTTATATACTTTGGAAAACACATATCATTCCTACCTGAGTATGTGAACTTTTTTCAGATCAAAATAAACCATTCATTAAATTCTCTCCACCCTTCTTGCTCTTGTGCCATACATCTCTCCCTAATTCAGAGATTCTCTCCTTTATAAAACTTAGCCCTATGGGACTGTCACCTGCAGCCCTCAGATTCCCTGTCGTGATATAAAGAGATGAGGATGGAGATCACCAGCAACTCTCCAGGACTCTAGGATATTATGGGAGTTAAGCAAGAGCATTCTCAGTTTATATCTGAAAAAATAAAACAAAACAAAATGCACACATACAAGATAGAATATTTTCCATAAACAGTCTTTTTTAGTGTTCATGGAATTCAAGAAAGATAAATATTTCATTACTAAGAAATCACAGAGAAAGTACTAAGTACAAGAGAAGAACCCCAGTAATTTCTGTCTCATTGTCTACACAACCCACGCTGCAAGAGAAAGATTGTCCTTATGTTGACTCTACTTCAGAAATCTGTAAGGTACTTCAAGAAGTTGTTTGTTTCACTTATATTCTTTCATATCCCTAGCATTTAAAGATACATCTACTACCATAAAAATATATTTATATTTTGGAAATGATACTTTCTTGGGAGCATTATCTAGTTGTATAACATTAAAAAAGTTATATAGTTATTAAAGTTGTAGTTGTAGTTATAGTTATTAAAGTTATGGTTATAAAAGTTATATAGTTATTAAACTTACATAGTTATTAAAGTTATAGTTATAAAAGTTATGTAGTTATTAAAGTTATCTAGTTATATAACATTAAAAAGTTGTGATTCTTTTTCTATTTTCTAAAAGTTTAGTTCTTACAATTTATGCTTAAGGCAGCCAAGCTTAATGATTTTATGACTTAAGATCATAAAAAATGAAGGAGGGTATATCTCTGTGACTACTCTGTCAATTTGATCACTTAAAAAACAGAATTTGTAATGTTTTTCTCACAGGTCATGGATTAAATTAGAATGTGACTGCAGTGTCTACAATGTAGCATACATTAAGTATGAGCCTGATTTCCCATCTTCACTTGATGTGGCCTATTTTTAACTATTAATAGGATTTGCTGGAAAAATCCCTGCATTCCAGGAATATACAACCTCCAGTCATGTTCCTGTAAAACCTCCACTGTACCAAACTTAGGGCTCTTAATTCTTTTATAAAAACCATACTTCATACTTATGCCACTTTATTTCCTATCTTACTTTCTTTTCAGTTCATTTTAGCAAGTATTGATTACATTATTATGAACTAATGGCATTACAGTAAGTCATGAGGTTACAAATATAAACAGAATCTCTGTCTTTATCAAGTTCATAGTCTAATGTTAAGAATAATGAATAGATTAACAAACTGCAAGTCAATCTGGTAAATTCTGTGTTGAGAGTAGTTCTGTTCTTCTGTGGGAACAAATAAATGAAACATGTAAATCAACTTAGGGAGGGTGGGTGGTCAGGAGAACTTTCTGTCTGTCTTTTCATGCTCTCCTCTAGAGTTACCAGTCAGATCTGCATCTGTGTTCCAGTTTGACTGACAGAGTCTGAAAGTTACTCTTCAGTTTGGCCAACTTTATGCAGGCTTATTCCTTCCTAGACTATTGGCCTCTTGCTTCCCCTTTTCTATAAGGTTTACTTTCGAAAACCTTCAATTGTAAATTCTTTCTCTGGATGTAACAGATGTAAATCTTGCAAGACCCAGTATAGACATTCTTAGGGACCTAGGGGCCATCTTGTTGAAATGTAGTCATCAAGATAGTGCTCCTATTTCTGAATTTCCATGACAAAGTAAGCCTAACTTTGACAGTACCAGTTAGTGAAAAAGATGGTGTAATTATATAGATTGACCTCCTGCAAGTATTCTCGAGAACTTTCCCACTAGCTCTCCCCAGCATTCAAAAACTCTTCTGCCTTTTGTTCCAGTGAAGTTCAGTTCTCTTCTCCACTGAAGTAGCCCTGAACAAATTGTCTCTTTTACCTATTGAATTTTGTTCTTTGGCAGGATGCATTCGAGTCTTGTACAAGAAGGAGAAACTAATTTTTTCCCCTGATATTCTACTTAGTGAAGCCTAACTTTTTTTTTTTTTCAAATTTGTAACTGCTTATTACAGTGAGCTCACTGGGGCTGGGGAAATAACACATAGATTACAATTCTTGCCTAGCCTAGCAAGTGCAAGATCACCTGGCTTCACATAAACCAGGTGTAATGTTGCATACCTGTAATCCCAGCAGTTGGGAGGCTAAGGCTGGAGGATTGCCCTGAGATTGAGGCCAGTCTGGCTACATACTGAGTTCAACTCCAGTTTGGACTACAGAGCAAGACCTTGTCTCTAAACCAACCAACCAACAAATAAGAGCTCCTTCTGCCATTGTCTAAGGAAAACATTTTTTGCACTGGCTCTAAGACTACTCTCTTACTAGTAACAAGTGAAACCTCTAAGTTTATCATCTGCTAGGTACAGTGGCACATGCCTATGATCCCAGCTACTTCAGAGACTTCTGTAGAGAGAGCTCAATTGCAAGGCCAGTGGGGAACTTAGTAAATTTTTTTCTCAAAGTAAAACATAAAAAGGGCTGGGGATGTGTCTCCATAGTAGAGTGCTCCTGAGGCTCTTTGTCATCATTTTAATTGTAATTGGAATTATTTTTCCTAAAATAAATTTGTTTATACTATGAGGCAATACATTATGTTTGTTTCTGTTTTCATGAGACTATGAGTAGGCTAGTGCATTCACTCATCCTACTTTCTTTATGCTTTGGATACTTGAATGTTTTCAAGGGTTTAAGAGTTGTGAGCCAACTTGGGAGTGTTACCTGATAGCCATGATTTATAAATTACTCAGTAAAGACTCTCCTTCAACTATTTATGCATTCAACTCAGGCTCTGGACTTCATAGGTAGTCTAGACTGAGATAGGATTCAAATAATTGATAATGTTTTTCAATAATGTTGAATTCCAAAATTTGATGGGAATATCTAAGTCAATCATAAAATATAGTTTATCATTAATAAGGGCAACAAAACTAAACTTTCTAAAGATTATCTAAACATTAACTTAACTTTCAACTTAGTTATAAGTTGCATAAAAATAAATGCTCCATTTTAACATTTTTTCCACTATCAAATTCATAAAACCAGATTTCACTATTTAATGTTCACATTTGCCATACGGGCTTTTTCTCTTTACTAATATAAGTAAGACATGTCATGTTACAAAACACAAAACACATGGCACATTAAATTTAAGGAAATAAGGGGGATGACTATCACATTATGCCATATGGGAATTGTTTCTTCAAAATTACTCAGGCTTTTTAAAAAAGATGTAATGTCATTCATATTGTAACTGGCCCAGCAGAGGCAGAGTTGAAGTTTAAAGCTAGATTATCCCCTCCTCTTTAGCCCAGCAGCAGACTATGCAGGTGCTGGCTCCAGGATGTCTGAAGCCAGTGTCCTTTCAACAAGCCTGGGAGAGATAACTGAAGATAGCTAAAAGAGATAAAGCAAGCCTGGGGACATGCATTATCTCTCTGTTTCCCTTGTCTCTGTTCCTTGCTATAAAAATCCTTGTACATATGGGCATGGGGGGATGATGACTTGAGGCAAATGAACCTCTCAAGCTCCTGAGAGCTAGCTTTGAATAAATACCCTGTAAAAATAGTAATGAATAGCCTCCTTTGATTTGTTCAGTGGCAAGTAAGTGCACTGAGGTGTACGGTGCCTTGCTGCTAGTAACACTATGAATCATATGGTCATCTTGCATCCTCCACATTGACCATTATTCACCTTTCTTTAGGTTTATATTGGAATAAATAATTGACAATGGAAGGTACTGTGTTAATTTTATATAATTATCATTTAAGATTGCATATAAGATTTTGTAGAAGTTGTACTGTATTTAAGATATAGTAGAAATGTGATTTTGATGTAAAATGTATATCATTTCCAAATATAGCTCATATAAATTACAGTGCATATATTTGTCCATTTAATGAAGTTTAGAATGCATTTTATTAGATTAATGAGACTTGTGTAACTTATAATTATACTTCGCTTTTATCATGTATTGTTGATGCTGTGCTCAGCTAGAAACATGTCCTATATTCTAATGATATCATTAATAAAGAGTGCAATATTCTTTTACTTTATAAATCAACATGAAATAACTAAGATTTTCAGCAAAATAAAGGAGTACCTTTTATTTGGGTTTCTGTCAGACTTACCCAATATTTGCATACACATTATGATTCAGTACTTTTAAGACAATTTGAATTCTTTGGCTCTTTAGCATTTTGTTCCCACAAATCCAACTACATAGCTATTATGTCATATGTTGCAGGTATATATATCAAAATTTCTTCACAAACCTGCCAAATAATGGACCAAGTCATTTGTACAAATCCAAAACAAACCAGTTTAAGAGCTAGATGTATAAAAAGTTTTGTGATGTAGTAGATTCCAATGGGCTTTCCAATGCATTTTTATTACCTTTCTATCATTCATTAAGCTTTGGTTAGATCTTTATGTTGGGTTTCTTTGACAGAGTGGTAACAGTATACTTTCAATGCAATTACATTATGGAAAATACAATAGAAATACAGGCCATGTGTAAAAAGGCCAGTCTTCTAGTTTTTCTCAGCTGAAGAGAACCTAAACTACATAATGAGGTGATTAATATATTGCGTATATTTAGCAGAAAGCTCTTAATCTTTTGTAAAAGAGCATTAAAACTTATACCTATGTAGTTTAATTCCACTTGAGATGCATTTTTGGAAATTATACTTGGTCATTATAGTATTTTGAGAAAGGTCTTTGATTATTTTTTATATTTATCTGAATATCTTATAAGATAATTATGACATTTATAGACATTTTATTTAGTCTTAGAATCAGAAAAAAATAAATGGGCTAATGAAGGTGTATCTTTGATTAAAATTGTGCACATGAAGTAGGGAAACTGAGCAAAATAGGCTGCTCTCATAGAGATTAAAGAAACTAAAATGAACTTCCACGGTTTTGTCATATTTTAGTTATACTTGGATTAATCTGGAAAGCCTTCATCAAGAGATTTATTAATCTATGAAGGCAGAAAATTTTTGTTCTCTGGCTTTTTCATAAGTGAGTGAAAAGGCAGTATTATATAAACCAAATTAGTGCAAAAACCATACTGGCTTGTCCCTGTCAGTCACATTCCTAATTAAATTTCAGAGTTATTTATTACTCAAATTATAACTTTAAATTTAGAAGGCCTCAAATTAGCAACAAGTTTTCATGTGATTCAAAGCAGGAGAAATTCTACAGAAAGATTTTAGTGGATTGATTTTTTTCAGTTGAATATAGTGGTTATATTATATTTTATTATAAAAAACTCATTTGTTTTCCTATGGGAGTCTTCCCTTCCTATGTTCTGTATGGGAATTCGTTTGCAAAAATTTCAAAATATTGGTTGATTTAAAAAAAAAGATAATTTCATTATGCGTGATTAGTTGATGACTAATAATAACTGCACAAATGTTTCTTAATCCATTGAAACATTCTATTTATACAAAATATAAGTACATGTGTTGAGTGAATGAATGGACAGATCCCACATTATCATAATTCCTGAATTGGAGGCTAATGTTGTGGTGAAATGTTTTTTAAGTGGAAATAGGAGAAAATGAATTTTAAAATGACCTATGTCTTCAGTGACTGACTAAAAAAAAAAAAAAAAACAGTTTTTCCTGTAGCTGCAGGAAACAACAGGCAAAATGGGTTAAAAACTCAATATATCAATTGCTTTGCAAAGCAGAATGTTTATATTCAACAAGGGGAACTAGTATAAAAATCTTTAAAAATATATATTCATGAATTTGTGGGTGGATATGTAGAAAAAGATAATCCAAATCTGGCAAACTGTTAGTAGTTAGTTAAATGTGAGTAAATAAGTTATGAAAGGTAAAAAATTCTGAAATAACTGAATAAAAATTCTGATATATGTATGCTGTTATATCTGTTTCTTTAAGTATACTTATGTGATATAGATTTAAGTTCATTTAATGTAGCAAACTGATATAGACTTAAGTTTGTTTATTGTAGCACTTCACATATTTGGTCTTCGATGTAAGTTTATACTAAGAAGACTGATTGATGTAATGATAATCTTTTTACCTTTCAGTATTCAGCTATTGAATTTGAAATTTAACTTCTTTTTCTTTCTCACATTTACTAGCCTTATGAATTGCATTATTATATTCTTTTCTTATGTGGACTTGTGGGTAAGGCCAGGTTAAAGAATCTTAACAAAGATATAGCAAAAAAACAAAACAAAACAAACAAACAAACAAACAAAAAAGAACCTTTGGCAAGTATCCCAATAAAGGGATCTACTGGACTCAGAAAAGAGGCATCAAGATTTGACCACTGCAGCCCATTCTAGGGGTCAGAAGCTGATCTAAAGAGTTGTGATTTGAGCGAAATGAGTCAGACGCAGAAGACTAAATATGTTAAGTATCATGTGGTTTCTCTCATTTGGGAAACCCAGAATACAGGCATTCTGTAGAACCAAATGTGTGTGATAGTGGGAGTTAGGGCAGTTGGGAGGTTGTGGGAGGGACAGAATGGGAAGGGACTATAAAGTTGATGTGACATTGTGATATATATGTGCACAAAATACTCAAGTTCATTGTAAACATCTATTGCATATGTATATAAATAAAAATGTTGGGGGAAAAAGACCCAAGTTATATGTGCCATGTAAATATAACTGGTTTGAGAGCTGAGTGAAGAGGAGTTACTTGTACCTCACTAGGTTCCCCCCATGAAGCTGACACTGTATGGGCTTCAAATGGAGCACCACACCTCATTTAACCATGGCAGTGGCACACTGCACAATGCTACTGATGCACTGATGCTAGCACAGAGCCTTTAATTTGAGTAGCATTTGAGATTTTTCTTTTTTAACAGTACACTGAGAGTTAGTATGTGACAGGAGAAATTTGATACTGTAGACATATTACTAATTCCGATAAATCCATAAATTTATCTTTAACTGGAAAAAAAAGAGCTAAGAAGAAATTTCCCCTTAAGCATAACTGTTGACAATCTCTTCCTATTTAACTGTATGGCCCTACATCTAGGCTGCTCCTTTCTGCAAGATATCAAAGTGTTGCCCCTGGAATACACTTGTCAAAGAGGTGGATATTACAGAAAAGCAGATTTCACAAATAGTTCTCAAATAAACTAGTCATGGCTTCAGCCTGATTTAGCAATTCAGATATTGGTAGCTGATACTGACAGAGCATTGACTTTCATTCCCTATTTTTAGGAAACTTTCTCCATCCACAGACAGCTACCTTGGGGCTGGTGAGCAGGGCCAGGTTCGGCAAACTGTAGCAAATTGGGGTTCATGAAGTAATTTTGATCTAAACTCAAATAAAATGGGATTAAATACCTAAATCTGGTGGCAAGTTTGAACACTGAAAATACACATTTGTCAGGATGGCCATTCAGCTGTTAAAAAATAAGAAAAATGGAACTGATGGAATATGCTCTTTCCAATACTAATGTTATCACTAAAAGCACATAGTTGAGTCTTCATAGTATCAGAAAAATAACAAGCAAAGTGAGTTACTTTATTGTTAATACCAATTCTGTTGCTACAGAATTACAATACTAATTATTAAATATGTGATTTTATATTCAGGTAAGATAGACTATCATGACAACATTATGCCAATAAAATGATGCATACACATAATGTACTACTTTCACTGTGGATTCTTATTTCTTATGTTAATCTTCTGTCAGTTATCTCAATTACCCAGAAAAAGCTATTTATCAAATGTATTATATGTTATTTTACACTTTATCACAACTATTTCAAAAGGGATCTTGTTAGTTATCTCCATTTAAAGAAAATCCATGGCATTCCTTTTCTATGAAATCTTTGGTGGTTGCCATGACAATGGTATTTCTAGCTCATCCCACAATTCCTATTCTCCAAAGTAACATGGTTTCTGCCAGCAAGGTGTCATCTTGTAAGATCCCAAAAGATTATCCCAACATTTTCTCAAAAAATTGAGATTGAAAATAACAGTATCTTTATGAAGTGCTCAATTAGGAAAGATTATTTCTTTCTCAACACTCTAAGAGGGTTATTTTCATTTGCACAACTGTATGTTTCATTTTTAATGAGACTACATATTTTTACATGGTTTAATTTGTAACAAATATATAATTCTGCTCTCTCCTCCACCATTTCCCCCATTTTATTGGTATGTATAGATGCAATACATAATGTTTACATTGATTGTGAGTATTTTTGCATATAGATATCCCAGCAAAATTATAAATCCTTCCCCTTTCCCTTTTTGACCCTTCCATGCCCTCCCCCCTTTCAATTCCCATTATTTCCTTCACTTAGTTCTGTGAAATAATTGTGATCTTGTTTTCTCATACTGGAGAAATCATTCGATATTTGACCTTCTTCTGACTCACTTCACTGAGCATGTTGGTCTCAAGTTGCCTCCATTTATCTACAAAAGCCTCCAATCTATCTGTCTTTATAGATGAGCAGTATTCCATTGTATATAAACATCACAATTTTTGTATCCATTGATCTGTTGATGGGTATTTGGGTGTCTTCCACATTTTAGTTATTGTCAGTTGTGCTGCTGTGACCATGGGGATACATGTATCTCCGTTCTATTCTGTTTTTAACATTTTTGGGGGAATATTCAGAGAAGAGGTATTGCTGGATCAAATGTGATATTTATTTCTAATCTTTTGAGAAACTTTCATATTGCTTTACGTAGTGATTGTACCAGTTTACATTCTCACTGGAAGTGTAAGAGGGTTCCTTTTTTCCCATAGCCTCACCCGCACTGATTGCTGTTTGTGTTCTTGATATACACCATTCTCTCTGGAGTTAGATGGTATCCCCCACCATTTTTAAAAGAAAAATTATTACCCATACATTATAGTTTGGGAGATTATTTAATATTTAAAATAGATGACATTTAGTGTATATAATCTGTATTTAATTTAGTTTGCCCTTCATTGCTAGCTGTTGAATTTGAATTCATTTTTTCATATTACAGATAAATTTATAATTAATATTCTTATGAGAAATCTTTCTTTTTTTCTTTTAAGGAATCCTTTATCAAAATGCTTTAATAACAATGATGTAGGATCAACGTGGATAATATTTATTAGAATGTCTATTTGCACGGCTAGGTTGGGCATGCGCAATATCTCTGCTCCCTCTGTCATGCCTCAGTGCAGATTCACTTTGCCTGCATCAATCCTGAAAGCATTTGAGTTTTTGGTTCCTGGATTATTACAACAAAGAAAACAATTTTTGTGATGTCCAGTCACTGTTATCTTGTAACACTCCAAAGTCATTTGCAACTATGTTTAAATGGCATCCATGTTCTTTGATTTGAGTGCTTTCTACATGCTGGCTGATGCCTAGGGGGCCACTATACAGCAGGATCCTGAAAAGGGTGATAGGAACATGTGAAAATAATCCCCAACCTTCTCCAGAGTGGATCATTACAGAGGAAATGGATGATGGACAGCTTAAATATGGAGCAAGGACAGAATTCCAGGCAAAGACCATACATGCAATGGCCAAGAAAATTAAGAGGAAGTATTTTTAAAGAAACTGCAAGTGTTCCAAGAATAGAGAGTAGGAGGTTAAGTGCTGAAAAACACGAGACAATAGAAGTAAGCTGGAGTGAAATCACAAAGATGTTTGTCGGTCATTTGCAAGATTATAGTATAGATGTACCTGTTTATAACAACATAGCTATAATTAAGATCATTTTGTAATTTTTATCTAATTTATTAGCTATAAAATCCTCTTATGATAAAGTGGATTTCATATGCATTGCATCCAAGAAAATAAAGTTCTTGGCAGAATCCATAGCCTAAAAAGTCACACAGACAGCAAAAAACTTGCCAGCTCTTGAGAACAGACTCCTGCAGTTTGACGTCAACACAAGCTTATGTGTAGGAAAAGAGGAAGCGGGGCAGCCATAGGAACAGCTTAGAACAGTAGAAATGCCTGGCATGCCAGGCGTGGGGTTTATTTTGGACTTATTTAGTAAAAAAATAACAATACAGTGATTTGAGCAGAAACAAAAGGCACAATGAAAGGGAACACCGACTCTCCTAATTCAAGTAAAAGAGAGTGCTAGTTTCAGCTGGGAAAATGGTTACCAGGTTAGTGGTAGAGAGAAACTACAACTATGTAGTAATTCTCTCGTTTTGACTGTCACCACCACCACCTTAAGCCACCAGGCCTCCACTCTGACATCTATGTCTAGGCATTAACAAAACACAGGAGAACGAAATCTTGAGTTGTTTCACTTCAATACGGGTGATGCAGCTAAAACATTAAAATAATGGAGAAAATAATGAGGCAGACTAAATGGGAAATGCAGAAAATGTGAGAATAGTCTAGTTCGTCAAACAATCTGACTTATGAAGACTGGTCTATTTTGCATAAATCTCACAATCTAGGAGACTCTGTGAGACTCCAAGCACCTGTTTATATTTATCTATGAGGAATTGTGTGCATTTGTATAGGGTGTGTATGAAGAAAGTATGGGTGATGGCCTCTAGTAACAGAAAACAGTATCTCTTGCAGTTACCTGTTACCGTAAAACAGAGGTACAGGGGCAAGTCAGCAGAAGCAACACTACAGGGACCTAAAAATTTTGATACAAGTATACAGCTTTTTGGCTTGCTTTATTCAAGAATAAATTGTAGAATATTTGGGATCAGAGTTCTTACCGCAATGTTTAAGAAAGTGTTTCCAAGTCTGTCTTTGAAACAATACTGATAATTTTGTACATGTGTATGTGGGTGTGTGTGTTTTCTGAGATGGCACTGAAAGATTCTTAAGGATCACCTTCTTTTAAATCTGTGTGTGGTACATCTTCAGGTCATTTTGTGTTGGGTTTTCCTGTTTCTGAAGGAAGAAGTTCTAGCATCTGAGACCCTGGACATACATAAGTCTGCAGATGGTGGTAATACTTCCCCGAATGAGCACCCCAACCCCCTGCACCTTTAGTGAGATTAACAGATGGGTAAAACATGACAGGTAGGCAGCACACAATTGTAACAGCTGAGATGAAGGTGACAGGATGTAAACTGTGGTGGGGCGAGTGCTAATAAACAGAGGCCTGGGCAGGAAGAATGGCAGGACACACTGCAGCTTTTTTATCGAGTTGTTAATGTTTAGAAAACAACATATTTGTTTAAATGGCCACCAACTGGGAGAAAGCATTATTTGTCAATTAAAAATAAAATTTAAAAACTTTGTGTGTGTGTGTGTGTGTGTGTGTGTGTGTGTGTGTGTGTGTAAAACAACTGGAAGAGATCTCCGTTTCCCATCTCCTCTCTCCTGTTATCAGAAACAGGGGAAGGCCAAGAAGAAAAGAGCAGGAGTTGAAACTGGTTACTTATAATCACTTTAGTTTTTTTGCTTTACTTTAATACAAGTTTAATACTTTTTAAATGGACAATAAAAGGGTGAAGTCCAGAATTGATCTGGACCAATTTTCTTGTCACTGCGGATATTTGAATAGGGGAAGCACGTTTGAAGTAAATTATAGCCATCAAGAGAAGTAGATAATATAGCCATCCAAAATCAGATACATACATCCACACATCCACACACACACACACACACACACACACACACACAAAGAGAAAGAGGGAGACAGAGACAGAGACAGAGAAACAGACAGAGCGATAGAGTCATTATTTGAAACTATATTTGTACAGTGTATCTTTTGAAAATTCATCAAGAGCTTCTCAAAGAGTTGTCACTCTTCTTAAACTCTGGCTAGGGGCAGGGACACTCAAGAAGTAAAATATCCTTTTACCCTCAGCGACCTGTAGTACCATGTCTCACATTCCTTCTTCGCACGAGAACTCTTACAGGATTGATTCATATCTTTTCACTGTCTTTCATATGCTGCACGCATGTTCCACATGCAAACTTCTGACTTACTCGTTTTTTGAGCTTTATTTTCTTCTCAGATATTTATGTTTTATTTGTAAAAATTAGGATTTGCCTCAATCCTCTGCCTTTTTATTTCAAAGAAATATAAAATTATTTTTCTTTCTCTCTTATATAGCAATATACACATAAGGGTATAAAATTCTACTAGTTTAAGACAAACGTGTTCTCTCATAGCATATTGAATTATATATGTTTATATATTCACATTCAAATCATACATATCTATATTTAAAATGTGAATAATTTTTAGTTAAACTTTTTCTTTCAAATTTGAGCCTTCCAACTAATAAACATTTTTGTCTTTATAGGCTGCATGCAGACTCTCATGTATTCTTTTTTTTTTTTTTTTCTTGGAACCCAGGGCCTCACATATGCTAGGTAAGCCTTTATCATGAAGAAACACTCCTAACCCTTTTATAACCCTGTGAAAATATAAACAATAATCTTAGGCTCAAGAACAGACATGGCCTAAGAATTATTGTCTGCTTACTGATGCAGAGAAAGAAGAAGAAAAGACAGTGAGACAGCAAGAAAGGAAGGAAGGAGGGAGGGAAGGAAGGAAGAAAGGAAGGAAGGAAGGAAGGAATGAAGTTATGAAAAACATAACAAAACTCAATGACTAGTTATTTCTTTAATACAATCTGTATCTTAATGAAGTGAGAGGCAAAAATACTAAAGTTGATAATAAAAGTATCAGTTCCCAAGAAATCTGAGGAACAAAGGTGAGTCAGAAAGTTTATGAATAAATTATGCAAGTCCTTATCTACTGGTTCATGTTTCTTATTCTAAGCAACTGGCCTTTCCTGAGACCGAGTGTTCTCATTTTTCACTTTAAATTTTAGCATCTGAGAAAGAAATTATTATTTTCAATTTCTTATCACATGGTGCTATTTTTGGTGTAGCACAGATACTACAATTTCACAAAATTATTTCATTTGCTCACCCAATTTAGGATTTCATCAACCTTTTCCTTCACATAATCTCTGATGTAGTTAATCAACTTAATTAACGCACAATTCATCCCCAGTCCTGCCAAAAAGCCATCGATGCCTTTCATGATTCATTCATACTATTTATCTGCAGGTTTTTGTCTATAATTTTTGCTTTAGACTTATATTAAAATATCCTCTTGCAATCCCATGCACAATTCTCTAATGGATGAGGAAGAAACAGATGTAACACCTTTCTGCCTACCTTTGTCATCCATAATACCCAGTTGTATTTTTCTTAGTGATTTCTAAAGTTTCCCTGTTGAAATGGGTTACTGTCGTCTTAGTACATGGATGACCAGTTCACACTTGCTACTGTAATGTCTCCATATTCTGCCTCCCTTCCAGATAATAATCATTAAAGAAGACGTTGATTCTTATTTCAGAAGGAATCGTTTCTAGACTAATTAATAGAAGACTTAATATTACTCTAGCACATGTTGGTGATGTCTGATGAGGTGAAGTTCAGAAGCAAGGGTTGCTAAAGAATTTTATCATGATCCACTGCTAGGTATCCCAATTAACATTTTCATTAGCATGAGTTCTTGAATATAGCAGTGACTTACGGCAGAATGGAAGACCTAATCACTATTATTACCCCACAATAAGCTTGAATTCCACTTTTTTCTAGTTTGAGAATTATTCTATCTAGTCATAAAACATTGACTTGGCTGATTTTTAAGTTTGTTTTGAGTTTATTTTATTAATTCATTTTCTTTGAGACAGTGTCTCACTCTGTAGTCCAGCCTGGTCCTGAACTCACTATATAGTCTAAGCTTGTCTCAAACTCGTGACAATCCTCCTGTTTCAGGCTCCTGAGGATTGGAATCACTGTTATTCACCACTACACCTGGCTAACTTATATATGGTGCTGGGGACTCCAACCCAGAGCTTGTATGTGCTAGACAAGCACTTTCACCACAGAGCTGCACACTCATCCCCTAATTTTGTCATTGTTATAAGAGTTCATGCTCTTGATTATTGAGAACACTTTTATTCCTGTCATACCTCAGGGTTATTTCAGAAGTTTAAAGCAATAAAAATAGCTTATTGTGAGGAGAAAAAATAAGATGGATTGTTATTCATTTAATAATCAATATTTATAAAGAATTGTCATTTCCCAGGCATTTACTAATTGTGCTTTTAATATCAAAGAGCGAGGTGGGGGTGAGAATAGTCCCTTCTTTCCAGTGGTCAGTAGCAAAGGTGGGGATGCATATCAACCAGACAGAAGAGCATGAACAGCGGACTCAAGACAGCACAATGTGCTGGGGAGAGGAGAGGTGGACATAGGCAAGAACAAGTTGATCACAAAATACTGTAATAGAACATCTGCCTGACATTCTTAAGAAAATATAGATATGAAACACAGCAAATAGTTTCAGAAATGCATCTTCATAGGCAGAGGCAACAGCATGATTTAAATCAAAAGAACATAAAGAATAAAACATTTTGAAAGACCTGACAATAGGAATGTATGGTGGCAATATAAAATTCATTTTGTAGCACAGGGTCTGCAGGCTAGGTAGCAGCCCAGATCTGTGCTGTATAATTAGTAAGGATAAATCACCATTCTGTCTTTCATTCTAGAAGTATTGTATTTACTGAGTAGTTTCTATGTGTCAATGATTGTTATAGGCAGGTTCCTGCAATGAAAAACTAAAAACTTTCCCTCATGGAATTTGCATTGTACCTGAGAAGGAAACAGAAAAATTAACTTGAAAATATATTATCTGCCCAGTGGGGGCAATCATATGAAGAAAACATATAGAAATGGGATAAAGCATGAGTGTGTCTATATGTGTGTGTGCACACATGCACATGTGCACATGAAGAAGAATAAATGTGTTCACCCGTATGAGTGTGTACAAACTTGACTTTTTACAGGATGATCAAGGCTTCAACATTAAGGTGCATTTGCCTAGAGTGTTGGAGTCAGTTTTTTGTTGCTTATTGTAATATACTATATTCTAACAGCTTATTTCTGTGCATACATATTAATTTCCTTTTTATAACCTTTACAGAAGATGAAATTGTAAGTATAAGATACTCGGGATGGAAGACTGCTCTGAGTGTTAAGATAATGTAAAGGAGGCTGGAGTTCTTGCTGTGGAGACAATAACAAGAGTCGTGAATAAAATCTGAAAGCTAGTGTGGTGGCAGGGATGCAGGTTAGATAGGACTCTTCACACAATCTGTTTTAGAGACTTGTTCTCTTTAGCCTCCCTACTGTTTAGAGCCAAGGATAAGTCTAGAATCAAGGTTGCACAGAGTAAGTATTTGATAATTTCATCCAAACAGTTAAGCTTCAAAATTCAAAATCTCCACAGAGAGGTGTTATGCCTAAATTTCCTAGGTCTTTTTTAAAAAAAATACATTGGGGAAATAAATGGATAAACCCAAGAATGTTTCATTTAGATAAAATGCTGTCGTGGTATGCTTGGGAGAAGGAAGTTATGATTTAGAAGCTTAGAAGAAACAAAGCCCTTTTTCTGGAAGATTTTGGAAAAAAAAAGATTTGGCACAAAATTGAGAATATAAAAGAAGTGGTTCTAACCCCTCAAATCCCTCATGACTGATCTCCAAGATTCTGTGGTCTATTTATGTATTCCTAGAGAAGGGTAAATTTAGAGACAAAGAAGGATTACCTGAAAGAACTATTCAGATTTGGAGTTTAGATAAGATAACAATACTGAAACAGAACATGTGTGTGTTTTTTAGCTATCTCAAAAAGTTAAATATCAAATACATACTGTCTACAGTACAGTTGTAGTGTATTTTGTGATCTGCTTCAGTTCCAGAATATGTGAATATTTGTGAGTAATGTTTTGGTTAAATGGAAATTCTTAAACATTTTCTAAAGTTCAAACAAATTAAAACACAGATTTTTGAAGATAAATACTCGAGTGAGTAACGATTGTTTCTTCTACTATTTTTTTAGAGTCTATTTTAGAATTAGATGCAGTTGTCGCTGTCCACTGGCTAGTAATAGTATTTGTGCCTTTTTAGAACATAGACTAAAGAAAAGCAAGATAGCAACTACAGCTAGGTAAATTTTCTCTACTAGATTCCTCTTCTTTTTCTTTTTAAGAACTTATCTTCATTATTTCCAGTCTTTAATGAGTGAACCAATAGATTTCTTGTTACTTTAATAGCTTTTTATTGTCCCTAAGGAAGATGTATTTATTTCACAAAACAGAGTTGCCATTATTATTCATGGATTCTGTATTTGTTGCATTATTATTGATGGATTTTGGTGGGGGGGATACCTCTTTTTATTTTTGACTAATATGTAACTAATAACTCATTAAGGAATAGGTATCATTTTAACAGTTATATATATATATATATATATATATATATATATATATATATGTGTCAATAGAAGAACAGACATTCCTAATTTTACATAATAACACAAATTACTCAAGTTAAAAATACATTGCACGTGATCTTACATGTCTACAAAGTTTTGTTTAATATTTTTTAATTCTGTCTTATTTTTAAATGACAAGTTAAGGATTACCAGCATTATTTTGAGGCTGAGAACGAGCTGGCAATAGCAAAGCTTAGTGAAATGATTGAACTGTGGACTTGAGTTTGAGAGTGAGGAAGACTGTCACACAGAGGAGGGCCACTCACTTTTCAGCAGCGTTATGTTCACAAAAGCTTGGTCAGCATGGTGAAAAAGACTGGGGGCTGATGTCAGCTTTCCAGAGCCTATCCTCCTCTGTCCTTCTCAAGTCATTTTGCATCGTTAGTTAGCCAAATGTGATCTGAGGTCTAGCAACAGAACCACTTCCCAGGAACTTGTTGAAAGCCCGGAGGCCTACAGTGGTCTGCTAAATTAGTCACTGCCCATCACTGCCAATGCCCGATGCAGCCCATACAACCCTCAAGTGGGTTCCATTCATGCTCTGAAGCTTGAGACCAACTGCTCCTTTTCAGGTCTGAGAGAAAAGTGAGTCAAAAGAAAAGAAAATTGCCCGAGAGGGTAGAAAATAAATTCAAACAGCTTTTTATATTGGGTATTTACTGTGAGTAATTTATAAATGATTGGAAGCAACCACAAATTAAAACGTGTAGTGACTTTAAGGTCTCTTTAGTAGAAATCAATCTGGCATCATGGCAGTTCTTCTATACTCTGGTCTTGCACTTGACAGATCATTTCCTCCTGAGGATGAGTAATAACGATTCAACACAAATGCTCTGTATGTTTAAATAGCACTTTTTGTCCCAGGCTGTCAGAATGCTCGATGAACAGTCAAAATGTAGCTCACTATTTTTTTTTTTTTTTCAACTCATGGCAGTAAACAGCCTGTACCAACCATCAGCTGCTGTTTACTCATGGTTTCTTGGTAGAGAAATTTTAAGTCCTGTGGCTAAGTTTATATTCATTGGCTAAAGGAGAAAACATCATTCAATCATTTTGGTTCCCACAGAGCCATGTATCAGTTACTTTTTTATTGCTAGGACAGAATACCTGACATCCACACTTAAGGGAGGAAAAGTTTAATTAGCTCATAGTTTCAGAAGGTTTCAGACCACTCAAGGGCACTGGTAATGGGGAAAGCATATGGTGGAGGCCTTCTGGAAGAAGGGCTGCTCACGGCGTGGCAGACAGGAAGCCAAATGAGCAAGGAAAAGTAGAGCTAATATATATTCTTTCAGATCATGTTCCAGTGATCTGCACCTTCTCGGTCAAACCTCAGTGATCTGCCTCTTCTGGGTCATGCCTCGGTGTTCCACCTCTTCAAGCCAGACTTCACCTCTTAACAGAGCAGGGTTCCATATGTATTCCACAACTTGCAAATACATGAAGCTGTTAGGGGACATTCAGATTCAAACCATAACAGGCTATGTTTGATAAATTACTTGTGAATTCTATTACATTTCAAGGATAATGATGCTCATAAAGGACAATCCCAAAGAATATTCTAATGTTGTCTTTTATTAAGCATAATTTTTTTGAAAAATCACTGGTTGCATTCTATATTGAATTATGTGGTAGGAATGCTACTTAATTTCCTCTTATTTCTGGTAATATAGGAGTGATGTTACTTGATGAATAAGAAGCAGAAGATCACTACATTGGGGACCCTCTAAGAGCCACATTCGTATTTTAATTATCTTCAACTCCATTAATTATCTTCCTACTCTATTTATACTAGAATATAAGATCAGGGGGCTGGAGGAATGGCATAATAGTTAAAGTGCTTGCCTTGCAAGCTCAAGACCCTGAGTTTAGGTCCCCAGCACTACCTAAGCTGGGCATGGTGGCACAAACCTGTAATCCCAGCACTCAGGAGGATGAGGCAGGAGAATTACCATGAGTCCAAGGCCAGCCTGGGCTATATAGTGAGTTCATGAGCAGCATGGGCTACAGAGTGAAATCCTGTCTCAAAGGAAAAAAAAAAGGATCAGTAACTGGTTTTTGAATGTATAGTATATGAATGAGTCAAGATACCTTTGAAAGGTCGGAAGCACCTTGTTACAGCAGCTGGAGGCATCTACAAAGTATAAGATTGCCAAAACCTGCTAAAAAACTGAATACTGATCATAATTTGTCCATGTCTCTGTTGCTGCAGATGATGTAGTGGTATTTTCTACCAATTAATGATAAAAGAGAGTTTAGAATAAGAATTTAGATATATTTTTTAAGCTGAAGATCCTCTCACTTTTTCTTATGATAAAACCAGGGTCTCTGGAATCAATGGACAATATACCAATTTCCCACTTAAAATTGGAAAAATTTAATCTGATTTCAGCAGCATCAAATAAAAATTGTAGGGAGGTGTTAGAATTTCCAGTGATGAATAATACTTACTTCCAAACTGCTGAAAATTTGTTTCTCAAATCATTAACAATACTATGTAAGTAAAAACATACCAACTTAAGTAAGGGAATATAAAATTGGAAATCCCTGTGAATACTTTCTTTTAGCTTGCTTTGAGAAAACAAGTTGCTTATTTTAAATTAAACAAAGTCCAACAGAATTGACTACGTATAATTAATATAAAACCTTCTGAGTTAGATTTTGTTTTACTTACCAAATGCTAAGCATATTTACTCAACTCAGATTTTTGCATATTACTTCTGTACCTATATTCTGTTTGACTTTTAATATTAAGTATACTTTCTCAATAATCTTATTTGAAAATCAGAGTCTGGATGAGTTCTACATAATAAACACATAACAAAAGTCTGAAATTATCTTGATTAAATCTATCCTCATCTTACATTTAAAATATGAAGACAAAAATAGGTTCAAATTGCAAAGAACAGGTGAATAATCCAGAGTAAATGTCAATGTAAATACCATTATCTGTCAATTAAGATATGGAAATTGTCTGAGAATTAAAATTACATCCTGATAACCCTGAGTTCAGAGATGCGAGGAAGACTGAGTGTTAAAGTTTTCTATTTGTATGAAGGAAGACATTGAAGAGAAAGCATACAAGATTGCTGGGCCCTCCGAAACGATCTTGACTTATCTGCAAAAGACCAAGAGAGGAAAGGCAAAGAGCAGTCTATATTCCTCAGGATTAACCTCACCCTTGTATATATATAATGACAGAGAGTTGAAACTATGGTGGAGAGTTTCAAGAACAGTCACTGAACTTAGTCTCAAAGGACTAGAGTCAGGAAAGAATGTAAGAACTAACACTGTGTAAACATATAGAGACCCTGTATAATAGTAAACCATACAGTTATATTAATAATAAAAATAGTGGGCTAGGGACATAGCTGAGTGATTAGGGTGCTTGCCTAGAAAGATCCCCCAGAAAGACATAATAGCTCGGCGTAATGGTGCATGCCTGTACTCACAGAACTCAGGAGGCTGAGACAGGATGACTGCTAATGAGTTCAAGACCAGCCTAGGCTACATAGTTCAGAACAATCCAAGACTACAGAGCAAGACCTTGTCTCAAAATAATAATAATAATGATAGTAATAATAATAGTAATAGTAGTAATAATGGGAATATTAAAAAGTAGTGATCCTGCTCTGTAAGAACCTCTAAATTTTCCAATGACTAACACTTCATTTTAAACTCTACTAAATTTTGTGGACTTCTAAAAAGTAAATACAAAAGTTAAAAAAGCTGGCAGAGTTGAAAGAGAAAAAAAATGCCTGAGAATATTCTAAGAATATTTTTAAGAAAGGTAGACTAATCACTGTGAAAATTACAATAACAGTTTTTGTTTCAACTACAAGATTGCTGCGGTATTTCAGTTGAGGCATAAATAAGTGTAATTTACCTGCTGGCTTCCATCTGATAATATTTCTAGAGATTTTAGTCGGGAAGATTTAAAAGCACTTATTCTAATGAAATGTCTGCAAGTGCTTCAGTTTAACTTCACTACTGCATACAGTACCAATGAACTTCCCTTTCCTTCTACAAAACAAGTAAATGAGTATGGAACAAAAGGGATCAAAACACTCATATCCATTGTAAAGGCCAGGCAACAACAACAGACCATAAGGTTTCAAATCCTGTCTCTCTGATGTAATAGTGTGTGACCATGAGTAATTTATGCAGTGATTCTATGCCTCACTTGGCTCATCTATCAAATAGGTAATAATAATGCCTATGTGTTAATTTTGTTGTAAGGGGAAATGTCTTCGTCTTCTGAACAGTCGTTAGCATAGAGCAAGCATGGTTTTATTTTTTTTACTTCTCTGAATATTTAGCATTTAGATCCATAGTCTCAAAATCTATTGAACATTGGTATAAATATTATAGCTGTATAACTAAATGGGGAAAA
Organism: Ctenodactylus gundi; assembly: GCA_004027205.1. Lineage (NCBI taxonomy): Eukaryota > Metazoa > Chordata > Mammalia > Rodentia > Ctenodactylidae > Ctenodactylus > Ctenodactylus gundi. Next base: position 442,479 of record PVKB01000774.1, read on the forward strand.
TTCTATGAAGGTGATTTCTCTAGTTTCTCAATTTTTAACTGGAAATGAACTTCACCAATGCTTTGTATTCTGTTATCACAAAGCATTCTGAAACCATAATATTATTTTAGAGAAAGTTCATAACATTTGGAATGAAGTAGAAAATAAACTTTTTGCTTGTACTAATCAGTTAAAAGATGAAATTAATGATGGTATACACTAAAACTGCAGAAAATTCATCCAGCAGAACTTAACTATCTATAGCACACTTGAAATTCAAATGTCTGCAAATGACTAATTCTTAAATCAAGAACCTTTCACCAAAATTAAAAATATAAATGCTCTCTTTTTCTTGCTTTCTTGTAGGAGGTGAAAGAGTGCTTGGTAGGTGTCAGACTTTTTCAAAAATCAAGCTATATGGGGATAATTCAGAGGCATATAAAAACTAAGGCAGCTCTCAAAAAGATCTGTTTAAAATAATATCATATTTAGAAGAAACTTAAAATAAAATGAAAGTGTTTTCCTGAGAATTTTATTTTGTTTATTTTTTATTTTTGTCTTGGTACTTAGGGATGGAACACAGGCTCTCACACATGCCAGAGAAGTGCTAGACATTAAGCCACATCCCCAGTCATTCTGTGTAATTTACTTATATTTTAAAATGATGAGTTACGTGGTAGTGTGTTGCAGTTATGTTGCAAGTCATGTAAGTAATGTTTTAGTTTGGAGAAAAAGTACTCCTATTAATATCATATGTTCTTATAAATAAAATGATATGACATCATCAACATCAGTATTGTGTAAATGCCCACTAGGCTTGCATATTATTTAACTCAGGTATATCATCAGCAGATTGGCAGTGTTTATTAAGATACAACACTGTATGTAAAATGCATGTTACACTCAAGAGAAACAGTAAAGAGACACAAAAATACACTAATTAGGGTATAGTTGAGAGGAAAAGTTTAATTCCTGAAAACTTGGTGAATGTGTTCATCAATTTGATGACAATAATCTTTAAGAGGTTTCCATGTTGTAGGCTTCAGGGAAGTTTTAGGGGCATTTGTATCCTGCGACAGAAACAAGCCTATATCCATTTTTGTGCTTACTCCTAAGCATGTCCAGTTCCTGTGACAAAGGAATCTTGATTGACTATGACATGACATAGGCTTGAACTGTGGCCCTGACACTTAGAAACTGTGTATATGACTGTAACCCAAAAATAAAATGAATATTTAAATTTCAATGTATATATGAACAGTAAAGGGCACATTGCCATTTATCCCCTTAAAATCCTTTCTTTTCTTTCACACTGTTTGCCTCAGTCTGAAGCAGTTATGGAAATCCCTCTTCATGAATGTTTTTAGTTGAGCTGTTGGGGCTGCCTTGATTTGATTCAAAACATTTACCTTCTGTGGTCATTTTGACTTTGGGGAAGAGCCAGAGCCAAAAGTTACATGCCGGATCCTGTGAATAAAGTCTTGGATGAGAACACACTGTAATGTTTTTAGGGGACATGCCATTTCATTGGATGGCACTCAGCAGCAGCACCTAATCAATCTTCACACACACACACACACACACACACACACACACACACACACACTACACAATGTTTACATTAATCTTAAGTGTTTTATGCACATATATATTATACCAAAATTTTAATCCCTTCCTCTCCTCTCCTTGCTCCTCCCCGCCATCTCCCCAGTCTCCCTAATTCTCCTGATCACCCCCATTTGGTTCTAAAAAATGATTATAGTACAGGTTTCTCATATTAGAGAATCTGTGTGATATTTAATCTTCTGCATCAGACTCACTCACTGCATCTGAGCATGATGGTCTTGATCTAATGATCCCTCTTCTTGGAGTCTTTGCAGAAAAGTTAAAAGCAACTTATAACAGAGATACAGGTATACCTATGTTTATAGCAAAATACAGAACACTCACTAAAACATGGAAGATCCAGGTCTGCCTGGATCTTTTAGAAATCTACTTCAAATATTCATGTTCATTGTTAGCAATGCTTATATGCTAAAATGTTTATATGCTAAAAATGTATCCAGGTTCTTTTTAAACAGTTCGAAAACTAATGTACACTTACTGAATATATTTGGTGATACAGAATAAGATCACACTAAATTTCTCTTTCTTGACTTAACAAAGATAGTTGATTTTAACATTTTAAATTGTCTTTGAATCTTTTCCCCTAGGCAATATTTAAGGCTGAGCTGTGAATGTTCATCATTACTGCTTACCATTCTGCTTTTCTGACTTGATATTGTATAAAAAGAAAAAAATAATATGTTTGTTAGTTTCTATACAATTTTTCACTGTAAACATTTTACAACACACCTAATAGTAAAAGTAGTACCTGTGATCTGGTATGTAAATGTAAGGCATAAATAATTTAAGTTAATAGACATTAGACATTTGTATACTTTAAAGAATATACACATAATTTTGTGTATTTGAGAATTTCAAATATTTCATTATTTTCAATATTTAAGACTATGCAAATTTTATTTAGTATTTTTAAAATAAAAAAAGTTATAAAACTTCATTTCAAATCTGATTTTAAAAAGTCCTAGAAAAGAATAATAAAAATATAGATCACCAAGGTCAGGATACTTACTATAAAATTGTTGCCTACTCGGTATTCTGTTGATAACTAGTATAAGCACTATTGTGGAGAATATATTTGTTGTCATCTGTCAAATATTAAGATCACATTCATGTGGTACAGTGAATTTGCAAAGGCAAAGTACTAGGTACATTTTATTGTCAAATATTGTCTCCTAATTGGAAAATAATTTTATAAGTTGTGTTTTAAAATATATTATTTTATTGATATCTATATCTTTGTGATTCACAGGTAAAACCCTTTAAACTGAGATATTTTGTCTTTATCATTCATTTATTTATGCAGTCATTATTAGAAATTAGAACAATGACACCAATAACTTTTGAGTTAGTTTTGACCCTAAACTTGTAGCAGTTTCAACATTAGTGTATTTCTGTGCCAAATTGAAATTTTAAATCTAGATAACAATAAAGAGTTTCTATTAAAGGTGAAATAAGAGGTTTCTCAATTTATGACAGCATTATGAGCAATCAGCCCGTTGCAAACTCAGTGTGCCCTCAGTTGAAACAGATTCAGGACTCCTTATCTCCCAGTAGCTTTGTCTTGCCTACCTCACTGTGATCAGCACACTTAACACTGTCTTTCCGTTGGGAAACACTTAATGTGAAGCTTATTTTGTAATAAAGTGTTGAATATCTAATTTGTAAAATAACGTACTGAAAGTGAAAACTGAATTATTACATGAACACTTACCTTTAGTGTATATTAGTGTACATTACAGCACGATTGCTACAGAATGTGTATTGCTTTTACACCATTGTAAAGTTTAAATATTAAGTCAGAACATCCAAAGGACCACCTGTATATTCTACTCCAATGTTAATCAAATGTAGACCTTAAGTGAATGTCACAACTATTTCAGTTCTAGAAATGACCTAAGAGAAATTTCTGATAGTAAAAAAGTTAATGTATGGTTAAATTGCAGTGACATGTTGCATAGTGGTGGGAAGGACCTTCTGAAGAGTGCATCATTGGAGGATTTTGTTGAGAGCATCACAAGGTACTGATGCTATGACAGTTTTACAATGCAGGTACACTTTAGGGATCCATAGTTACACTACATTCAGTCTACCACTGACCAAACAATAGATGTGTGTGTGATGCTCATTGTTGCTCCAAATGAAACAGTCTATGGTAGGAACAGGATGATGAGCAGGCTGCAGCATCAGTTTCATAGCCTTTTTATGTAGGCAATAAGGCACACAACCAAACATGGCTATGTGGTTTTCCTGGAAAGAATTTGCCTGCATAAAAAGGTCTGAGTCACCACAGTGCTTCTGTAGTGACCCCTGACCTATGTTTTCGTAGGTAAACTTTCTGATAACCCCTCACCCGCACTCCTGTTAAGTAACCTTGATAAACTCATTGGTTCACCAAGATGGAATTTGGAACAATCCTTACTTTTTGTCTATCTGCTGTGCCCTAGCTGGGGTGAACAGACGTCAGTATTCACGTCTCCCCAGGAAAAGTTACTCATACAACATTTGGCTTCATAAATGTATAAACATTCATATATACAAATGTATGAGATTACATACTTATGACATTAAAAGAAATATACTAAGAGAAATGTACTACTGGAGTTTGTTTTGTTTGGTTTTATTTCAGTGCTAGGAAGTAAATCCAGGGGACACCCGTTCTGCCATTGAGCCACAACCCAAGCCCTACAGCATTAATTCTGAAAACATTGATTTGTTATGCTTGTAACTTATAATTAAGAGGTCTAGACTATTAGTAGTTTTAAACTGTTGAGTTCATCAGGTATAAAACAGGAGGAAACCTAACAGTCCAATTCATAGAATTTGTTAAAAATAAGCCCCTGTATAAAAAGGCTCTGTACAAGTTAAAATGAAGCAGCACCAAAAATAGATAGCATTAATCAACATGTAGCTATTTTTAAAAATATGCTTAGTAGTATACTGCATGGATTAGGGTCGTGACAACAACTCAGTGTCAGATCAAGTTTGGTTCTCTTACTTGAAAAATATTCTGTGTTAAGCCTGGTGGTCCAGGCTTATAATCCCAGCAGTCTGGGAAGCTGAGGCAGAAGCATTGCAAGTTTAACGCTAGCCTAGACATTGTAGGAACTTAATGAGATGCTGTATCTAGATCAAAACTAAAAAAACGGGCCGAGAATGTAGCTCAGGAAAAGGTTCTAGGCTTGATCTCTAGTACAAATAATAATAATATTATAAACTTAATGTATTTTGGTTTATATCCTAATTTAGTGCTATACAGCCATTATTCTCAATTTTGTCATTTTACTATGAGAGAACATGTTATTAAGCACAGCACAGAAAAGCTGGAATGTCCCGAGGTACTGCTTTCTCTCTCAGATTTTCTACACATTTTCCAGCATAAAAACAATAGATAAACCAGACATGGTGGTGCACAGCCAAAATCCTGACAAGGGAAGTGGAGACACACAAATCATAGTTGAATGACACAATAACTTAGCAAGATTTTTCTCAAAATAAGGAAATGCAGAGAAAAAGAAAGGAAGGAAGGAAGGAAAGAGGGAAGGCAGGCAAGCAGGCTAGGAATGCAATTATGGTTGAAGGTCCCGAGTTCACAGAGAGGAGACAGGAGAGAGAAAAAGGGGGGGGAGAGGGTACAGAGAGAACGGAGGAGAGAGAGAACAAACAAGTAGATCTGATGATTCATTATGGACAAGTTTCTTTTCTGAAATAATTGTTTCAATGTATAACTTCCCAAATTAGGAGTCGGTGAGGCACTGGAAATTATGCCATAAAACACAGTGACCCAAGAGAATACACCTATGCATTCATCAGTGTCTTCCTCAAGGAAAAAACTTGATGAAAGGTCAAAGAGTGTATGGGTTAAAAATCAAATGAAACAGGTGTACTTTTGAAGCTGAAAGGCCAGTGATAAAGCCAGTGTACTCACATAATTGAATAATAGTCAGAATCAAGTCTGATTTAGCTTAAAACTAGCTTGTTACATATATTAAAGAAATAATTCATATAACTACACATATTAAAAGTTATTTGTATATTAAAGAATTAGTTTGCAATCTTAAAAAATATTCTTTTGAATTTGAAAAGTAAACAGCCATTGACATTTTAAAAATTTCACTCTGAAAACAAAGATTTCTTTAACTGCTTCTCCAAGCAGTTATTTATTTTATATAAAATTCAGCTTTAATGTAATCAAATATTTAAAATGGAGAGTGATCATGAGAACACTTGTTTTATTTCAGTAAAATTAGTTTGTAACACATAAAATATATTTATTGATAACATAAATGTATGTACATATATATTTAAGACAGGTATTTTCATTGCTATAACATGTCATTTTAGACACTGTGCCCAGATCTAATATATGAGTCTTTAATGAATAGCAAATTAATTCAAGATGCTTAAAATTGGCTTGGAATTAGGACAGATTTACTTACATTATTTATGCTTTTTATTTGAAAGATTGAAATTATTCTATTCCCAGGTACACATTAAAGAAATCCATATATGTTGGATTGATAGACAGTGGGATTACATATCAATTTTCATTTTGGTGAGCTTAACTACTTTAACAACATGAAACTTTATCAATAGTTATGTTTTAATTGAGCAGCACCCAGACGACTCAGTAAATTTCCTAAGGCTTTTTGTTAGACGAAGTGATTGTTAACAGTTTTCTCTAAATTCAAGTTATCCTCTCCCAGGAACCACAACATAATAAATGAAAAAAAAAAAAAAAAAGTCAACTGCTACTCTTTACCCAGTAGGCATTCCACTTTATGTGGCGCTTGGCTTCTGAAATCAACCATCTCAATCAGGATCTTTACTGTCACTTGTTAGTTACTGAAGAGTGACTAGACACATGGCCTGATTCAGAATGAAAATATGCCAATTTAATAGCCAATTAACTTTTTTCCAGGTTATGCAAGCAACTACCTTAAGAGTCAAAAATAGAAGCCAGGTTTAATGCTGAAGCCCCTATGGGATCAGAGACCAATCACCTTGCCTTGCTTTGGCCTTAGCCTCTCCTGACACCGAAATGATCTGTTTTGAGAAATCATCCAGTGAGAATCAATCACGCCAAAGCTTGTTACCTGGGGAGAAGTAGGAAAAGAAGTTTATAAACATTTGGGGAAAGATGTAATGAGATTCAGTTACATCGCCCGTGAAAAGGAAAATTTTAAAATGGAAATCATTGACTCTTATTATAATTCAGAAATTACAGTAAGTTTTCTTTTACATTATCTTCTTTAATTCTCACAACAACCCTGTTTTACATGTTAGAAAATAGCTCTTGGAGTTGAATTTTTATCTAGCTAGTATTTAGAGATAGGATTAAAACCTCAGATTATTTTCCTGAAAGACATAATCTGACATAAATGATAAATCGAATCCCCCAAAATAATAAACAAAAAGTGAAGGGAAGGTTTAATTTTCAGCATAATTTGAAAATAAAATTTAGAACTTTTTAATTGAGTTCAAAGGAAGGAAAGGCTATATGAGAATGCTAAAAAAATCATTATCAGGCTGATCCAAAATATTAGTATTATGGTCAGACATTTTGATACCAATGCAAGTGCTTTGCTTTGGTAATGGTGGAAGGTCACTTTATTTCATTTTCCATTCTGTTAAACAGAAAGGAGAATTTAAGCATTCAAGTGTACTGTTTAAACAGGTTAATAATGTTAACTTTTCTAAAATAAACAAAATACAAACTTGCATCTCCTACTCAATAGACTATCAACATTAGATCATTTTAGTGACAAATCTAATTTTTGTTGTAAAATAATGACTTCACAAGAGCCCAGTTCTGCTAGCTCCAGCCTTCATGGATTTATGCATTTTCTTTCTCTGGAATTGTGATCTTCCCACTAACAAGACAGAAAAATACATAGAGATAAAGATCTGCTGACTAGTATTTTATTATCAGATATGTATCTTATATTTTGAATTTTCTAAGTAAAAATCTGTTGTTGCTGAAGAAAGAAGGTTTTATTTTTCCCTATGATTGATTGTCTTAAAGTGCTTAGTAGATACACCTGATACTTCAGTATGCCTCATCTTCTTCCTAATCCCCACCTTAGGAAAAATTCAGAGGAAAGAGACTAGGTTTGAAGAGAAACAAAAGCGAGGTTGTCCCTGGCATAATGCACCCCACCACACTTACAAAAAGATGATGACCTTGTATAGAGTATCAATTATTTTGTATCAGGAGGGAGGCTGACAATGACATCAATGTAGTTCAACAAATATTTTTAAGATAACTTTAGTAAAGTACCATAATGACCAATTGAGTTGCATAAATTTTTATGCTCTTGATATTTTCCTATTTTAAAGTAAGAGTTTACATTTATTGAACTCTTACTATAGTAGAAACTAAGACACTCACTCTAAATGTTAATATTTATACAGAATAATGGATGCGCCTTGCTTCTCAATCATGTTGCTCTCTAATCTGGAGGAGATGATGGAAATTTCACCTCGATTTCTCATCATAGGAACTCCATCTTAATTTTAATTAACTTTTTTCAGGAAAGAGGCTTGGTACATTTTTATTCATCACAACACCCTTCCAAACTGATCATTAGGTAATTTATATATATATATATATATATATATATATATATATATATATATATAATATATAAATGTGTAATGAAATGCTAAGAACATCAGGCCCATTTGGTATCTCAGCTGGACTTACTGTATGAATGCACAAATTTTAGGAAGGTAGTTTCCCCAAGAACTTTTCACTTTCTTGAGAGCATTATGAGAGATTAATGTGGGTGACAATGATTCATAATAATTTATTTTTGAGGGCAGTATTAACAGTCTTCTCAGAATGAATCTTTTTGAGGAAGCAGCATTCTCCACTAAGCACATTTTATGATTAGAATCCCACCCTATGATACTGCATTTCTAAAATTTTGATATGTTACCATAGGCACTCTTTAAAATTTGCAAGTCTTTATGAATTTAAATTTGCATGAGTTTAACAGATTATTTTCAGTGATTTTCTGGGCACCCAACAACTCTGGCTCAACATTAGTTCTGCAAGTCCTAGCAAGATTAAATATTATAAATGGATAGAGGTGTTATTTCCATTAAATTGCAATTCCCAGCAAATTCAAGTGTGAAAAATCTTGGGAACAAAATGTACAAAATATAATTAAGAGGCCAGGGGTGGAGCTCAGCAGTTAAAGTGCTTGTCTCCCAAGTTCAAGACCCTAGGTTCTATTCCCCAGCACCACATAAACCAGCTGTGATAGTACATGCCTGTATCTCAGCACTCAGGAGGCTGAGGCAGCAAGATTACTGTGTGGTCCAGATTAGCTTCTGCTAAACAGTGAGTTCAAAGAAAACCTGGACTAAAGAATAAGACTCTGTCTCAAAAAAAAAAAAAGGTAATTAAAATGTTAGTGAATTTTCTGTGTCTGTTCAATCAGAGTTTGCAACATGCATCAGAAGCACAGAAGCCAGTTCTATTGTGGCTATTAGTGCAGTGAATAACACCTGAGGCTAGCACCCTGGGGCTTGTCCTCCAGTCACTGCTGTGCATTGGTTAAGGTTTGGTCATGTTGTAGCTTATTCAGTGAAAGATAAGCATGTTTATTTGTTTTGGCTTACACCCACTAAAGAAGGTCAGTCAAACAGCAATAAAAACAAAGGTAAACAGCAGGCAAAGTGTTTATCAATTTAAATGTTTTTCCTGCAATTCACCAAAGAAAAAGCACACCTTAAAAAACTGTTGTGACATATCTAGGGGCAACTACCTTGTGAAATGTGCTTATTCTACCCGAATAAATGTTCTTGTAACCCTGTAGCTTTATGTAGCTTCTTAAATATATGGTAAGAAACATGTTGCTTCATCCTTGCCTATTTTGGATAGCAAAGTCTAATTCCAATAAGCATGATGCAATCTCCAGCAAGTCTTGTGCTTCTCCTCTCCTGAAAATGCAATCAAGACAGGCTCCTCAGGAAGAGGGCAGTTAAAGCTCCACGACCCTATACTTCACATACTCCAAATATTCTTTAATGTAGCTTACATAGGACACTCTCAGCATCTGGTATCACTCTGTTTTATATTAAAGTTAAAATGATACACTAGAAAGGAAAAAATGAAATCAAAACTTATTATAATACAGGTATATAAAGTTAAAACTAAAAGGGAGATCAAGTTTTAGATTAGGCTAGATAAAATGACCCACTGCTAGAGTTTAGAAAAGAAAAGAAAAAAAAAAAAAACGGCTATAGATGTTTTACTCTTTCACACTGTTGTTGACAAAGCCTGACTGGCATCAGTGAAGCACTCTGCAATATTTTGGAATGCTGAGGTGTGTGATTAAGAGACTCAAAATCTCTCAATATCTTTCTGTACTTAGGTGTAGTATTTTTATACATGAATGAAAATGAAAATGGTTTATTGCTTAGGTCATATTAAATGCATTCCGTTATATTACTTGTAAATAATAATTCTTTGTAAAAATAGCTTAAAATGGTTCCAGAACATAAAGAGATACTATCTGTTAAAGACTATTGTGGTCATATAGGTGTTGCCCATATTTAAATATAAGTATTTGGGCATAATCTTTGTCCCAACAGTAGCACTCCATACCACTGCAAAGATTCTTCATGAAAAGTCAAATCTTGACCATATAAAGACATGTATCAGTATGTTTATTGCCACACACCATGATATCATAAAACAAATTTGAATTTAGTGAGTTAGTATCAGTTGGTTTAACCAAACAACTTAAGGCATACTCATAGTAATAGTACTCCCTAGGCATCTCTAACATAATAAAAACACAATGTACTTAAAGTGATTTGCCACCAAAAATTATTATATGTGGAATATATATAGAATGAAATAATATTCAAACTTAATATGAAATGAAATTTTGATATATACTACTTTTAAAACATTCTGAGTGTAAGAAGCTAGACACAGAATGATGATTATTGTATGGTTCCACTTGTGTGATTTTCATGTGATTACCTAGAATAGGCAAATTTAGAGTCACAGGAAACAGTTAATCACAGAGCTGAAGGACACAGAGAATGGTACATTATTATTTAATAAGTAATAACAAGTGTTTGTTTGAAATGATGACAAAGTTTGTAAAAATGGTTAGTGTGATGGTTGTACAACTTTGTGAATCTGCTTACACTAGGAATTGTGCACTTAAAAAGTGAAATGCATATATTAATAGAAATATATATATATATATATATATATATATAAACTTACAGTATACAATATGTGTTTAAAAATAGGTATACATATTAACTTCCATATATATATGTATATATATATATATGTATGTATATATATATATATATACATACATATATATATATTCTGCCACTATTACATATTTTTAAATTATAAGGTCTACTCTAGAATTACATACAGACAATAGGTAAATATATTTCACAAATCTGTATATTTTGCCACTATGAAATTTTTTTAAATTATAGGGTCTACTATAAAACAAAGTACAAACTTACCTCATATGGACATATCATTAAACTTTCATAAGATATCATTTGGTTTAAGGTCTTATGCTCATAAAACTGTATTTTGACTACATAGAAAGGTATTTAAGGGAAATGAAAAGAAAGCACTAGCTTAGATTTTCCTGTTAAATTTTTCTATGTTTCCTTCTCAACTTTATCCAGATTAATATCATTCTTGCCACACCTCTTTGGGTGCTAGATATCAGCAGAAACCATGCTATTTTTCTTAAGTATCAGCTAAAATTTTTAATGCATTTTGTGCATCAGAAATGTGTAGCTACTTAGGCTGGCAATTGTTTTAGAAGCTAGGACCAGTGAAGTTGGTGTCCTTCCCTTGACATGATAGTAACAAATATGTTGCTGCAGACAGCATTACCAGAAATAAATAATAATTTTGAGGCAGATGTACATCCATCTTAAGAGAAATGAATCTATTTTAATGCACGTATCAGCCAACTGCTGGCAGTGTTTTTCAATTTATTTGGCAGTATAGTAGTCTAAATCTGAGAACTCTTTCTTTTAATAAAAATGTTTTTAATTGGAAAACAATAAATCATTTAGAATGTGTAATGTTCAGAGCTCCTTCTAGGATGCCTTTTCCATAAATCAAAGTTGTCTGAATCACTATTTTCATAGGCACTTGCTTCCAGTGAATCTTTATCAGTACTGACCATGGGCTCTTGTTTCATGTGCTATGTCTGAGAGTGTAGAACTTCACACCAACTACGAGAAATACACAGCTAATATAGACCCTATTGTCTAAGAGAGTTCATAATAGTGGTAAAAGTAGACTGTCTTTAACAGTTCACAGGAAAGGTTTAATAAGTCCATGAACATCTGGCCCTATTAACATATATATATATATATATATATATATATATATATATATATATATATGTAATATGATAAGTAATAACTTATTAGGTAATAATAAGTAACATTTCATTTTTGACTAAAATTCAATTGCTGAATGCCTAATCTGCAACATAGGCACTGTACTATGAATTGAAAAAAAAGAAGAAATTGTCAATCAATGACCCTGTTCTCTATAGCTTTGTTAGAAGAACAGGCAACACATGTTTACAAGAAAGGATAAACCTTGATTGAAAGTTCTGTAGACATTTAGATAAGACAGAAGAAACTACATTTGACTAAGGAAGAAAGGTAGGTATGATAAAGACTCCATAGAACAGGCAGTGTAATATGTAAGCAAACTTTCAATGTGTAGCAGGATGGATGGATGGAGGGACAAATCAAAACATACAGGCATGACATCATCAGGCATAACTTGTAAATTAAGCCCTTGAACTGGGCTGAGTATGGGAATTTAAGAGGGGTAGGAGAAACTAGATCAAGAGTTATGACATTTTCTGGATACATATTACCAGTAATACTGAACAGGGTGAAATATTACAGAAATCTGTCAACTAGGAAATCATTGGCAACTCGCACAATAGTCTTTTCCTACCTGTTTCCACTGAAGGCATTGATGCAATGGAAGTGACATTTCTTCTTCAGCCTTGCTGTTATTCCTACTTTTTCCCATTTTTAAAATTCTCAAAGCTATTTTACTTGTAGCTAACAACAGTGATGTCCCACCAGAAAAAAAAAAAAAAAAGCTCTTTTATTACAGTACAGCAACTTCGGCCACTAAATTTATAATTTCTAAGCTGCTGATAACAACAAACTGTTTTTCATGTGATTAAACAATAGACTCATTTTAATTCTATCTTATCAAAACTTCAGAAGTGTCCGCAGTTTATTTAGGAGCTAATGATGCACATTGTTCCATATTTCATTTCTCTTTCATGTCTTAAACTTCAACAAATTAACTTTTCTTTTCCCAGGGAAATATTTAAAGAAACAGAAATGAAATCATAAATTAGTTTCAGTCAAATAATCATACAAATATCGGCCTAGAGCTAATTTAGTAATGTTCCTTCAAACTGTGTACATATAACAGAGTCTCAATTCAGAAATTCTTGAATTTTGTTACTGTGTTCAGTTGAATCAAAATAAAAATAAAAATTTCTAATTTATTTTGTTTCTTTCTAAAAACTCCAACTTATAACTTAGTGGGTTAATCTCACTTGAGAACTCACTGGCAGGCATTCTAGCAGCTTGGGTAGTACCAGTCCTTGATCCTCACATTATTTCTATTAAAAGAATTACGTTAGAAGCCAAAAAATAGACACAATCAATTTTTAGCCATCGCTAGGGTATTTTCATGTATTTCAACAAAAATATGGGTCAGTACTATAGAATTTTTATTACACTTTTAAAATCAGTTGTACAAGCTATATTTCATATATCTGGAACTAATTTATTGAAATTTTATAAATATTGTTGTTTAGTTTTCCAAAATACTAATTTGGGTGGCTAAACATTAAGAAAGATGATAGAATAGAAGGCTTTGCTTTGGATCTTTTTCTTCATTACATTTTCTTATTAGATTGTCTGTTCAGAATTCTTGAATATGAAAAATTTAATATTCCAAACCATGCTCAACACAATAGCAATAAAATATAATAGTAAAAAAATAATGATGCCCTGAGTACTTCAAGACCCCAGAGGACAGTTCCTGTAATAAGCTATTTTGCAGTGGGCTTTGCCCTCCACTTCAACTTCCACTGCCTCATATACTGAAGGTTGAAACAAAGAAACAAATTCAAATGGTTCTAAAGTGTATTCTAAAAAAATGATATTTGGAAATCAAAAAAGCAAGTATAAGGATAAGCATTGCTTGTTCCATATACATGTATATATGATCAAGATATATTATATATAATAGATAATAGAGTTAACATGATATTTTCAGGACTAGTATCTGTTTAAAATGCAATAATGAAAAAAGAAGATAAGTAAGTCACCATTTTTAACTATAAGCTCTACCCTTCTTTTTCATTGATCTGTTTTCATTTGCTAAAATAAAATTACATGGATGTTGGGTCAATCTGTCTCTCTAACTTCAAGTTTAAAAAAAGATAGCAGATTGCCTTTTCAGTAGAGTTTTGGCATAGAGATGCCCCACAATCAGGCTTATTGCACCCACTTTCTGATGGCAAAGCAGCACACTTGCACCCACATCACAGCCATCTTAACCATTTCACGGCATATTATTCAAATGTTCATTCCTAGTGGCAACAAAAATGAGAACCTGAGCTCAGGAGCAATGGGTTTCTGAGGGAAATTCAGGACAATTGCTAAGAACCTGTTAATAGGGAAACAAATCTGAGGATGCTCAAACAAGCTGAGCAGCTCCACTGGGCTTCTCTCTGCCCAAAGGGGAAAGCCGCTTGGAAACTTTTGAGATTTGGGGTAATCCTAAGGCCAACACATTACTTGATTTTTGGAGAGAACTTGCCCTAAACTCTAACAGTTAAGTTGTCTTACAATACAGCTGGATTAAAAAAAAAAATGCTTTAAGAGAAACTGGACAGAACAGGGTCACATTTTATTTCCTCCCATGTCTGTGCATACAGAGCAGCCTTCACACTCCAGTCTTTCTGTTGATCCCCAAGCCTTCTGGTAGGCCAGCCTGAGTGACTATAAGAGAGTTAAGGGAAACCATGTGGCTACTGGACTAAACCAGCTCTTTCCTTCCCTGGTATTCGTGGGAAGGACACAGGTAATGGAATAGAGAGTGTGCCAATGGGAAACCTTGTGCGAGGCAATGCCCTTTCTAGGTCCTTGACAAATTCCGTCACGGAATTGAGGCTGTGGATAGGAGTTGGCCATTGCATGGACGCAGCATCTCCGAAAAATGTCAGTGAAATAAATGACTGATGGGTAAGATGGGGAAGGAAGAAGAAGCAGGGTCAAGTGCCGCTCAAACCAAGCGGAACTCCCAGAGATGAGGGAAGTTTCTTCTCCACAGAGTCTCTCTAAGGGCTCAGCATGAGGACAGGTGTGACATTGAGAGGGACAGAGACCACGTATGGTAACTGGAGAAACAGGACCGCGGAGGACAGAACCCAAGGGAAGATCGCTGATTACTTCCACCCGACTGCTGCCAGAGACCTGCTGCTCCAAAACTGGAAAATCATCACGGAATCATTTGATGGGGAGAGGTAAAAGAGCCGCTGAATTGTTTTACATTTGAAATGCCCTTCCCTGTCTATAGGAACCGGCACTGGAACAGTCTGTGATCTTTCAAATAATACAGTGGCCGGACTCGTCTTTGTTTGTCCAGTAGCACTGCTCCTCCAACCTCCAGCACTCGGCTGATTAGCGTTTCAATCCCAGTTGCTGCCCTGTTCCCACTGCAGGATGCAGCAGGGCGAGCCCCCCTGTCTCTGCACGCCAAGCCGATTACTAACGAGCAGAAAGCACCGAGCTGTGTGGCCAAGGCGGGCGGATAAGAGCCGGGTTGCTTACCTTCCCGGAGTCCAGTCGTGCGTATGCCCGGCACCCGCTGCCGCTGCTCTGGGCCGCAGTCGCCACGCGGGGCCGAGCTCCTGGCCAGCTCCTGCCGGCCGCCACCCCACCTGCTAGCTGCAGCTGCCTCTCCCGCCGCCGTCGCCGAGCCGGCAGCATGAAGTCATCCCCCGCCGGATCACCACATTGCGCGCCAGCCGCGGGGGGAGAGGGACCTCTCTCGGCCGTGGGAAGGGCGCCGGGGAATGGCCCCATCTACGTTACCCCTCCAGGATATAGGCTTATTTTCTGTTAATACTTCCACAGGTTCAGCATTTCTTGATTTGTGGACCAAACGAGAAGAGCCAGAGAGTCTTTCTCTGTAGGGTGGCCTTCTTCCTCGAGCTCCCCTGTCACTCGGGCTGCATGGACAGCTCCACTGGACTGTGTGGGTTTCCCACCCTCTCAGTCTTCCTTATCAGTATTGTTCATTTCGCCGAATGCCAGAGCTGGAATCCTCTTTTGAGATAGACGTTCCATACTCTAAAACATTATAAATAGAGATTCAACCTTTCTGAGCCCCTCCCAGCGGGCTCGCCTCCCTGTAACACCAACACCCGTGTACATACACATACTGGCGATTGTGAAAGCTGGGACCTCTAGCTCTCTCCTGTGCGTAATTAAAACGGGATTCTCCCAAAGGACCGAAGTGGGATCAGTCAGAGAAAGTACCCAAAAAGTACCCAAGGAGACAGAAAGGGGTCACTTCATGATTTTTAAAAATATTTATTTATTTATTTATTTCTGTATACAGCAATGGACAGATGTCTCGGGTTTCTCCTCTTCCTAGACCCCAACCCTGATCCTCAACCTAATCAGGAAGCCTCCTTTAGCGATAGCTATAACATTAGCAGATCAGAAGCACAATGGCATTAACAGATGGCTGCAACGTCCCTTCCTATGGGTTGTATGAGAATCTGCCTTAGGAAAATAGATGCATGTAAGCCACTGTCCTTCCTCTTTCAATTGGCACCAGCTGCTAATAAAATTGTTCTCTTTCCTTCTCCCTCCCCCACTCCTTCTTTTGCTTCTTTTCCCATGCTGCTGACCAGATTAACACTTTGGGGGTTGGGTGTTTACAGAGAAGGGGGGTAAGATTTCCTCTTTTGACTCTGAGCCAGGGTTCTCCCCCAGTAGAGTCATTCCAAGCTAAGAGGTTTCTTGACACTGGGCTTCTGTGAGGGTGGAGTTTCCTCATTTATCTTGTTCTTGGAATTGCACATCACTGTGTCCAGGCCAGCTTTATCCTGGGAATCTGTCCAGCAGCCCAAACAGTGCAACTGCATGAGATCACGAAAACACCTTCACTAAATGAAATTTTCTCATTCCTCAGTTTATTAGTTCCAAAAATGGAAGGTAGTGTAGCCAACAGAGTTCCAGCAAAATTAAAAACTCTGGTCCCTAGAGTGTAGGCTAGGAAACTGGAGTCATTTAGTTCATTGCTCTAAGTCCTGATGTATAAAATTAAACCATTAATGTTACCATTCAGCGGGGGATTCCTAATCCCTATCAAAAGAGTTATATATATGATGCTAGAATGCATAATTTGGATAGAAAAATTGTATCTTTAATTTCACTAATATCTAACTGAAATTTAGTATTTAGCATTATATTTTAAATATAAACATGGAGAACAAATCATAATATTAGGATGATTTGTAACTTTGTCACCAGTAGAAATCACAGATAATTTACTATTGCAGTTTTTATAACTATCTCAAAATATCACTGTCCTTTCATTGTCAAATTGTTACCATCGTTACAAATTAGTGTCGTATGTCAAAGAATGAAATCTCAGACAAAGGAGAAAAGTTGCAAAATGTCTATTTTATTTGAAAGATAAGGACGGAAAGAGGAGAAGCTCCCACTAACTACCCAGAGTGGTTTCTAAAGAAGGAAACCAGCGAGGCAGCTGCTGGTCTAGAGATTTTTATACTAGAAGAATAAGGAAGTAAGGTCTGCTAAGCAGTCTGGTTAAGGTCCCCTACCCTTTTGCTCCGAGAGTTTTGCTACAGTTTTATTACAACCACAGGTTATTCCAGGATGTAGCTCAACACAAGTTGTTCTGCAAGTTGTCCTAGGGAGTAACATATACAGTCAGATGTAATCTTGCATTCCCATAAATTCTTCATTCTAAAGTTTCTTGTTCTTGCCTGCCTGTAGGCCCACTGTCTCCTGTCTCAAATTCTTCTTCGGGTAGGATTCCCTGATTTCCTTTGCAGAATAAGGGCAATGACCACTCCAGCAATTTTCAGCTGGCATGAGGCATTATTTTAGTGCCAATTATGGATCCAATCTGTGGGACAATCAAGAAGTCCCAGGTAAAATCTTGAAGGAATGTCCATTCTTGGTTCCATCTGCAGCATCATTTTGAGCCTGATTGCCTCAAGGTGGAAGAAACAAATTTTACTATTAGGCTAAGAGTATCTGGGCCCAGGAAAAGTGTCAATACCATCATGAGGATGGGTGCCAAGAATGGAAACACTCAGATCTATATGTGGGTTAAAAGAACACTCAACATGCTGATAGCTCCCTTGAGGGGGACACAGTTTTGAAGCATTTGCTTGCCTGAAGCACGCCTGAATGTGTATATCCAGTTTTCTAGTGGCTGGCTTTTTCAGGATCCCGGGGTCTCTGGGGGAGCTTCTTCCTTCCAAGGTTTGACTTTGGGAATGATGGATCCAGCTGGCAGTTCCTACAACTTGGATTAAAAAAAAAAAAACAAAACAGTAATTCCCCCACATATACAATGATACCACCCACATTATTTGTCTCACTTGAGAGTTAGTCTTTTTGAACTGATGCTTGAGATCTTATATGACTTCTACTTGGAGGGTAAGTAACTAAGGATTGCGATTCAATGTTATAACCGTTTAGCTACTGTGAACAAGACAAGAAAAGAGAGAGATTTAAAATGAATAACTCTTAAGACATAAAACTAACAAGAGCAAAAGAACTGGAGTAGTCCTAATTCTAATATCCTTTCTACATTTCATCCCTTATGCATTTTCTGCAATGTAATTTAAACTTCCTGTAACTTGTTACTTACATCTTTCTTTTTCCATTCAACTAGGACAACATCTCACCATACAAGATTCTTTCTTATTCAAGAAATTCTCTTTTCCTTTTTATCCTTCCTTTAGTAAAATGTCACATGCCCATATCTTTGTTTAATCTCCTTTTTTCCCTTTACTGGTTGCTTTCTGCTGTGTTCCTTTTCCTATTGGTTACCAGCACAAGCATGGACTACTCTAAGAAGCATATTTGGGATTAGCCTGTTCTTACAGAGCTCTAAAGCACTCATCAGGGCTGAAGGAATGGCTCATCAGTTAAAGCACTTGCCTAACAAGTACTAAGACAAGCGTAAAGTACCCAAATGAATTGGATTCCCCAGTAACACACAAGCTGGAGGTAGTGGCACATGCCTAAAATCTCAGCACGTGGGAGTCTGAAACATGAGGATTGCCATGTGTCCAAGCTCAGCCTGGGCTCAATAATGAGTTCAGGACCAGCCTGGGCTACAGAGCAACACCCTGTCTCAAAATAAATAAATGAATAAATAAACATAAATAAATAAAGCATGCATTTGTCAAAGTAGCCAGTTCGTCTTTGTGGTGATGTCCCTCTAGGCAAAGGCTGAGTCTTAGTAAAGTTTGTTAAAGAAACGGTAGCATAGCCAGTTTTTCTTTTTCTATTTCTTACATAACATTACTATGGTAACAAGATTATATCCTAGTTATCAAGAAGCTAGGCCTGCTAATCTCTAATGACTAGCACAAATCAGTTAAACAGTATCAAGGCAATAACAAACAACCACTGTGATATTCTGAACAGAATAACTGAGCTCAGGAGGAGGAAGTAAAGTAGAAGGATTGAGATGAGATCTTTTACATTTTGACAGGGAAGTTGCTTGCTATGGCGTGTAGACAGACAGCAGAAATAGCAAAATAACCTTAAGGAATTTTCCTCCTAAAATAACAGAAGCAGCTATTGCTAAGATACACCTTAGCTGTCCCTTGGCTACTGTGTCCAGCTGCCTTGAAAAGTATCCAAAGGCTTCTAATAGAATCCTTAAAGCCACACCTTACCACTCAGTTACTGAGTCATATATAACCTGTTTATCAGGTTGTGACAGTCCCAAAGGAGGGGCTTCAAAGAGAGGGCGTTTTTCACTTATCACAGGACTGCTATTATTTCTGTTCCCCGAAAAGGTGAATTGCATCATTCTTCTCTTTTAAAGACTCATATAGAAGCAAAGCCGTTTGGTCTTATGCGGGGATCCACAGCTGACAGTAGCCATTAACTGTGGATTTTGAGACTGGGTATCTTAAAGTTTGAATCAACTTTTCTTGGGTCTCTGTTAGAAGAGAACAATGTATAATATCATAGCCTCATTTGATAAAGTTAGGTCATTTAAATTCTCTTAAGACTGTCCAAAAATATGGGGACTAGGCAAACAGGGATTAACCAAAACATGAGTGAGGAAAAAATTATCCCATAAACATCCATGAGGAGGAGAAAAGAGTTTGGTCACTCAAGTTTCACTGATACCTGTAACCCAAAATAGAATAGAAGCCAATTGCCCCAAATGGAAGGTAAGAGACAAACATAGGTCTCACTGTGAAGGAAGAAGCTTATGGTATACCGGCAATATTTGGTGTTGCCTGAGGCTCTGTCCCATTGATGGTGTTGGTTAAGCTAGAAACTGATTACAGTCCCAGGCCTCCTCCCTTCAAGGACAACAGTAGGAGGTCTAGACCAAGGGTCCTTGATCCTCTGGACAGTAAGTCCTCTGGTGTCCCTGTCTTGTCATGCTTAGGGCAAAGTGACTTGGGAGGTCCACCTACATTAGGGCAGTTTCTTTCCCAGTGTCTTGAAAACACAACACTTACTAGTTAACACCATCCAGTAGGTAACACTTGGTCACCTCCTAGTACAGCAAGAAGCTCTGCATTCTTTTTCTTCTAGCTTCCTTTTTTTGTTCCTTCTCTGTATCCCAGTTATAGGCAATAGAAATAATAGCACTTAGTAGGTTATCAATGAGAATCCCAGATCTCAAAAAAATTCTGTTTGAGCTCCCTTTGACAATGAACTAGGTAAGGGATTAAGGAAGTGAAATGTTGTTCCATGAATGGGATGGGATTTGGAGGGCCAAGTGTTCCAGGAACCCTTTTATCTCCTCCTATATGAGTCTGATGAAACCTTGAGTAGCATTGTCCTGAACTCCTCCATGGTTATGAGGAGACTGCCAGTTTTCTTCCTTTTCATTCTTTCAGGGATACCAAGAGGATTCTTTGGGTTGGGGCCCCACTAAATATTTCAGAACAACTGTATCTTGTGGCCCCAGTAATTTCTCCAGAAGATGATGACAAAGGTGTTATCCTGGCAGTTGAGTCATCTTGGAAAGAGACAGAGGGAGAATTGCATTTGTTCAACGGGAGTTGTCTGGAGGGGTCCTAAAAGCCATTGAATCACTTTTGTGAGGATGCCTTTTACCATCTGAGAATGCCTGTTGGCTAGGGCATGCATTCTGGAAATGTCTGGGAGGTGGGCCAGCTGGAATACCCACTTTCACCAATAAGCCACCTGTCCCCTTTTTCTCATGGGTGATTCTAACCAGGAACTTTCATATGTAGTTGAAATTATCATATAATTTCTATCACTAGTGGCAACAGTCTGGGAAGTGACAGAAAGGTGAGTCAGTTGGAATATCAGCTCTCATGGATGTGTCATCCATGTCTCCTTTCTCATTGGTGACTTTAATTAGGCATTTATTCTCTTTTGACTATATCCAGTTGAAATGACCTTATTTTTGGAACTATATCTCAGGGGCCAATGGAGTCATAAGGTTCAGAGGGGAAATGATAAAAAGAAAGGACGGAAGAGCAGGACCACTGAGGGCCATAGAGCAACAGTGACTAGCTGCTCCAGTGATTATTTGTGTGTCCATTTACCACTAAATCCATATTGGGGTCCCTGAAACTATATAACAGACCTTTCAATAAAGGATTCTGTATCATAGATGTGGGACAATGGTCTGCCTGTGATTGACCCATGACTTGGAATTTTTTTCTCCATGGAGCCAAAAGGACAATTCAGATATGGACACACCAAGGGCAAGGACAGTTTCTGCCTCTCTAGAAATAGCAATTTCTCTTTGCCTAACCACTAACTCTTCTCTTAGAGGTAAATAAGAAAATGGGAAGACTGTGAGAAGGAGCCAGTGATAAGAGCTTTTATATCAGAGTGCTTCATCTGTCTCAGTGACCATGCTGAATTAGTAGAGTGGCTTACCCAAGGATCTTCAGCTGAAGAGATGAGGAGACTAAGGGTAGAGGAGATGAATCAGAAAGGAAAACCAGGAAGGAATGGGACCAGCATTCCCAACACCAGGGGCAAAAGGGAAGTGATCAAGTGAAACCTGTCCCTTGAGTCCTAAGGTTGGAGGCTGTACTAGTTATTTTTAACTGGCTGACAGGGTTCCAAATTTTTGCTTAAGGCAGAGAGCCATAAGGTGAAAACAAATGCATAGGAGAATGTAGAGCTCACATACCTCCTTGGAGATATCCTGGATAAGCCCTTTAATTGCTACTGTAGTGCTGAGTTAGTGTTTCATGATGCCGAAGAATGAAATTGCAGATCAGGGTGGCAAGTTCCAAAACATGTAGTTTATTTGAAAGATAAAGACAGAAGGAGGAATAAGCCCTGGCTAACTAGGAAGGACGCTGAAAGAAAGATCTTAATAAGGCTTCTTGTCAAGGAGTTTCTATGCTAGATGCCAAGCAGTCTGGTTGCTAAGGTTTCCCACACTTGCAAAGCTTTATAGCAAAAAGAAGTTATTCTAGGAGGTGTCTAGCCACATGTTGCTCTGCAAATTGTCCCAGGGAGTGATGTTTAGAGTCAAATATTATCTTGCATTCCCATAAATTCTTCATTCCAAGATCCCTTGTCACTAACTATCTCTGTGTCCAATACCTCCCACTTCAAAGTCATCACTACTTTCAATTTTCAGAATGGATTTAAATTACAGAAAATTAGGGAACATAGTAAGAAACTTTCTATAGATCCCACTCCCAATTTTCTCTATTATTAACATCTTATTGTAGTATGGTACCTCTGTTACATTAATAAATTATTGTTAAAATATCATCACTAACTGAAGTCTATACTTTACTTGAGTTTCGCTGGTGTTTACCCAAATTTCTCAATTCTGGTCTACACACACACATCCCGGATACCACATTAGACTTAATTGTCGTATCTCTTAGGCTTCTCTTGGATATGATAATTTCTCAGGCTTCCCTTATCTCTGATCATCTTGATATTTTTGAGGAGTAGGGGCTAAATGATGTATTAGTCATCCCTCTATTGCAGTTTTTCTCATGTTTTCCTCATGGAGAGACTGGAGTTACTAGTTCCTGAGAGGATGACCACATAGAGAACGTGCTTATCACCTCCTCTCAAGAATTTATAGGATTTATGACTACTAAAATTGACCCTACTGTACAGCAGAGGCAGCATTTCCCAGGTGTCTCCACTGCAAAGTAGTTGCTTACCCCTTCCTTACTGTGCTTGGTGGAAGCAAGTAAATCTGTGAAGTCCAAATCCAATGGGTGAGGAGTTATATTTATCTTTGAGAATGAGGTATTTATGTAAAGTATTTGGATTTCTTTTTCACAATAAGTTTTTCTGTTTACCCTCAAATATTAGTTTATTCAAGAATTTATTTATAAACATGGTTCATATTGGTATTAATATGAACTCATGGTTATATATTTTATAATTTGGGCAGCATTATAATATTATTTAATTTTGTTGCTCCGATTATTTCAGTGGTCTTTGCCCACTGGAAACTCCTTCAGTTGGTTCTTGTGTTCCTTTCACCTACCCCTTGATGTGTATTTAACAACCATTAATTATATGTGTACATAAAAATGCCTTGGTAGAAGAGGATACTTCAGACTCATATGTTTCCTGCTAATCTTAGAGTCATCTATTTTGCCAAGGATCCTTGGTTCCATTTAATGCAGAACGATAATATAAACTGAGATTTAGATTATAGGTAGGTTTATTGCTAATAGTGTTATTTTTTTAGGCCTTCTCAATCAAGAAAACAAAGGTATATGTGTGTATGCTACCCATAAATATACATATACCTATGCATATTTCTGTATGTAACCATTTGTATTTGTTAGGGTTCTTAGAAAGACGGAATTAATGGGCAACATGTAAGTAGGGATTTACTGGGTCAGCTTACAGGGTCACAGGAAGGAGTCCAAAATGGCTGTCCACAATTGTAAGAGCTGGGGGATACAGTAGCTACTCAGATACAAAGATGGATGAATACCTGTCCAGGATCAAAAGTCTGAAAGTTCACTGTAGGCTATCTGGTATGAGTTTATGCTGAAGATGCTGTGAAGTCTTTCTCTTTTTAAATTTTATTTTCTCCTTTAGTCAGTTCAAGTCACTAGCATATTTGTTGATGTCATCCATATCTGGGCAGGTCTTCTTTCCTCAGTTTGTTGTCCCATGTGTCAGTCATCCTTATCCAGAATTCTACCCTAACCAGTCATCTGGGTGTTTCCTAATCCATTTGAGTTGGTAACATGATAAATAGTCACAATATACTCCATTTCAACTTAAAAATAAGACAAATCTGCATAAGGTACAGAACCATCTACAACAAGGCACCTGTCTTCTCTTTCACTATTATTTGATCACAAATTACTCCAATGAGACCACAGGCCCATTCTGGAGAGAGAGAGAGGGCATTATCCAGGAGAAGAAACTATAGGCATTTGGTCCATTTATTCATGTAATTTACTTGAACCTGTTTGGGCCTGAGTATATATATGACCTTCTGTTTGGTGATGGGCTGAAGTTATACACATCCAGCTTTTTGACTCAGTGGTTTGGGCAGCATCTGGTTCATAATGAATAGGTCTTGTTCCAAGATATCTCAGTGTCTCATAGTCATGTTTTCAGTTTGCACTAAGGCCCAGTAGCAGGCCAAGAGCTATCTTTCAAAGAAAGAATAGTTGTCTATAGACAATGGCCAAGCCTGGCTCCAAAATCCCAAAATCTTCTGCTGTGATTTATCTATGAGGGCCTACGAGAAGATCCAAACAGCATCCTTATCTGATATCTCATGATATCTCAGGTGTCATTGGACCTATCAGGTCTCACCTTACCCAAGTAGCTGAGCAGTCTACACCACAGCCTGGGCCTGCTGCAGAAACCTCTCTTTATCTGCCCACACCCCCCCCCCCAAAAAAAAAAAAAAACCTAGCAATTTTCTGAGTCACTCAGAAATGGTCTGGATTTATACACCCAAGTAAGGAATGTATTGATTCTAAAATTAAAAAAAAAAATGCCCACCAGGAGTTATGCCTCTTTCTTAACTGTATAAGATGGAAGATGCAATAACTTATTTTTTACCTTAGAAAGAATATCTCTGCATGTGTCTCAACACTGGACACTTAGAAACTAAACAGGTTGAGGGCCCTTGAATTTTAGTTGGGTTTATTTTCTACACTGATCATTCACCAAGAAGTATAGTAGTTGCCACCTCTTTTTCATTTGGTTCAGTTAGTCCTTATTTTTTGGATAAGTATGATACCTGTGGAAGAAAAAAGCAATAAGATTTTTTTTTTTAAACTGAGTTGTTTCATAGGGCTGGACAGTTGGTGCATCCCTGAGGTAGCATGGTAAAAGTGTACTGCCAGTTTTGCTAGCTTAAAGCAAATTGCTTTGGTGGGCCTTATGGAGAAAAACACAATTTACAAATCAATAGCTACATACCAGTTACTGGGAACTCTGTTAATCTGCTCAAGCAAGGAATCCACATCTGGTACAGCAGCTGCAGTTGGAGTCACAACTTGATTAAGCTTATGGTAATCCACCATCATTCTCCAAGATCTGTCTGTTCAGTGCAGGCAAAATAGGAGAGCTAAATTGAGGGATGTGGTAGGAGCCACTACCCCTTCATCTTCCAAGCCCTTACTCGTGGCACTAATCTCTGCAATACCTCCAGAGATTTGATGTTCTTTCTTTACTATTTTCCTAGATAAATGTGATTCTAATGGTTTCATTTTGGTCTTTCTCATCATAATAGCCCTCATACTTCATATTAAGCAGGGAACTAATATGGTGATTTTACCAAGTACTAAATATATCAATCCCAATTATGCATTGCTTTCTGGAACTGAGAAAAGAACTATAAGATGGACTTGAGGACCTAGGGAACCCACTGTGAGTTGGACGTTGGACAATACTTCCTTGATTACTTGGCCTCTCTAGGTGAGGTCAAGAAGGTCCCTTCTCTGAAGGGAGAATAAAAATTGACCATATAAGTGCATGGTAGTACAAAAGGGTCCTTCCTCAATAGGACCCAGATTCCCTGTCGTACAAGGGGTACTATGTCTGTAAACCGACTTAAGTCTGGAAAATGATTGAGGAGTCATGATTCTCTGCTGCTACTATTTGAAGCAGAGTTTTGTTCATTTGCCCTACTTTTTTTTCCTATATAAATCCAATAAAAATTTAGTAGGATTACGATGTTTTTCACTTCTGGAAATATCATAATAAATTAGACATTGCTGTAGGTCTACACATGTTAAACCATTCTGTTCATTGCTTTGCCTGTGCTGTTAATTTCAGTCAGCATGCCCACATTGGCTTCGGTGGTTTGTGCCACTTGCCCTCCACTACTCTGAGATCCAGTGAGATCTGGTCATACACATAGTATTTAATTGTCCCAACTGGGTAACTGTGGTCTCCACTACAAATTCTGCCAGAGGACAGCAACAATGGGGCACTTCAAAGATGCTGGGCTCCTTTACTAATCTGTTTTTAACATGTTATTAAGGAGTATCTGTTCTGGACCCTTCCACTTTGAAATGGTAGAACTTATCTGGCAAATTCACTGCAATATTGCCATTTCCTTGAGCCTTTGAATATCATTTTAAATAATAAATCAAGGGCTATCAGGTGATCTCAGAATATCCTGATACTTAGGGTAGCATGAACTTCACTCACAGATGGTCATGTTTTGATTCATATTTCTGCTTTCTCACCAAGTAAACTAATAACACCTTTTTAAACTTCATGAGCTGCAACATTAAAAACAGAATCTCTGCTCAATGAGCCCATACCAAGAAATTCAGCCTGATCCAGTTTATGTTTGTTCCACCATTATCCCAGACTTAAAAATCCCTAGATGTTTGCTGGTAAGAATTAGAAAGCTAAAGAAATTTCTTGAGAGTATACTGTACCTCCTCAAGAGGCATGCTATGAATCTCACCCATAGGGCCTTTCTGAGATTTGATACTGGTTGTAGACCTAAAAATGAAGATGAGTGATACGAGTGGATCTTGAGAAGCATTAGTGTTTTGTAGGCAGCACAGGATTAGTTTTCTCTGTCATAGGCACAGAAGCCAATATCACAAGGCAAAGAAGTGTGGTTATTTGTGCTGTGCTGCTGAGGGTAGGAAAATCCCTTCAAGCTCTGGTAAAATACTCTCTTCAGGATTTTTTATTTATTTATTTATTTTTTTTAGATGAGGTACTGGGAATGGATCCCAGGACCTTCACACTTTGTTACATTCCTGACCCATTTTTATTTTTGAGCCAAGGACTTGCTAAATCATGATGTTGCAAAGGCTGATTTTGAACTTAATAATCATCCTGCCACAACCTCCCAGAGTTCTGGGATTATAAGCCTGTGTCACTGGGACTGGCTTCTTTTCAGCATGTAAGAGTTTCTCAGCCTCACCCAGTTCTTGCTAAACATCTTCGTTCAGATTTATAGTATCCTATTCCATTCCAATAATAGCCCTCATTTTCACTGCAGATATGCCTTAAGACTGAGCATTAACCTGGCACGGTAGTCCAGTTAGTCATATTATGTGGGGTTGTGTTTAGTTAGCAGCAAGTTTAGTCCAACAGCTGAAGGAAGAAGATTCTCCTTCAAGACACAGTTAGAAACTTTCAGATTGTTTATGTGTGTCTGAGGTTTTGAATCTTTTAGCTTCTTGGTCCCTTTTATTACATAGTAGACACACTTAGGAGCCTTTATTTTTTATGTTGTGTTTTGGTTTGGTTTTAAGACTGTCAGGAAAGATTTATTCAAAAAAGAAGAGTACACATTCAAGTGCAGTATACATATTTAGAGGATGCAAGGAATTATGTTCTGAAACTGGGGATATTTATGTTTTTTTATTGAGGAAAAACACTTGAAATTCATAATCCTATAGGAAATTTCATGTAATAAGAACGGTAAAAGGATAAGGGCTCATTTCACAGGAGAAAGTGTTTTTATCTAAAAACGTGTTTTGGATTTTGTGGCCCTTCCTATAGCTAATGATCAGGTTAGAAGCCTTTAAGTTGTTGAAGTGTGCCTGGAGTTCATTATTATTTATCTTTACTAGTTTGTCCAGATACACGAAGAGCAACTAGCCATTAATCATTAATCATTAATTTTAATGATTAATTAATCATTAATTTTTCAGTTTTCCAAAAGTATTCAAATGTATTACATATGGGATCAATAAATTTCCTACATCCCACTAGGAGAAATAGGGTAATCACAAGGATCTACCTCTTATATTAGTTTAAACAATTCATAGTAGGGACGATTTTTACTCCTTACATTAGGGGAAGAGAGCAAAGCAACTTTAGGTCTCAAAACTACAGAATGAACTTCAGGAGCCAATAAAACTAGTGAGAGAAATTCATCATTATAATTCTGTTCCTCTAGAATATATATATATATATATATATATATATATATATATATATATCCTTAGAGAAACAGAATTCACAGGATATATATGGATTTACTAGCTTGGCTAGCAGAGTCAGAAAAGGGAGACTGAAGTGACCATCTACATGTGTGAGAGCTGGTGGTTCCAAAGATGGGAAAACTTCAGTCTGAGGTAGAACCTCTGGAGGTTTCATGCAAGATCTCCAGTGTAAGTCTGCTTTGCTGATCCATGTCCAGAGACAATAGCAAAGACAGGCAAGGATGAGTCTTCTCTGAAGATCAACATTGAGAAGCAGTGGCAGTGGCCAGAGCTCTCCCAAAAGAAGAAGCCATTTTGAGTACAGTGGCACAGCCCCATAATCCCAACACTCTGGGAGGTGGAAGCAGGATGATCACAAGTTCATGCCCAGCCTGTACATTTTAAAGACTTAGTAAGATCCTGTCTCAAAATCAAAAATAAAATTGAGGATGTTGCTCATTATTGTTAGCTGGCATGTTAGCTGGAAGTCAGTGTTGGATTTTTATCCCATGATCTCAAAGATGAAGTAGGCCAAGTGTAGGAAGAATATTTTATTGACAAAAAGTAATGATGGAGATAGAAGCTTCTGCTGGTCAAAAGGGGACTCACAAAAGGCTTGCCCCCATGGTTTTCTTGTCTAGGGACTTTTATAGATGAGCCTAATAAGGGGTTAATTACAGTAAGCAGCTTGGTTGCTTGCTGAGGTTCAGTTGCCTAGTACTCCATCCTTAAGATAGCCCACCCCATTGTCTTTGTAACTTCCTAGCATTTAAACCACCAGTGGTTCTAGTGAATGGTCAACTCCAAGCTGTTGCAAGTTATAGCCTGTTGCCATTCTTGCAAATTCTGCATTTCAGAGGACCCCTTTATCTCTAACTGCCCGTATGCTTGCTACCTTCTATCACTAGCACTCTCAGAGTGTTTGATTCTGACTGCTATTAGAGAATTGGGGCAATGGTATTCTGGCTTCTTCCAGTGATAAGGGAGTGGTCAGGTGGTCACATTGTGGGAGTGACCTAGAGACCCCGAGTAGAAGTCAGGAGACTGAGGTTGCTGAATTTGATATAGATTCATGCTGTGAATATTCTGGACTCTAACCCTAGTACTGAAATTTAAAAAAAAAAAAGAAAAAAGAAAAGAAAAAGAAGTCTTGAGTCCTTTCTTCTCTCTTCATTTCATTCAGTTCAAGCTGTTGGTTGGGGCCACACTCAGTTGGATGGCCTGCATGTCAGTTATCCACATTTAAAACCCTTCCCTAGTGATCATCTAGGCATTTGCTAATCCACTCAAGTTAATATATGTTAAACATTCACCCCATCTATATCTAAATATCTGTAAACCATGCAAGTATATTCTGGTGTCTTCAACTCTGTCAACACAGATACCATTCAAACTTTTTCCTGCTGCCTGTTTACACTCTATAATAGTGAAAACATCGCTCCTGCATCATTCTTTGTTTTCTTAATTACTAAATTCCAATGTATATGTGCAGCAGCAAGAGAACTGTTAGTTTATTCCTCTGATGTCACATTTTTTTAAAAGGATAGTAGTTAAAAAAGAAACTAACTTATCTTAATGATTACATATGTCCATGCATTTCTTTTTCATTAGTGTTTAAGTAACTTTGGTTGTTGCACTTAAAATTGTGATTACTTTTATTTGCAATTTGTAAGCTATATTTTCAGAATTTAAAGGAATTCAGGGAGAAATTACATAGACTACTCAATATTGTCAATGAATCCTTGGACAAGGTTAGAATCCAGTTATTACCATGATATAATGAGGAAATGTACAGTTGCCTAGGTACAAACATTACGAGGAACTTATATACAGTGAATGCTTTGTTTGCCCAGGCTTTCATCTCTAAATTTCTAGTTATTTTGGAGGAAAGAAAATGCTCAGCCTTAACAATTTATGATTAAACTAAAGTATGTGTTAGGCATCAGGCACTGGGAGGTAGAAATATACACAATATTAAAAAGTAGGGAGGATGACAACATGAAGGGAATTGGAAGACTGACATGACTTAGAAGTTTTCTAGTTGAACAGCCCTGGGCCTGCATTCATAATAAAGACAAAATAGGTAACAGTGGCTCTTGTGTAGGTTTGGCTTATATGGAATAGTT
This sequence comes from Ctenodactylus gundi, assembly GCA_004027205.1. Lineage (NCBI taxonomy): Eukaryota > Metazoa > Chordata > Mammalia > Rodentia > Ctenodactylidae > Ctenodactylus > Ctenodactylus gundi. The sequence continues at coordinate 472,927 of PVKB01000774.1, forward strand.
GTTATACTTTGAAAATAATGCCAATTTAAAAACCTGCCATACACCATTTAAGGCAAGGTAAGGATCTTTATTAATGCCTCAGATGTTATTATGACCAGTGGTGGACTGTCCCTGGACTCTGGGTGAGTCTTTAGAGAGCAGCCCGAAGCAAGTTTTACACAAAGATTATATAGAGGATTTTATATCATTACATACATCATACATAGAGACCAATCATAACCTGACACTTAGCTATCTTTTTTTGGCTGGCTGGCCCTGGCGTTTGCAAAATACGTGACTCTTGTGAAATATGTGACTCTCAGTAGGCTGCCATAGAGGCAAGGGAGTAGGTAGAGGTTAAGCCTCTGTTCTTATCACAAGACTCTGAAGCCATCCTGATAAGTGCACAAGCAAGGCTCCAAGGTGAGGCAGGCAGGGCCTCACAAGATGAACTCACAGCAAACTCACTTATAAATTTTAACTTACACCATAAACTCTAACTCACACAGTAAACACATAACCCAGATAGCATAATCATCACAAAATGAAGTCACTTTAATATATTGGCAGTCTGAGTTATATCATTCTACAACCTGGCTACACAAAGTTACAGAATTACAAAAGCATACCTAATGTTGGATTTTTAGTATACTGTCATGTGGTCGTTTGGTTATTTTCTTATTTTATCTAAAGTATTGAGCCCAGTGGTGACTAGGGACTTTTTTTTTTCTTGTCCTCCTATCGCTAGCACTCTGTAAGAGGAGACAGACGGGACAGAGGCAAATGAATTTACCTTGGAAATGTTCTTTATTCACACAACAATCAATCAATCCAATTCACAAACCATAGTAAGTCGATTAATTAATTAATTAAGCAGGAACACAAGCGTTGTTCTGCCTCTTAAAACTGTTCCCGTCCTGGGTCCCTTATGCTCACCATGCGATGTGTTCTTGACTACCGGCGACACAGCCGACCTGCGCATGATCTTGTCCTGGGCTTGCCAGTCTATGGCTGGATCAGGACCCGCCGATAGCTGCCCAGCTGGTCAGTCACTCCTTCTCCAGGGGGTCTCGCTCTCTCGGGACATGAGGAGGTGTAGCCTCGCACTCCGGAAGCGGGGAGGCTGGGGACGAGGAGCAAGATGCGTATCCTGCTTGCAGAGTCGGTGACTCCTACCTCCGCCCTGAGCTTAGGACCAGGACAGTTTATACACTATTTTTATGCTCGCAAGCTAAGGATAGTGATTGTATCGGGGTCCACACGCAGATGGATGGGGGTTCTGGTTATCGATCATGGGGTTTCTGGTTATCGATCATGGGGTTCTGGTTATCGATCATACAAGGGCTTTGTCCGCAGGCTACAGATAGTGATTTCGTCACACAGGGTCCACATGCAGGTGGCTCAGAACTTATCAGTATTATACAGAGCTTTAGGCAGTTTCCAGCAATTTACTTTATTGCACTTAATATGGGTTTGCTTTCTCTTTGTAGTCCTCATGCAGTTCATACCAATGCCTTCAAGTCTACTCTCCACATTCTACCTGTGCTCTGGACACCTCCTTGTATAGTTTCAATGTTTGAAGCCACAATCACTGGAAGTGTAGACAGTTTTTCAAGGTAACAGAATTTTAATTCAATCAAAGTGTTCTTGCCAAGTGTTTTTTGTTTATGAAAAGGATTCATTAAATGGCAGGACTTAACTAATTCAGATACCACAATGGGAAAAGTGGCATCTAGGTAAACTGGAAGGATAAGGAGAAAGAAATAAGAATGCTTTGTGTTAACAAACAAGTTGAATCTATCTTCTTTGAACTTGGCATGTACCTATATAGCTGATGATTTTAAGAGTAGAATGATGTGAAAGAAATTCCTTTCTTTTACTTTATGACTTTTTATTGCACAATAATTTTTAAAAACTAAACTTCGGATGTTGACTTTGAAGTCTGCAACATTTCCTATCTGATATTCTTGCATTAGAGATCAAATGACCTACAGATATCATGAATCTCCACAAGGGGCAATGTGAAACCAGAGCCTGAGGCCTCTCAGATGTTAGAACAACCCCTTTGGGCTAAGGGTGGCCTTCCAGAAGGGGATTATTTAAATGCAAATATGCCATCATAAAGGGTAAATGAGTATCTCATTAACAGCCATTAACAATTTAGCAGAGATAAGCTTCTCAGATTTATTATTAAGAGGAGTTGTCAGTGTGATCTGGCTCCAGCATCTGTCACAGCCTTGATTGCCAGGTCCCCTGCTCATATCACTCCATAGGGGTCTGCCTAAAGCTGCAAATTTGATCTTCTGGAAAAAGTTGAGCATTTAGTGCATAACAATCAATGGTATTTTATGTAATTTTGACTCATGAGAAAGGATAGAGAAATATTCTTACAGTAACAGTTATTCGTTTTTTGTTCTTCTGTGGTGGCTACAATCTTGGGTTATGAATTGTGCTCTACAAAGTCATATAATTTAATGGTAAAACACCTAATTTTTATTAGAGGATAGAAAAACATGCAGAATACATAAAATGTGTTTCAAGGACAGCAATGCTAACATTAGCAACAAGTAATTGTATGTAGACTAAGAATTTCCTATATTAATGTAAAAACACTAATACATGCTGTAAGAAAATGATCATTTATTTGAAGATTTATATTATGGACTGAAGAGTGTTTAAAACAGAAATTGAAGCATGAAAAGGGAAGTGACTATAAACAGAATAGATTATGTGTCTTAACACATTGCTCTGAAGAGTCACTTTTTTTTTTTAACTGGTAAGGTCTTGACATTGTTCATGGTTGAGGTGTCAGGCGAAAATTTCCAGTTCAAGTCCCCACAGGCTTGAAGAATAAGTCATGGAAGACAGGAGGAGGTAGGTTGTGAAGAGAAGGTTTTATTGGGAAACTTACAGATAGGGAAAGTAAGATAAGGAGGTAAAGCATCTAGCCAGAAGGGAAACCTGGAAATGTGGGTTGCACTTCACCCTTAAAGATCTTTTGATTGTCTGTACATTCTAGGGGGTGGTCAGCTATAGACTGTCAGGAGTTATAGCTGCTGCCTTTTCTATAATCTTGCCTTCCAGTGACTTATCTGTTTCTGGGGGACCCTGTATGTCTTACTGCCTACAACTCTACTGTCTCCTCTCACTACATGTAATACCAGACCTATGTAAAAAAGCTACTGTGTTGTACTTAGAACTCTCTTTATTTGTAAGATGTTTATTTCCTTAAGTGAAATGTGTAGAAATGGTATCAAAATCGTTCAATAGTTTAATGAGAGTAATTTTTAAAGAAGGCTATTTTAAAAGGTCATCATTATGAAATATAATGATCTCAGTGGAGAATACTGTTTACACTATTTTTAACTTAAAGTTTTTTAAAGAACATGGTAAAATTTCTTTCTCAGAAAAGTATACTTTAGTGAAAACTTTTCTGTCACAATGAAGTATTAAAAATTACATATAACACACTTGTCTCTATAATTATTTCTTAATGAAGAGAAACAAGAAGTGAATATTTTATTAAATCCAACTTAAGCTATTAACAAAGTAAATTAAAATTTGATAAAATTAAATTTCAGTGAACTGTGGTTAGTCATTAGACAAGTCAATATTCACTCATTTAGCAAATATTCATGGAGTATTGAATTATGTTTTACTGCTGTTCTGATCACAGAGGATATGGAGGGAACAGATAAATATTTTCTTCATGTACCTGATGTTCTAGTGGAAAGAGATGACTAGTAAAGATGGTGTTGTAGATGGTGCAAAAGCCCCAAAGGAGCAGAATCAAGATGCAGACATGGGACAGTTATACAAGCTAGTCAGGAGACACTGGGCAGAGTTGATGCAAGTACAAGTGAAGACATTTAATACACTGACCTTTCAGATTCTCAGGTGATGGACTTATACTTTGTGTATTCCTGAAATGGAAAGTCTAATGTATTTGTAGTAAATTGATCAAAGGGCAAAATTGTTCTGGAACTGAGGTTAGAAAGTAGTGAGTGAAAGATATTTTAGGGCCTATTCAGAAGTGAGTTCTGTAGCATTAGTTTGTTTTTGAACTTGCTAAATTTGTGGTCCTGGTGTAATCTTAGTGGAGATGAAATCTAATTGATAATTGGATATAGAGTATTGTATTCAGGGGAAAGATGCCATGAATATCAATAAAAGTTTACAAGTCATCACAGTATATAAAGACTTTAGACCAATTGAAATTACTTTTAATTAGATGAAGAGTAGAGGACTAAGCTATGGGAAAGTCTGGTATCTAAAATCTGTAGAGTATTGAGCCAAAAATTATAAAAACAAATGACTAGGGATAGGTTAAATGTCCCATAAGCAAATTAGGAAAGATATTAGAAGAAAGTTAATTATAGACTTTACACTACAAGTATATTAGGAGGAGGACTGATAATTTAATATAGGATTTGGGAACATAGAGATACCTAATAATTTTTTTTTGAAACAGTGGTCTCACTCTATAGGCACTGCTGGCTCTGAAATTACTGACTCACTGTGTAGCCAGGGTGGCCTCGAACTCACAGAAATCCAGCCTCAGGTTCCAAGAGCTGGGATTACAGGCATGAACCACTGTGCCTAGCTAATTTTACGTGTTGCTGGGGAATCCAACCCGGGGCCTTGTGCTTGCTAGGCAAATGCTCTAACCTCTACAGTAAACTTCCAGTCTTAACAAATAACCTTGATAAAACAGTTTTGTGTATTAAGATGGATAAAAAAAGTTAATGAGAAAAAAGGAACTAGATATGTTAAAGAGAGCCATTATAAAAATAGTTTTACTATTTAAAAAAGGAGTAGAGCAAATAATAGCTGGGAGAGAACAAATAATAGATGAAAGAGCACAGTCTGTAGAAGTCTTGGAGTAGGCAAGGGCTGGGGTGGAAATCCAGCACCAGGCAGATTTGCCTTTAGATTAAAAAACCAAACATTTCTTCTTCTGAACAGTGAGGGAAGGCAAAGAATGTAGCATTACGTAGACCCCGATAGGTTGGCGAATTTTGTTGGAACACTTAAGAGTTTCTGCTGATCCTACCTGAGTACCTAGTGAAACAAGTGGCTGAGAATTCAGAGAAAGGAGAGTTGGGAGATATGAGAAGTGGAAAGTTCAAACAGTTGCCTAGGACAGAGGCCAAAACAATTGATTAACACTCAATTTTCCAATAGGTATTAAGAGTTCACTTAGAATTAATGATTATGAATTTAAACAGGACCAAATAACAAAGTTACTGGATTCTTCTTCACTCACATTTAGCTGCTTTGCAAATGTGCTGAATCGGTAGAGGATTCTGTTTCCCCAAGTTTGGCATTTACATGACCAGTTCAACTGTGGCTGACGGCCTGGGGAGTTCAGAATGGATGTAACAGAATCCTTTTACAATGGAGTATTGTACCTGATTATGTTAGGCTGAGAACTGAGAGTGTAGACTGTGACCACTTGTCTTACCATTGATTTTAACTTTGTGTTTGTTCACAAAGGTCTGAAAACTGACACATTATGGTGTATAAAGAGCAAACCAATGGAACCCTCATAGTTCACTCTGTTTTACAGGAATCCTTCATTCTTTCAGCTGAATTCCTGTCTTTGATCTCTTGACCTGTCTCTGTCATTGACAATGACACCATCTTAAATAAAGAACACATTTTTGATAAATCTTTCCAGAAATGTGCTTCATATACAATTACTTAGTTACTCTGCTCTGATCATTACTCATTATAGACATGTAATTAAATATCTCATGTAGCCTGTACATATATAAAATTTTTATGAACTATCTTTAAAATTTAAGGTCGTCAAAACAGTAATAATTATAACAGAATTTTCAGTGTTTCCAAAGGCCTGATCATTTCTTATTACACATTTATACATTTACACTGGACTCCACTTTTTAAATGTTTTTCTCTAACACTGAAAACAGAGAGGAAAAGTAAAATTAAATAAAAGTACCTTAACTTCAAAAGGCTATACTTACATGACGTTCACTGTAATATTGGCTAATATTATTACCACTTCCACTTGCATTTTCTCCAAGGAAGTCTGATATTGCTGAGTCCCTCTGCTGTGACTGTAGTGCAGGTTTGCCCTCTTGTGGTTGATTTTAGAACTGTGAACATGAATTTTTAGTAGGAAAAGAAAAAATAGAAAATTGTGGTCCATGGGAATTAGTTTCAAAGAAATATTAAGACTGACTAACAGAGGCTGTAACTTCTGGGCATTCAGTGTTCTTTCATTATTATACAAACTTGAGATTGTGTTAAGGACCTCACATTAGCTGAATTTAAAGATAATATGCATTCGTTAAAAATATAAAAATATAGAATTCCAAAAGGGAGTAAATGACATCTTCTTTTTAAAAAAGAAACTTGTATTTTGCCATGTTTAGTGAATAATTTATGTTTTCCCACTATTTTTATTAATATGCATATGTAATACATAGTGTTTACAATGAATTTGGGTATTTCGTGCACATATGTATCATATCAGCTTTACAATCCCTTCCCATTTTTGACCCTCCCAAGCCTTCCCTGTCCTTTCCCCTAACTCTGGCTATCACTTCATGTCGTTCTATAGAATGTCTGTGTTCTGGGTTTTCCTAGTCAGAGAAAATATACAGTACTTAACATATTAATCAGTGCTGTAAAATATCTGAAATCTAAAGCCAACAATAATCAAAACCAACCAACCAAACAAAAAGCAGCCAAGAGAAACTGGAAATAGATGACATGAGGCAAGACAGGACTAGGAAGAAAGCAGGAGAAAGCTTTAAAGTATGTGAGGACTTCCCCTATAATACAGGAATGGGCTGCTCTGAACCAGACGTCCTAGACACATGGATCAGGATTAAGTTGATAAGAAGATGGATATTTAAACACTTCCAACAACAAAATAGATTTCATTTTAAAATGATAAATTTCCTGTCTCTGAACGTTTTAGCAGAGTTGAATATAAGAATCAGGAAAAACAGAGTATAAAGGTAATAGCAGTGAGAAAATTCTGTGATGCTGTGACTTTCCAGAGCCTCAGACATATGTGTAACTCATGTATACCATTTATTATAAAGATTTATATATGTCTGAAAATGGCCAGAGTTGACTGTTTTCTGTGCCACATATTAGGAATATTAAGAGTGATTTTTTGTAAATTTTATCATTCTTATATCATCAGCATTTCTAAAAATTTTTATAATAACATTGACTTGCATTGAAAGTAAAATAAGAATGTCTAGCCTTGTAGATCCTTACTGTTGGTCGGCTCAGCTGCATCTTGAGAGTGTGACCTTCACCCTGAGACTGTCACCTACCTAGACACTCTACAGGATTTGACTACATGGTTTTTTTTTTTTTTGTGACGTTCTCATTCTTGATCTGCTTTGTTTTCTATCCTCACATTTGCCTTTAATACCACACCTTTCCTGAGAGAGATTCTGTCACATTTTGGAAAAAGATCTACTTCTCTGATTATTGACCTCAAAGAGGTAGCAAAACATAAGAGACAGTGAATTTCTTAAAACATAAACCTATTAAAAAGTTTTGTTTGAAATTTTTATTGTGGTAAAATTCATGTGACACAACTTTGGGCATTTTAACCATTTTTAAGTATACAGTTGTGTGACTTACTTACTTTCACAGTATTGTATATTCGTCACAACTTGCCATTTTTAAACACATTTCCATTACCCAATACCAGTTCTGTGCTCATTATTCAGTAGCTTCCTCTGTCTTCTTCTGCCAAGCCTCTGTAACCCCTGATTTAATTTGCGGCACTGTGAAATTGCATATTCTAGATAGTTCATATAAGTAGAATCGTATTTGATTTATTTCACTTATAATATGTTTTCAAGGTTTCTCAATGACATAGAATATATCAAATATTATTTCCTTCAAGATGATATTCTGTTATATTTATTTAATACATTTCATCAATTCATCTGTTGATAAACACTTGCATTTCTCTATTTTCAGTTGTTGTAAATAATGCTGCAATGACTATTGGCATAGAAATATTTGTTTGAATCTCTGTATTCAATGATTTGAGATACAACCTGGAAGTAAAATTGTTTTTGTATGATAATCTTGTGGTTGGCTTTTTGAAGAACTGCCAAACTTATTTCCATAGTGAAAGCACCATGTTGCTTCCCGTCAGCACTGGATGACAACTCTGATATTTCCATATTTTCCTCAGTGCTTACTACTTTCATTTTTTATTTAGTTAAATCATCCTATTATGTGTAAAGTGGTGTCTCATTGTGTTTGTTATTTGTATAAACTTAATGAATAATGACGTATGCACCTTTTCTTGTGTTTTTTTGGGAAATTTCTAGCTTATTATCCATTTTTATATATTTTTGCTATTTTGCTATACAGCTTGTAGTTCTTTATATATTCTGGTATCAATCCCTTATCAGAGAGACAAAATACACCTATTTCTTCATTTCTATAGATTTCTTTTCTTAGTTTTAGTAAATCTTTTATTCCAGGCCGCACTACATTGTTAATTCAGCTTGCAATGCTTTCCAGCAAAGCCTGCCAGTTTTCTGCCCAAGATTCCAGGTTAGGCAAAACAGGGAACAGCACCTTGCACTAGTCCTTCACGTAGCCTCCTGCAAATTACAGCACACACAGCATATGCACACACTGGTTTGTGAAGAAATTGTGAACAAGGTTTACTCTGCTCCTTCTGGAAACAGAAGTCAGTGTCTCATTCTAGGAATGTCAACTTTCTTCTCTTAAACTGATATCATGCTGGGGAAGAGGTGTGTCAAAGGCAAGTAAAAATGCTACAAAAGTGTTTATGACTTTGATGAATCTCAAAAGCTATCAGTAGTGTAGCATCAAAAATGAAGTCAAACTATAACACACACTTTTTTTGGTAATTACTTTAATATCTGTTTGTTTCCTTCAATGGATCTAAGGTATGGCAAGTGTGCACAGTGTTTTTCTGTTTACTTGTGAAGAATAAGTTCAAGTTATTGTGTGAAACATAGAGGGGAATGTCAATAGTGTCAAATAAATAAATAAATGATGCAAATATTTAATAGCCAAAGCACATGCATTCTGAAAGCTGAAATGGTGAGAAAGCCATTTTAGAGGGGTTACATTGATGAAATTAATGGGCAAATTTATTGACAAATGAAAATTTTTCTTACAAAAATAGGATGGAAATGCATGAAAAATGTACTCAAAGACCTAGATAAAAAAAATGTTCTGACCTGGGATTTGGGGATCTTATGTTCTAATTTCAGTTCTATCACTAATGTGCATTAGGAGAGTACTTACTTCTCTTAACTTTTTGGCTATTCTTTATTTATGAAATTATAATTACAGCTAATCATCTCTAAAATGTGTTGAAGCTCTAAATTCCTAGCTTTTTTCCTGGTACTTGGGATTTTACGCTCGTTTTATTGGAAGAAGTGTGAGAACTTTGAACTGTTTACAGCCACTATTTTTTTTTCTGATCTCAGGATTAAGTGGTTCTTTTCACTGACAATAGCATTATGGCATTTACATAGCCCCAGAGTGGATGGGTCCATTTGCATTTAGGATAATTGGTGACTGCACACTGCTGCCCTTTCTATGTGAATATTAATGTTAATTGCCTTCACCTTGTTTGTTCTTGAAGAGTGAAACAATCATATTGATGGAACCATTGTTCACATACCAAGTGTCAGAGACTGCTTTGTTTTGTTGTAGTAAAAATCACACTTCTACTCAAACAACATTAAAACATGTGGAGTGAATCATGTCACTATCCCACATCATTCATGTCTTCAAAGTTTCAGTGAATTTCTGAAACTTCTCCTGGGAAGCACACTATTTGTGACTTGCTACTTTGCCTGAGACAGAAAAAGTTTTTAAGGTTTGTCTGCTCGCCACTTGCAGCATTGCACCTTGTAATCCACAGATCTGAGAATCAGGGTGAACTATATGTCTGTAAGCAAGTATAAATCTCAGCTATTCACTCAGGAAACAGAAAAATGTCCACATTATAAATTCACAATGCAAGAAGTAATATTTTTAAATATCCTTGGGTCAGGATTTTAGTCACTATCTGGTCTGCCCATGTCTACTTACTACAATGACCTGGTGGTTGTCTTGTTAGCATTGCTAGCTCAGAATTTTTATCCAAAGACTACAAAAAATCTTAGTACTCATGCCAATTTGATGCATTTTTTACATAAATAGTAAAATATTATCATTTGCTTCCCATCTGTCTTGTGCCTAGGGGCACATTGTATTAATCGTGTCCATCAAATGGGTCTTCAGGACAAAGCACGACTCTAGCTTTGCTCCTTCTCTCAGTAGCACATGTAACCACATTCCTTCCCATGATTATATGCCACTGGAGGGCTTCAAGCAGAAACCAAACAAGCAAACTATCATCTTCATTCAGGTTAGTGACTCAATAAGACGGTGATACTATTTGCTGTAACCTCTAACAGCCGATGACAACCTATGTTAAGTTTCTCAGTGGTCTTTGTGACCCCTTCTTTGCCCCTTTTTGTGTTACTATGTACCTCCCTTAGGGAGAGCAAATTTTAGAAACTTCCTAATGATCATAGTCATGTGACAATGGTTTCTCTTCTTATGTAATATATTTATTTCAACACACTCACCATCTTGACTCTTCAGCACCTTTCTCAGTCTCTGTCATTATTATGTGCTGTACTGTCATCATTTTCAAACATCAAGAGCCCATTTGGCGATGTATTAGGATCAACTAAGTTCTGAGGTGTGCAGGAGTGTGCCCATGCCTCTGAACTCTCCACCATTCTGTTTTATAATCTTACTCTGATTTAACTTGTCCTCATGTATCCTGGCTTCTGATACTTACATACATACATGCATACATACATGCATACATATATATTAGTGTTGCTTAGAAACTTTGAAGGGAACTAAGAGTATTTAAATGAAACAAAAAGATAATTTAGTTTGACACACACATACATATACAATCTATATATCATATATGTACATATAATATCTGAATATATGCATGGACACATACACGTGCATATACATGCATATCATATATGACATGCATCGTATATGATATATGGCATGTGACATATGATTGATATATGGTTTATGATATGTGGTATGTGATTTATGTATATATGACATATATGATATGTGATATATGATGGTATATTGATATATATCATATGTGATATATTTGTGTGTATCAAACTAAATATATATATATATATATATATAAATTTGGGCTTCAAGATTCTTTTATATCACTACCTTGTTTTTATCATATCAGGTGTTTTTTGGTGCTACTAGTTTCCTATTATGATTGTGATTTTATTATAGGAAAGCTATTGAAACTATATTTTTATAGCTGTTATTTAAGTCAAGAGTTAGAGATACACATAACTCAAAAATAATTTGCTGTATGTAGATATTATTGCCTGTGGAGTGTTGTTGACTTGGAACATTTACACTGTTATTTATTTATTTATTTTTCCTTGAGACAGGATATTGCTTATAGTCCAGACTAGTTCTGAACTCACCGTATAGCTGAGGCTGGCCTTGAACTCACTGTGGCAAACCTCCTGTCTCAGCCTACTGAATGCTGAGATTATAGGGTTGTGCCACCATGCCCAGTTTATGTGGTGATGGGGAATCAAGCTGCAGGACCTTGTCATTACTAGGCAAGTACTGTAATGCCTGAGCTAAGCCCCCAGCCTTTCACTATTTTTTCTCAGTAGAATCAGCTAAATATTTTTATAAAATACACATGTTCAGATTATACTTCCTGAACATTTTAAATTGATTAAGAGTGAGGCATGCTCATCACTTTTTTTTGAAAGCTTCATAGATGATTTAGTATGCAACCAAGATTGACAAGTGCTAATTTAATTTGAAATTGAGAACCTGTCAGAATTCTGAAGCAGATACTGTAAATTTAAAGGAAAGAAATTGAACTGGACAATTAATCAGACGTGCAAGGATTCCTCTGAATTGAAGAATGCTTCGATTTCTTCGTTTTATATTGGCATTCCTAAGGGTGGATTTTCTAACATTGGTGTCAATTGTTTTCAAGACAAGTATCCTCAAGAGGAACTATGTTGATTAGATGACAATAAATTTGAGAAAGATTGATACTATTGTGCTTCATAATTTAAAATTTCATGGAAAGTGAAAGAAAACAACAGATCTCCTTTTTTACCAGTTTGTTTAAAACTAACAATACGATATGGTGATTTCATGTATGCAGTATTCAAATAGAAAAACAAGGTGGTATTTTTACAGTATAATATTTTAAATTGTCAGAGTATGACAGTTACAATAGCTCTTTTCTGGTGATACAAATATTTGAATCTTAAGCTCTCTAATAATTTATTTCTTATGGAATCAGGATTACACTGGATAACTTTGCTATATTCTGGATAATTTGCATATTTATTTAATATTTCTGTAAAATCTATAAACTAAGTAATACTCATTGTACCTTAGTTTACTGATAACCAGAACTAGTATAATAATGGTTCCAGCCTCACAGGGTTATTTTGAGGATTAAATAATACCTGTTAAGGCACTGGGAGATTTAGTTGTGCACAGTAAACACTTAAATACTATTAAAGTCTCCTGGTGGTAATGTTTATGGTAATGAAATAGTACTGGCAGCTCCCTTTCACAGGTTAGAGAATCATCTAAACTCACATTTCTCTGAGGTAGCACATCCAGAGCTGGTACCTAGGCCCAGTTCATTTAAGGTCTTTGATTTTTTTCAATTATTAAACAACGGAAGTTTGTATCTCTTTAAAAATTGTATTTTGAGCTTTTATCCCCTAATGTGATGGTATTCAGGGATGGGCTATTTGGAAAGGGTTAATAATAGGATTACATAAGGTTATATTGATGGAATCTTGTGGATTATTACTCCTAAAAAAGACACAGAGAAATTGCTCTTTCTCTCTGCACAGAAGTAAACCAAGGAAAGACTGTGTGAATACACAGGAAGAAGATAGTCGTTGCAAACCCCCCAGAGGTCCCATCAGATTCCTACAAAGATTGCACCCTAATCTTGGTCTCCAGCCTTCAGGAATTGATTTTCCATGGGCAAAGTATGTTTCTGTTGTATAAGCCACCAACCTGTACGAATGCTGATGTGGCAGCTCGAGCAGGCTGAAACCCCGGTACTTGAAATGCCCTTCCGCTTCCTTCCTTGGGGCGGCTATCTCTTACGTTAGACCAGCAAAGACGCGAAGGGTGAGTGCCAGGTTTAGTTTGGGATCTAGAACGGGGTGATAACAAGGACAGAGGACATGTGTGCAGATAATATTGGAGTCATGATTATTTCTGTATGCATGAGGGACTAAGTCAAACTGCTTAGGCTTAAAAAATACAGTAAAACCCAAAGCTGCTTCTTTTAATTAAGTCATTTAATCCCTATTATTCCTTGGCTTCACCTCCATTTTTCATGAAGAATGCAGAAGATCTTCCTTTGCTCTGATAAATCTGTATGATCATATACCAATATGAGAAAGAGTAAATGCTGTAAGAGTTCATTAAGCAGAATTATTCATTAGGGTTAAAAAGGGATGATAACATCTGGTGTAGGAGATGATGTTTGAGTTGAGTCCTGAAAGACAGGAAAATGATATCATGATTAAATAGAAAGAAATGATTTTTTTGGATTAAAAGTGATTGGAACCATAGAATTTTTTTCTTAGGAATGAAAGGACTAATGTTTTATTAAAAGCTACCTTTAAGAAGTCATATTAGATGATAGAGATTCCTGCTAATCTGTCCCTTGGGGAGTGAAGTTGAGTGCGGTTGGTATGTAGTTGACTTACTTTAAAGGTGAAAGGGATGTTCAGAGGTGGCTTACATGTAATTACACCTCCAGATTCCAGAAATACACTTTTTTTTTAAACATGAAGCTTACAGTTACATCTGGCCAATTAGTAATATCAGGTGCCTTGTTGTGAAGATATTGATGAGGCTAAAATAGAGACCTAAGAAAAACTTATTGAGAGCTACCCTGATGTCACAAATATATTTAAGGAATAAATTTAATGAGCATTTATATTCTATTTTTGTCTATGACCTTAAAGTTTAGTGGCAGGTAGGTATTGTTTTTCTCATCTACCTCTCTGTATGGATCATGTCGCCTGAATATATGTATATCTAACTGTATATGAGACATGATAATAATGTAAACACACTTTTTATGTATATCACTAATCTTCCTCAAAGCACTCCCTGTGCCTTCAAACACATGCATCCATCCTGTCATGATTCCTCCTTTTGAAGCAGTTCTAAGAGTCCTTTTTGTGAATATCACTAGATTCGATGATCTATAGTGACTGCTTTGGTGCTCTGAGTCGATTAAAACATTCACCTTTAATTGTTATTTTGATTATGAGAGCTAGAAGTTGCATGGTGCCAGATTCAGTGAATAAGGTGGATGGGGGTACTCCATACTTGTTGCTGTTTGGATCTTGTTTGTTTGTTTTTGAGGTTCTAGGAATGGAACCTAGGGCCCTTGCATTGTGCTACATCCCAGCCCAATTTTTGGTTTTGATTTTGAGACAATTTCTCTAAGCTACTAGGTAAGATCAGGCTCAAACTTGAGATTCTCCTGCTTCAGCCCCCCTCTAGGCTTATAAGCCTGTGCCACTAGGCCCAACTACTATATATATATATATATATATATATATATATATATATATATATATATATATATGAGCCTGCCTTTCTGTTGGGTGGCGCACTTGCAGATACATTCACTGAATTTTTGGTCACGCATGGTAAAACCACTCAGAAGGAGCTTCCAGAACTGTTTCACAAAGTGGCAAAAATGGTGGAATAAGTGTGAGAATGTATATTTAAGGCTGGTCCTGAACTTACTAGTTAGCCTAGGCTGACCTCAAACTCAAAGCAATCCACCTTCTTCAGCCTCCTGGGATTACAAGTGTGTACCACCACCACTATGCAAGTTTATGTGGTACTAGGTAAATGAATCCAGGACCTTTGGCTTCTTTGGAAAGCATGTTAAGGGCTGAGCTATACCCCAGTCCTTCACTGTATTTTTAATCATTTATTAAATTTTACTATATTTCATCCAGAAGGCCTACAATTAAAGATGAAGAGAGTTATGTGCTTTCTCCTTGTAGAAGTGATTGGAAAATAGTTTATTTCTTTCTTATGGATGGTCATCCGTAAGAACAATGGATGACAATGTGATAATTGACAGTGAGAAAAATATTGTGACTCTCACTTTGGACAGCTTTTACTCCAGGCTAAACATGCTGTGGCCTTTGGCTGTTCTCTGGTTGCAGACCCTCACCTTCCATTCGTCAGCGTTGGGCCATTCTGGCTCTCCTATGTCTCTCTATCTTTCTGTCGCTCTTTGTTTTCTGCCTCACTTTATGTCTTTTGATAGTACAATGGCAAGTATGTGGCTTCCTGTTATTTGTACTTCCTCCGTTTTCAAATGATAAAGGGCAGATTATTATGTAAGTATATTATTATCTGAGAGTGAATATCATTAGCTCATCTTTCATATTTTATTGATTTTTACATAGGAACTTTATAATGCCTTATCAATATACAAATTGACTTTAAGTTTCTTAGTAACCATTAGTAGCTGTTATATTGTGAAACACAGTACTTCATCTGTACATGGCTCAGTCTCTCATACTTTCCACAGCCATGTGGACGTATGCTTTTGTTTGTGTTCTGTTAACAAATGGTTCCGGAAACTCACTGTCTTTTCATTTTCTAACAATGTGGGCCTTGTCAAGGCTGCAATTGTACTGTTTGTAACAATGCACGCATTGTTATCACTGTGTTTTTGCAAGTTATCATGGTTTAGAGCGCCTACTTTGACACTAATTTGTAGTGAAAATTCAAAAATGATTTTTAGGGTAGTTTCAAGATATAAAACAAACATGGAAGTGAAGAGTAACAAGATATTAAAAATCTACAGGTGGTATCAATTGATCTAGCATCATAAGCAGAAAATTTTAGGGATGTAACAGGCAGAAGATATGAAATAACTTTATGTGAAAACTGCAAAATATTGCTGAAGAGAACACATATAAATGCAGGGATATACAATTTGTGTGTAAGAAGATACAATTACAGTTAATATGTCAGTTCTACCCAATTTGACGTATGTATTTAACTCACTTTCAATCAAATATCAGGAGGCATTTTTTCTTAGAAATTGAAAATCAAATCCTCTAATGCCTATAGAAATGCAAAAAGCAGAATATCAAAAGAAACTTTGTAAAAACAAACAAACAAACAAAGTCAAATTCAGGAAGCTTATTTTGTCTGACTTTAAGACCTGTGAATTTACCACACATCACCACAAATCACCAATTCAACTGCTTGCCTTATCCAGTTCTGCTTCCCACATTTGCTCATAAGGCATTTCAGAGAGAACTTCCCATTTACCTCCTGTGTGCAACTGTCAGATTCTAATGTTTATTTTTTAGGAAATCAAAAGATAAACAATATAATAAGTTTGCTTTACTTTTGCTATAACTACATAATTTCTGTTTTGTCAGATTTAATTCATTTTGGGGGAGGGAAAGTTAGTGTTGGGTGAAGCATATTATCTGGAAGAAGAAATACACCTTTGTTATAGTGATAGGAATTACTTTTTTTGTCTTTGCTTGAGGGAACAGTTTTTTTCTTTTTGTTTCTTGTTTACTATATGCTCAAGTTCTGCTTTTTAAATAGAATGGTTTAGAATTTATTTTTATTTAGCTGATATAAATGAACTATTGTCAAGCTTAGTCTCTGAAAGAGTCTTCCTTATAAATTTCCACTACATGATTCTTGTCACACAGGCATATCTTCAGCTATTTTCCTTCCTTCCTTCCTCACTTCCTCCCTCCCTCCCTCTCTCCTTCCCTCGCTTTCTTCCTTCCTTCTTTCATTCCTTCTTTCTTCCCTCCCTCCCTCCCTCCCACTCTCCCTCCCTCCCTCACTTCTTTTCTTCCTTCCTTCCTTCCTTCCTTCCTTCCTTCCTTCCTTCTTTCCTTCCTTCCTTCTTTCCTTCCTTTCTTCCTCTCTCCCTGCCATCGCTCTAACCTTTCCTCCCTTCTTCTCTCCTTTTTAATGTTTTATCCCCTTTTTCTTTTTTCCTTTTCTTTTTAAGCCTTCACTATCCTTTTCCCAACATTCTGTCATAGGGAACACATTTCTGAAGTTCTTCTATGGCTTGTACACATCACTAGAACTCCTCGTTCAAGTAGACCCAGTCACAGTTTCAAGCAATAACCAGAGCTGTTCGTTCTGAGCTATCGCAGGCTTAAACAATGAGTAAGGTGACACTCACTGCTTCTTATCTGTTAAATATGATGTTCTGTTTAAATGTTAGTTAAAGTAAATAAAGACAATACCTTTAATTCTAGGTCTATAACTTCTAATTCTGGGGAAATGTGCATACTTCTGGCATCTGCTGTCCATTTTAACTTTGTTACACTGTCTGTACCTGGCATCTCTTATTCGTAGGTTGTGGTATAGGATTAAAATTTTTAGTTTCATCAAAAAGAAATACATTTTCGGTTTCTTTAATTATTGTGTTTAGTTAAAATAAATTAATGAAAATAAACACACCTTTGTATGGAACTTCACGAAGTACAATAATCAGTTTATTAGTTAGCGGAAAAGATTTTTTTTTTTTTGAGGGTCTTGACCTGTAATCTACCTGATCCCAAGCTCACTATGCAGCCCCGGCTGGCCTCAAATCAGCTGATCTTTATACATGCTGTTTCTGCTATACTGTGTATAGATAAATTGTACAATTTTGTGCTGCCAAATGCTTAGACTTCTTTGTCATGGCTCCATGCCAGTTTCCAATGCTTAGACAATTCTGCTTCAGCCTCCAGAATGCTGAGTTTACAGGCATATGCTACCATGCTTAGCTATTATGTGGTGCTGGGGGATTGAACTCGGGGCATTACACTTCCTGGGCAAGTACTCTAATCACTGAGCTATATTCCCAGTCCCAGGCATATGTTTTTATATATTTTTTGATGTATTATGTAATATATTGTCCTCATGTTTAGATTTATTGTTTTATCCTACTAGTGTAGAGTTTTCCTTTTATTGTAATAGATAGAATGCTCTCTGATCTGGAATTAATCTTGGGTAAACTTTGTTAGATTCTAGACTTCTAAGTGAATAAATATCTGTATAATATACCGTTTTCAGTGTCTTAAATTAGATTTTTGTTGTTAAAAGATAGTCTAATTTTAAAAGATGTCCTGTTGAGTTTAAATTTCTTTCTTAGGTCTGTACATCAAAGTTATTTATTTCATTTATTGTTGTGTGAATTTTGAATTTTTAAATTAGTGTGAATACTTTTTGGATAAATTGTGATCTCTTCAGAGAGTTTATAGATTTGAACTGATGTTCCAAATCCTTGGTAGGCTATGTTGTAATTTCTGATATTTATCTAGTTATTGCATTGTAACAGGTAGAACACAAATAATTTTTTCATGTTTGTATGTCAATTGAAACTTTTAGACATTGTCAAAGCTAAGTTCACCCTGATCCCTAAACATGTCATTTATTAAATCTGTGCTTGGAGGCTTTATATGGATATCAGGGCGCATATCCAGAAGAGAACTGGCTGAACCCACCGGACACCATCATCCTGTTGCTATCTCACACGTCTTCTTTGTTACCAAAATTATTGTCTCTCTTCTGTCTTGCCTGTGGCCTTTCTACTTTGTACTCTGTACAAAGGTAACACTTGATGGTGTATAGGTCCTTCTGTGGCATGTCGTTGGTCTTATACCTAGCTAATTATTACTGTTAGTGAAAATTAACAGTACTTCATAAATAACATTCTATCTAAAGAAGAAACATGAGTTAGCATGATTCATGAACAGGGTAAGAATGTTGACTTCATGTTCAGAAGCCCAAAAGTATGATTTTGAATCTTATGTTTTTGGGACCTCAGCTTCATTATATGTAAGGAGCTCAGAAAACCTTTAATTCTACTCAACCTACATCATCTGCCCTTTTGTAGTATCTTCATGGCGGATTTTTATTGTATATTTACATGAGGACAATTGAAGATTACTTAGGGTTTTGTGAGTCAAGACTAGTGGTGTGAATAGAAAACTCACTTTTATATACCCCCAAAATTGTATACTCTTATTTCTCATCCTATTATTCACTACAAATGCTGTCCATTATTTACAGTTTCATACATGAAAACCATCTGGTCTTTATAAATGCTGTTTCTGCTCTACCAAATATTGATAAATTGTGCAGTTTTGTACTGCCAAATGCTTAGACCTCTTTGTCATGGCTCCATACCAGCTTCAAAATGAATATTACACATAATTATCAAAGGATGAAAGAGTTATAGTAAACAAAACCATATGCTCACTGGTAAAATTTTTATTTAAATAACAGTGGCATGCTTTTAAAACTCAGTCCACTTTCAACAATAAAAATGTACTGTTTTTTATTGTGATCCTGAAACTACAAGTTGAGCAGTAATTCCAACTCTGTTAGTGGTCCATGGGCAATTGAACTTGATTAGTATTTAAAGTTGATTCTGTCCAAATACCAGATGGCCCAAGTTGGTATTTTGTTTGTCACTTTCAAAGGAAAACTATTTGCAGTGGAAATGAGCAGACTCAGAATGATAACTACTCACCCTCAGGTTCACAAACAGCCACTGCTTCCATAGGTAGGCCCAACATGGCTGACCATATATTGATGACTGTATTAGTTTTGCATTACTATAATGATACATTTGAGAAAATTAAGTTATAAATAGAAAAGGCAAATACATGCTAACAAAAAGAATAATTTTGAGTAAAAATAAAAAAAAATTAAGTTAAGATTAAAAAAAAAGTTGAAAACATGTGTTTAGATTGTGGTTCTGCAGGGTGTAGTCCGACATTGAACCTTGGGAAGACTGGTTAATCATGTGGGGAGATATGGCAGAGTACTTGTATCCTAAAGAAAACTCAAGAATCAGCTGCGGGGAGATTTGTAAAATATATGGTAAAAGGTAAGATGTGGACAACTAAAAAGAGAATGTTTTTGCAACTGAGCTAAGAATCTTAACTTCTTTTTTTAGTATAAAGAACAATGATTCTTTAAAAATTGTACTCATGAGGAAAGTTCATAAAATGAAATTGGGGGGTCTATTGGTAGAACTCTGGGTAGAAGGATGTTTGTATCAAGCCAGTTGGGAGGTTATCAAGATTCCTATTGCCATTTGGCATGTCATGGGGGAAAGGAAGGGGAGTAATAAATAAGAGCTCCTTTAAGTGAAAACTTCATGACATATGGAGTGAGTGAGGAGGATACTCTGCTGCCCTCTTGGTTCCTCAGTTTTTCACACTGCCAACAAAAATACCTGGAACAGATTTGCCGATTCACTTTCCACAAGTTCCTGCAGGTATTTTGAATGCAGTGAAAAACAATTTTTTAAGCAAAAAAAGGCAAAATATATGAAATGATTTTTTTTCTTTCTAATTTCACATAAAAACATGCAAGTGAAGCTGGGCACAGGGTACATGTCTGTAATATCAGCATTTGGGAGGATGAGGTAGGAGGATCACCAAGTTTGAGTTCTGACTGTGCATTTTATTGAAATCCTGTGTCAAGAAAAGAAAGATTGTAATGTGAGGTCTTGGGAAGACAAGAGCTGGAATTTTCTTTTAAAAATTCATAAAAATATATTTTTGTATACAGAAGAGAAGTAACACGAACCAAATATGGATACTCTTTCAGGCAAAGAGAGATTCACATTCATTATTTGCCAAATAATGCCTTTCTAATTCATTTTATTTTCTCAAATCTTACTAAAGGAATAACATGTGTAAATGAAAAAAAATATGCTTGAATGTACATTGAAGAATCACAGAACATGCATTTTTTCTCTTATTTCTTTTTCCATACCCTAATGAAATACCATGGCAAATGGTAGAGAGTCTACTTAATCCAATGGCCATAAAAATAGAATAGATGCATAGGATCACATTTGACTAATAAGAGAAAGGAGATAGGAGAAAAGCTTTTCTCTGTTAAGTAGACCGTGGTTTCCTTAAAATCCATTTGGAATTGTATCTTACAAACTGAGCAAATGGTTGATTTTTTAAAGCTTTTTGTTTGCTTCCTTTCTTCCTTTCCTGCCTTAGTTCCCTCTTATTCTCACTATTCTAAAACAGCATCTCCCTACAAGATAGTCTTTATCTGGCTTTACCCAACCATGAAAGCAGTGAAGATCTTTTTAAAATATCTATATCTGGGCTTACTATAGACATTCCCAGACAGTACTTTTGGTATGACCCTCATACCTTGCACTTTAACAAGTTCCAAGGTGATACAGACACACCTGTTAAATGTGTTAAGATTGGAAGGCCACAGATGAGAGAAGTGATATTTAAGCTTATCCTCAGGCTGTGCTTTGAGTTACATTCGAATAAAACAGGGTAGGAGCAAAAAATAAATTGGTATCACATTTACTACTAGTGATGAGATAGATGTAGACATTAACATATTACCAGAATAGAAATGATTGCATATAATATACAGGGGAAGGAATGGGGGGGATGGTAGTCGTGATTGTGAAGGAGGCTGGTTCTTTTGAATGGTGTTGAGGAGGTAGCACCTCTACTCCTCCACAAAATGATAAAGTTAGGCAAGTTAATTGCAACTTTCAATTGCTTGATAAGCCAGAGGACATTCTGACAGGACTAAAAGTTACTATTGTTTCCTGCAGCCATAATTCCTCATCACATAGAAAATCAGGTCCAACATTTTAGATCAGAACAGTAGTGTTGAGAAGAAGATCAAATTCACAGCCTCTGCTTTTCATATATGTCAAGATTAAGTTCCTAAGAAGGAAAGATATTACTCTTAAACCTTGCATGCGACATTTTAGGTCTATAGGAAGCAAGGCTCTTTTATTTGTCAGGGACAACGTCTTCTCATTGTCTAGAGGATGTAGAAACAAATATTACTTTAAATAGTACCTAACAGAATGATGCCATTCTTCTCTGAGCCCATCCAGCACCCTGCAGAATGTCAGAACATAGAGATTCTCTTTTGGAAAAAAAAAATAAGTGATGTGCCAATTCAGTTAGTCAACGTATCAATAGTATAATAAATTCCATGAGACAATAAACTTAATGCGAGGAAAGACTTGTTCTGGGTTTTAGTTTTGGAGTTTTCAGTCCAGAGTCATTTGGCCTCATTTCTTTGGGACACATGGTGAGGCAGTGCATTGTGGTGGGAGCTGGTGGCATCTTGATGCTGCTCATCTCACAGTACCCAGGAAGCAGAGAGGACGGCTGTCTCAATAGTGGCCTCTGGAATAGGTGGAAATGCAGACTAAACAATCAGAGTTGGAGAATGTGCCGATTTATGACTGCTGATTCCCCTATGAAGATTCAGTAGTTTGGGAAGGGTGTTTCAGTTCTTTTTAATGATTTTTGAAATGGCTCCTCAATATTGGAATTGATAGTCTATATTAACAGAAGCAGAGACAATATAATTTTCTTGGGAAGTTGTTGAATAGGTGGAAAGAAGGCCCAGGGAACTGGAAATGTTGGAAGGCATTTGGAATGTAAGAACTGAGAAACTTTTGAAAAGACATTTTAAGAGCTGGAATTTGAGTCTTTGGTATAAAAAACATCAAATGTATCTTTTTATATATAGAGTTCATGTTGAAATGTTAATGCTTTAAACATACCTAGTTAAATAAAAAACGTTACAAAGGTAATTTTTGCTTGTTTAATTTTGTTGTTCATTTGACAGATAGAAATTTTAAAATTGCCTCTGTGGCATTATATTTTTATAGAATGATTATTGCATAAAATTATTTAATATGAGTTGCCTGACTTTTAAATTAATGGTACTGTAATGCTGCATATTGCCCATCTCCTCAACTCTCAACTCACCCTCTAAATAAGCTTTACTATTTCTTAATTTTTAGAGCAATTTTTTACCTTAGTTCACTAAAATGTTTGCTTATTTATTATGATTTTTTATTGTCAGTCTTTTCCCATTAAATGTAAGCTCTGGAATGACAGGAATCTTACACTGCTTTTGTTAGTTAAGATATTTCAGAGGCCTAGAGCAGTGTAAAACATCTCTCAGGTACTCAGTATCTAGTTGCTAAATTAATTTGTTTGGTAGAAATCCAACATGTTGCAGGTCCAATCCGAAGCTCACTAGCTCCTACTTTTGTAAACCTCTCCTCTTCTTCATGTTGAAATTCTATATTTTTCCCAAAGTTATTATTTTTCATTAATGCACAAATGAGATATACAGGGATTACATTAAACTTTGGGAACTTACGCACATGCATATTGCATCAACTTGATTTTCACTTCCCCTCCCCTTTCCTGTGCTCCCACCCATTCCCACTACCCATCTCCCTTTCCACAAATCCATCTCCCGGCTTCTTACTCTCACTTATTGAGCTGTTACTTACACGCTCATATTTCTCATCTTGGAGAAACCATGTGATATGCAATCTCTGGGTCTGATGCATTTCCCCAAGCATGATGATCTCATGCCACATCCACTTGCCTACAAATGGCTCAAATGTATATTCAGGTTTTTTTTCTTACTCACCTCTCTATTGTTGCTAGACTTACTTTCTAAAGCAGACCAAAACCACTTTCGTCTTAAATGCGAACACATTGTCCTGTATATAATTATCTGCATATTTTATTAAACATTTATCTCAATAATTTTTAAACTACAGGACAGAGATGGAGAGGAGGGAGAGGAAGAGAGAATGAGAGAGAGAGAGACAGAGAAACAGAGACAGAGAAAGAGAAAGACATGTACAGAGAGAGAGAGAGACAGTGAGAGAGAGAGAGAGAGAGAGAGAGAGAGAGAGAGAGAGAGAGAGAGAGAGAGAGATTTTTATAACCACGACACGGCAAAAGAATAAAATTACATTATACCAAGAAGGGATTAGAATAAGTTGAATTTCTTATAGCATGTGAATAAGAGACTAGTAATTTAAATATGCCACTCAGATGTTATTTACTTCTTTCAATTCTAAATTTTCATGAAGAAGGTGGTGGGGAGGGGTAGGTGAGAATGGTTAATCCAAGCATCCTGCTGTCCTCTAGTGGTAACATGTGGGATATCAGCACAGAGAAGCAAATGCCAGAGTACTTAAGAGCGGGAAAACAATTTTCAACAATATTGAACTCGCTGTTTCTTGTATTGGGTGATTTATGAAATTCTGAATGGCAGAAGAAAATTCTTTTAGATGATCTCATTAGTATTGACTTAATTTTTTATTTTTCTTACCTATGATTGTCCTAACACTAGAATATCTGTAAGCATCTATACAATTATATAACTGAAATGAATTAAGAGAATAAATAAAAATCATATCGAGGACTTTGATTCACAATGCTGATAGAAAATGTGCCAAAGAGCATAGCTTTGAGAGATATAGTTGTTTTGATAAAACTAAATTTTGGCCGTAGTCTGAAAATGTACTTACTGTGCTTTTTAAAGTTTTAAATTATTATTATTATTATTTTCCTTTTACCAGGCTAATATTGTCCACATTGACATCTAATGTGGGAAGACACAATGTTCTCACAATTTTATCCATTGTACTGCTAGGACACTCATTTCTACAGCATGCTTTGATATCTTTCGAACCTTCAATTAATTATTAACATTTTGTTTTTTCTGAATTCCTTTTGTGGGACTTTTTCACTTAGCATGATACTGTTTATAAATACAAATATTACTAGATATCAAGTTTATGTTTATTATGGATTACAAGATGGCCTACAGATGATCTAAAATGCTATTATTAATGCTTTTGAGATTAAAATTTAAGATGAATATTGTTGATCATCGAATATATATCCACTGATTCCCACTGATTATTAAGGAGTCTCAGACTAGTTATTTTTAGTTAATACATATTAATTATACAGAGTAATAACTTTCACTGTGTCATTTTCATACATGCATATGATATACTTTGATCATTTCTACTTCCGTTGGTTTACCTTATTCCCTCCCTACCTCTTCTCCAATAGTTGCCCTTCTAGTTCCATTTATTTTCTCTAGATTCTGAATGTGTGGGGGAAATATGCTGCTTATCTCATCTTCCTGAGCCTGGCTTATGGTTATGTATGGTTAGTATGGTTATCTCCAGCTTCATCCATTTTCCTGCAAATGGCATGATTTTGTTCTTCTTTATTGTTGAATAATTCTCCTCTAACTGTAGCATTAGATAAATTTCATAAATTGTAGTGCTATGTCGTTATTTTATTTATGTAAAATAATTTCTATTTTTATTATTGATTTCTTCCTTAGCTCATGAGTTGTTTAGAAGTGTGTTATTTAATGTGGAAATACTTCTCAACATTGTTGTTAATTTCTAGTTTATTTCATTGTGGAGAGAAAACTATGGCATATTCTCCACTTTTTTTCCAAGTAAGAATGACTGTGTAAAGTTAATGAACATGGTCCGCCATGTTAAACTTTTAATATACTTCTGCATTTGGAGGAAGTTATCCAGAAAAGATTAATTAGCTCAAAAATTTTGGTGAGGTAGGTCAAGATTTCTATAACCTAATTGTACAGTTGTTTTCCAATTATAAATAAAGTAGGTCAACTTCTCCCACTATCATCATGCATTTTTTATTTCTCACTGCAGTTTTGTTCACTTTTGTGTGTGTGCACGCGTGTATACGGGGGAGCTTGAACCAAGAATTTGTACATGGTAGGCAAGAGCTGTAACACTGAGCTATAGCTCCAGCACTGCTTCTGGGTGTGCTTATTTTAAATTATTCTTCTCAGAAACTTAAATATTTAGGAATGTTGCTCAATATTGATGACAAGACCTAGTTTTCACATTAAAAAGATATTTTGTACATGTGCTATTCTTTGCTATTACGTCTACTTGGCCTGATATTATTGGAGTCACTCCTGACTTTTTTTTTTATTAGTGTTAAAAGTTCATATATTTTTTCAATCTTTTCTTTAAACTTACATGTTTGTTTACATGCAAAATGTTTCTATTAAACAATGTATAAACAAGAATTGATATTTATCCCAATTTAACATTCTTTATTTTAACTAAGTGTTTTAGACCATTTTAGTTCAATGTAATCATTGATAATGGTCAAATTTATATCAGACATTTTTTGCTCACTCATTATTTGCTCTGCTTTTCTGTAATCTCATTTCATTTCTCCTTTATTGGCTTATTAGCTGTAACTGTTTTTGAAAACACATGCTTTTGTTTGTGGGATTTGCTTTTCTTTTCATGATTGCTTTAGTGATTCTTCAAAATTTCTTATGTAGTGTGAAATATTGAGGCAATTTAAACAAAACAAAATTTTAAACATTTGTCTACTTAGGGTTGTTCTTTTCCCAGATTCAAGCAATTTCCTCACATACACAGGATGATCAGAAACCAAATGAAACCTTGATGCGACCCCCTTTGATTGCCCGCATACATCTGGCACCCTTCAGTTAGTATTCATTTGTTTGGACATTTCATTTCATTGAATTTCTCCTAGTTTTTAAGCAGGCTGATGACATTCTCTCATTCCATACTTTTGATAGCAATTGTTTGCTTATTATATATTTTGTGGCTTATTTTACTGGGATTTTGAGTGTCAAGAACATGCTGCCGCGGGTTCAGATTATTAAGTCTTTTCAAAGTTATTAGTTACCATCTAATAATTATTTACATGTAGAAGTGTTCATATGTAAATGTTATCTGAAAACAGTCAGTTCCATGATGAGCCTGAAAAAAATATGGGGCAATAAGGATCATCTGGGGACAAAAATGCATTCAGCAGCCCTCAAGACAGAAAGTTTCTGTGATCAAATACCAACCTGTATGTAGTCACTGCAAAGCAAAATAGATGTTAGATTTCTTGGGGTTAAAATGAAGCTATATATAAGGAAGGCAAGTTTTTATTAATCGAAATTTACCAAAAAAAGAATGGATTGGCTGTTGTAGGAAGTGATTAATGAGGTCTAGTGAAGATTTAGGTAAGATTCCTTATGTTGGAGTGAGTGATTCATGTGTCTCACAGAGTCTTACCATCTCAATTACCCTAGAACTTTAGAGAAAGCTTGGGCAAGGTTTTTCTTTCGTATGTATTTACTTTTTTATTGTCACATGCTTTAAATTTCATCTGGAAAAAAATCCACAGAGTCAAATGTGTGCCTTTGGTATTGAGGGCCAAAATGCTGAATACCAGTGATTTTATTTCCTTTATAGGCTATGAATAAAATGATTATTTTTATGCATTTTGAAGGTAAACCTATTGAAAACATCCTGAACTACATTAAATATGTATTATATTTTTTCTCAATTTAAATCCTCTGGTTAGTAACTTAAAATACACATCTCATAACTAACTTTGATCAGAGTATCACTGAACACCTGTTGTGAGCGAATACAATGAGAGTACACGGTTTGCACCTTTAAGACACTCACTGGAAAGGTGAGTGTCTGAATAAATAATCCCTCACTGTCTCATGATCTAAGGAGGGAATGAATTAACTGTTGCAGAAGACATTCCAGAGGAGATAGTAACTTACATTGATCCTCAGAAGTGGGAAGAGATCACCCAGAAGAGATAATGTATTATGTATGTAATGTCATTTCCATTAGAGGAAACAACACCTTCAAAATAATTAACATGGCATTTTGCAGGGAAATGTGAAATTTGATAATGTGGAATAAAAATGGAAAAGGAAGAATAGAATAAGGTGAGGCTGAGAGAGGCTAGATTGGGAAAAGATTTGTATGCCACTTTAAGGAAATTAAACATTATTTTCTAAGTCCAGACACAGCCAATGAATTACAGAAGCTTTTGTTACTTCTAAGCTTGAAGTTGGTAATGGTTAGAATGAGGAAGTTAGAAAGTTAGTTAACGATGAGAAAGCTCTATGAAATACTTCTCAGAACCAGCAAAAGATAGTGAATTAACTGTCATATATTGAGGTTAGAGAATCTGATTTGCCTAATATAACTAAATGTTGATGCCCTGGCAGACATTAGAATAGCACACAACGCATTTTCTTTGCTGAGCTCAGGTTGGGTTGGAGGTTAACTTGGCTGTAGAAAGGGCAGACAGTGTGGGGTATCGTTTCTATTTAGTGAGTTTATTGTCTAATGAGTCAGCTAACTTTTGAAAACAATTCTATTTCCTGAAAGATTACTATCCTAAAAGTCACAGAATCTTTAGATCACTTAAGCATTATATAGGTAATATATTTAAAAAATCCTAAATTGAATTATAACAGCAAATTATAGTTGACTATATTTAGAATATGCTTGTGACTTTATATGTGTTTCATAAGGCATTGCCTGGAGTATTAATCGACCAAAAGATAGTAGTAAAGTCATTTTTTATGGTAAAATAAAACAATATTTTAAAAGTAGTCAATAAATTACAAAACAGTACAGTAATAATACAGGTGTGTTTTCTTAGGCTAAAATATGTCAAATCCATAATTAATTTTTTAAGTTATAAAGTGACTCCTGGGAAAAAAAGTTCTTCAATAATGTAATTTAAAGATGCAGTCAGCTGGAATAAAATACCCTGAAAGTTGTGGTTATGCTTTTGACTGTACTGATTTATCAAGAGTGAAAACTTTTTTTTGCTGTGAACCATTAGAAATTATGCTTTTATCACTGCTGGGAGATGTGTTTTCATTACTTGCAGCAGAGAATAAAATGGAAAACTAATTTAGGTGAAAATTATTTTCACAGTAACTCCATTTTAAGCCTAGGGGAAGAACAGGTTATCTTTGGTAAAGAGAAATTAATGTTAATAAATTATACATGACTCTTAATTGCAACATATCTATGAAATAAAAATGTTTATGTGTGTTTTTTGTGATAAAGGAAGATCTTTTTATTTTGAAGAACAAACCATTGATTTTTTAAAAGCAATAATTCCAAACAAAAGAGAAATTTGTGAGTTAGGAAGTGTATACAGTCGGCATTTGTCGAGTTTCATGTTTTGCTCTTCTCTGTCGACCATATACCCAAGAACACTTTTTTTCCCACTGAGCAGGGTTCCTTGCTGGTCTTTGGGTGGCTCCAAGACACTTTTCTTTGTTCCATTGCTTTGCTTTGAGTTTCTGGGAGGTTGTGTTTTGCTGGGGGCTATGGGCAGGGGTGGTGGTGGTAGTGGTGTTCTGGTAGATTTGCAAAAAAAGCCATTTTCTGGAGATCTAAAAGCTCCGAGAGAGAAAAGAAGCTATCTGAGTTTCACCCTTAGTGTCTGCAGCCTGCATGTTTCCAAGTCCTCGAGACAGGGGTGACATGGTTCCGCCTTTCATCATACTATGCTGACCCTGGGCTTTACCCACACTGGCACACTCTTTATTGCTTCCATTCAGGGTTCAGTAATACATTCCTGCTTTTGGCAATGTCTGAGTTTTTTCATTATTTCCTTCCATAACCCGTGTAATACATTGTATGCTTTACTTTCTCTTACGAATTGAGTTCTTTTTAGATATCACCTGTGTCAGATACACACACACTCAGTTGTTTCCTAAATGTGTTCTCTTTCACTCAAGCTATATAAATTAATGTGATGGCAAATTTTACAAGTCATCATAATGGTGCCAAGGGATGACCAATAGCTGGCAAAACATTATTTCTTAAGGTATCTGAGGATGTTTTTGGAAGAGACGAACATTTGAATTAGTTAATTGACAAGCGTCATCTTCGTCATCCAATCCATTAAGGACTCAAGTAGAACAAAAACGTGGAAGCTAGGCAGATTTGCTCTTTCGTCTAGAGCCTGAATGCCCATCTTTCCTTGCATTGGCCAGTGGCATTCCTGGGTTGTAGAATGTTGGATTCACACTAGGACATGCACTTTTAGCTTCCTATGTTGTCAAACAAACTAAGCCATGGGCTTTCCTCATTCTCCAGTTTGCATGTAGCAGATCATGAGATTTCTGAGCCTCTATAATTACATGAGCCCATTGCCATCTTATATTACCACTGTACACACACATACACACAATGTAACACACACATACATACAGAGAGATTATGGAAATTGGATATGTATATGTATCCTAGTGGTTCTGTTTCTCTGGAGGTCCCTAACACAATGAATCAAAAGAAGGATAATGTCCTTAGAATGGAAAGGAACCTTTTCAGCATGTGAGAATTATAAGGAGATGGCATTTAAATATTTGCACGTGGTGCAGCATCTGACACAGCAGGGGATATATCTTGCCAGAGGAGGTTATAGGTGACCTAGGAGCTCCCTTTCATCTCTAACGAAGTTTCCTAAGCTTCCCTGACAAGTGCTAGTCATACACATGGGGACTGTGAGCATTTTATCAGGTCAAAAACTACCTCTTTTTTGGTGAGAAGGGACTTTGATAATATTACAAATGAGGGAGACTTGACTTCTGTTCATCTCTAGGATAAATGTTAAAGGTAATAATCTACCTAGAGCAGGGGCCAACTGTATGCCCACGGTCAAGCCATGATGAACCCTGTGATCCCACTGAAAGATTGCTGGAGGCCAAGTCACATAGAAAGATTGCCTCTGACATCAAATGAGAACAAATCATTACTATTTCTATATGTAAGTTTGCTTGTGAGGTAAGAGGGGGAAAAGGGAACTCAGGCTACTTTTATTAAAACTGCAGTAAATGACGATGTCTGTATTTTTGATAATTCTGATAGTATGGATATATGGTACAGAGGTGTTAGGTATATGACCAAGATGAATAAACCCAAGAGCAGAAGCAGAGAAAACCTGGCTCGCTGATTTTTTTTGTTTGTGGCTTTTCTAGTAAATAAAAATCTGAGGCAAAAATGCATATGCTTAACTGAAACTTTTCAGTTTTTACAGATCACATTATAAGGATGGGAACATTTTAGTTCAGAGTGCCATGATGGCAAATGAGAAAAACAGGATTTTGAGAGCCAGTGGAAAGAAATGAGCTTTAGGCATCATTGAGAAGTTCCCTTTCCTTCACGTGAGGAAATTTCAACAATTAAAAAATGTAAGTGGATGAAGAAAATAAATGAGCAAGGAACATTTTGTCACTGTGTCAATGTACTTCTAAAGTAAGACTACAAGTGGATATAAGCCAAGGGTAACCACGCCGATATAACACACAGAGGACAGAACAGTATATATTTAGCTGATAGTTTTAATGAAACATATTTGTGTAACCATAGCTATAATTTTTGGTGGTTATTTAAAACACCAAAATCACTATTGTACTTTAATTTACCTGGGTTTGAAGTCCTTAAATGTTCATTAGCCACTTGTCCAATACAAAGATGGGCTATTATTACTCATTTTAATCCCCAAACTACATATTTTCCCATGGTAATGTCATTGTATTTTGAGAGTTTTGAGGTACTATACTACCTTATGTGTTATAACACCCTAGTATGTACACTTAAATAAATACCTAAAGCTAAGATATTGCTGATTTAAGATATTATAAAAGCTTTGTATCTAAAAGCCTTTGGTATATGACTATGTAACTTCAAAACTTTAATATTATATTGATTATAAATTCACATAACTAATTCCATAGGTGTTTAAAATCTTAAGGTACATTTTTATGTATATAATAGACACATAAGTTGTAATTTTTGGTTAGAGGGTTTCAATTATGCAAGGGTAATTATATTTTTAAGTAAACTCTCATTTTTCTGGAAAATTATAATTTGAATGAAAAGAGAATATCAAAACCTTAGTTTAACCTGGAATGTAAGTTTTCTTGGTACTTTATTATTCTGGCCTCATGATGGCACCAAAGGGTAGAGAATAATTCTTTTTTGTATTCACATTTACTTTCTGAATTATAATGAAAATACCAACAATAAAGAAGAGTTGAGTCTGTATGCCTTTTATATGAGAAAGGAGGGAGCTGGTGCCCTTTGAGTGTGTCCCCTTTGGTGCAGATAATAACAGTTCTCTACTTTTCTCTATCCAGAGATTTTTGTACCTTCTTTCTCTCAAATTATTGTTAAAATTTGTCAACATATCCAATTTATAGCAAGAAAAGGTGCTGGCTAGAGAAAGAGAGGGACAGGGAGAGAGAGAGAGACAGAGAGAGACAGAGAGAGAGACAGGGAGAGACAGACAGAGAGAGATAGAGAGAGATTTACTTACTGTAACTAACAACTTGCATCTGAATTGCTTTCACAGGATTAACTGATGGCTAATAAGACTCCTGTTACTACTATAAAAGGAAATATGCATTATAAAACATAAAAAGCATTTGAGTTGATAGTTCACTCATGAACTAATATTTAAAAGAATACAGGTTTAGAATCTAGTCTGACACCATTATAAATTTTGCTTAAAATCAGTAGCAGCCAATGTAGCTGCTGTTTTGTATTTCTCATTGGAGGATGATGTTAATATGTGAGATCACATGAAAGCCCTTTTATGGGTGAGGCTTCCCATTTTAACAGTCTGCATTGGGTTTCTGTGACACACTCAGAGGGAGTCAAATACATGTAAGATGTTTGCCTGTTTTTCTTCAAAAGTACTATGACACCAGTCATGTAAGAAAGCCTGAGCTTAAAACAGCAGTAGTAGTAGGTAGCAATTTGAAGGACTTAATAAGAAAATAAAAATAGCACAAGACTTCTTTAACTAAAAATATTGTATAATGATCTTTCCTCTTTCGAAATGTGAAACCACAAGTAAATTGTTTGGCTCCACAGCCTTGACTTCTTTCTTTAATCCATGAAATATAAAGATTTTAATTTTACCCTGCTTCTTCAGTCACCATCATTCTTTGGGTTGTTATAATGTACCCCACGAATTATTTATAATATTTGATAATTTTCTTCTATTTCCACCGGGATGTGGGACCAGCATGCGATGCCTATGCATTGTGCATTGTTGTTGCCATCTTCTACTTCCCATCCAGTGTCTTTGCCCTCTCCCTACAGTCAGCCTGAGGAAAGTGGGATTTCTTGCTGTTTCCCAGAAATTCCGGTTCAAATAGTGCAGGTAATAGTCCCTGCCTTCATGTGATCAGTAGTACTTCTTTTTTGTGCTCCTGCAGTAATGGCAGTAAAGAAAACACCCACCACTGAAATTTGTGAAAAGCGAAATGGCTCTTTGCTTTTGTCTCCTTCTCAAGTCTTGAGTTGTCAATTGATACATTCTTTCTTCTCTAAGATCCCCACACTCGGGGTCAATCTGAGAAATATAACTTTTTATTCTCTTTCAAGTGGAGTTCTTGTGCATCAAGTTTATCTCTAAACTAGCTTTTCCTTTTAAAGGAAAGGCCTTCTTCAGATGAGTACAGTACCTGGGGGGTTATGAGCCGGGTTGTGTCCTTGGATGATTAGATATCTTAATTTTAGAAGTGATATACGAAAGCTCTTGGATTCTAAATAAATATACCCATGAGGCTTGTTGGATTTTTCCTTAAAACTGGTCCTTAGTGGAACCAGATTTTCAGACAACCAGACATGCACAGGTAGATACACAAATAGATATTAGATTCTTGGAGTGTTTATCTAATTCTGACATTTTTGTTTCAATTTATATGTTCATGCAGCTAATAAAATAACAAAAAGGTACAGATAAAATAAAAACTGATTTTTTTCTTTTCACTTTTAATAAGAAATGTTAAAAATTATTTGAGGTCTTTCTTGTAATGGATTATTCCTGCTACCTTTAATGTAACAATGAAGCTATGTTCTTGCTCTTTCATGTAATAATGTGTCTTCCTATCTATTTACTTATTTATTTTGAGACAGAGTCTCACTATTGCAGTCCAGGCTGCCCTTAAACTTATCATATACAGTACAGGATAGCCTCAACCTTGCAGTCTTTCCGTCTCGGCCTCACAAGTGTTATAATTACAGACATGTGCCAACTCTCTTGTGTTTATGACTTGTTTTTACCAAGTGTTTTTTCAAATTCAAAACTCTCTTTTAGGAAGAGAGACATAATCCAGAGCACACTATAGCAATGATATAGTGCAATTGCACTTGACTACATTGCAAAAATAACAGAACAATTAACATAGGTTTTGAAAATGCATATAGCTGTATATATATTTATAGGTATGAGATAATCTTAGTTTTTTCTCATATGATTCAGTGTCACCAAATCAAGCCAACCAAACTATTTATAACCTCAAATATTCAACGTCTGTGATGAAAACATTCAAGATGTTCCTAGTGCCATTGAAATGTACCATACTCACTATCAGCTGTACTCACCACGTTGTACAACAAATTAAAAACATCAGCAATCTTTTTTTTTCTCGCATCTAACTGAGGTTTTGTACCTTTGACAATTCCCACCCCATCCACCTCTCCCGAGGTGAAGCCTCAGGTAGTCACCCTTGCACTCTTGGCTTCTATGACTTCATTTGTTTTAGTGTTTACATATAAATAAGAACATGTGGTATTTGTCTTTATATCTTTGACTTATTTCACTTATGATAATGTTCCCCAATGCCACTCTTGCTATAAGGAAGGACAGAATCATCTCCTCCTCTTCATTCTCTACTGGGAATTATTTCCAGGATCCTCGGACTGAGCTACATCCTCCTCAACCCATTTTTACTTTTTTGAAACAGAGTCTTGCTTAACCACTAAATTGCCCCAGCTAAGTTTGAGCTTGAGATTCTTGAATCCTTGAATCCATGGATCCTTGAGATTCATGAATCTTTGTAGTTTTATTTTAATAATTTTTAACTTCTGGAAATAAAAAATTGTGCCTGACATTGATTAAAATTAAGTAATATAATTTAATAAGCTAGTAATAGATTCTTAACGTTCATTTGAATAGACTTCTGTATAGGTAAAAGTCAGAAAATATTTTGACATTTAAAAATTGATATAATACTGTTAGTAAAATTGATTTTTCTTATTTCCAGATTAGAGAAACAAAGAATGGAAATATTCACCACTTATAACTAGTTGGGTGATTGGTGCCACAGTAAAATCTAGAGTTTAAGGATAACCATCAAGTATTTTGTTTGTTTGTTTGTTTGTTTTGGGTTCAGTTTTGGATTCACAGTTTACTTTTCCAGAAAAATAAAACCAACATCTGTTTTCTGGATAAAAATAAGTTTTTATGTTCAAAAGCATAAAATCCAGTTTTCTATTATTCTAATTATATGAGTGTATTTATTTCCATATCTTTTTCAAAGATGAAAAACAGTATCACGTTCTAGGTTTCTGATTAAACAGTATGTACCTTGATCTGTTATAAAGTTAAAAAAGCATAAATTTAATGAAAATCTAATTGTTAACAATTTGCTGATGTGTTTATATTGAATGCCTATAAATATTTTATTTTAATTCTCAAAGATGATATTTATATGAGTAAAGCAAGCTTATTTATACACATATGTATACATATATATATAATAATTATATAAATATGTGTGTGTATATATGTATATATATACATATATATGTGAAATCTCTACTATTGGCAACCCAATACTTTAAATTAATTAGAATATTGATATTTCTAATGCTTTTATAACTATATCTGGAATCTATAGATATTACATAAACGCTTTTTTGCTAAGATGATGCAGCTTTGTAATCTAACAAAGATATTTGATTTCATAAAGAGGAAAGAAATATATAGACCTTGTTTAATTTAAAAATAAGAATTTCTTTTCTACACAAATGCATAGAAATTCTCTACTACGGCCCCAACATTTCTGAAAACAATGTATCTCTATCAGTCAGTAAATAATAAGTGCTTAATGAGTTGTGTGGAAAATAAGTCTTGTGGAAGTTTAGAAGAAGGAAAGATTGCTTCCAGATGAAATGGTCAGGGGACAGTTTACGAGAGAGGCAGGATTTCAG
The DNA here is from genome assembly GCA_004027205.1 of Ctenodactylus gundi. Taxonomy (NCBI): domain Eukaryota; kingdom Metazoa; phylum Chordata; class Mammalia; order Rodentia; family Ctenodactylidae; genus Ctenodactylus; species Ctenodactylus gundi. Next base: position 508,745 of record PVKB01000774.1, read on the forward strand.
CTGTATTTTGAAAAATGGGCAGGATTTAGATAAACAGAACAAGGAGGGTTGGGCCGAGAGGTGTTATAAGAGAAGTAAAGTGTACAGACAGAGCATAGTTTTCATTTTTCTCTGCTTTAGGTTTGACAAGAGCAGATGAACATATTTGAACATTAAAGCCAAAAGAGAAATCTCCTTCCTTATTTTTCAATGTCTTATAAACTCTTTCCCACTATCACTTTAATTTTTCTAGAGAAGTCTTGGACAATTCTCCTTTCTTCTGCATTTCCTCAGATAATAATATTTTCATATGTGCTATTGGGGAAATAACATATTCCCACAGTTAGGATATTGTTTCTTACAACGTAAAAAGAAAGCAAATGTGTGTCCTGTTGAGATGCATTGTGCTGTTTAATACAAGCTGGATATCAAATTTTTTCTTACACAAACAAGATAACAATTGAAATATAGCTGGGCACCAGAAGACACAGTACCGACTGTGCCTTATAAACTTCATAAACATCTGTTCACAAAAGGTGGTTATGAAGATATCTGTCTCCTCAGACACAGAGAACTGTTCTCCATCTTCCCACAGCTCTGTGATTTTTAGCGTCTTCCCAGGCAAGGGACACACAGTTTTGTATGTTCTTACATGGGATGGCTAATGAAAGTTTATATGGCAACTCAAATCAGTAGGGAGGTACATAATTAAAATAATCTTGGGAAAATGAAATTGCGAGTGGATGTTTGCTGAAGAAAAGAATTTTCTAAATGCATCTCCAAGCTGAAAAGAAACAATTTGGGGGTTTTCTGCTGTTTAGGATTATCTACATGAGTGAGTCCCTCTTTTATTCTGTGTAATTGAGTGTTTATCTGAGTTTGTGTGCTAGATGTTTCCTGCAGCGGCAAGAACATGTGGTAATTATGATCGATTTGGGTGCGCTGTCAATGTAAATACCCGAATCAGCTATATATACAAATAAAAGTTTTTTGTTTCCTTTTTATTTGGTAAAAATTTCTGGAAACATAGAAGTGAACTTTGGATTAACGTATGAAAAGAATACATTAGTAAGTACCAGATCTGATTAAAATTAGCCATATTTTATTTTTTATAAATGATGCAGCCTCATCTAATCATATATAGCAGTTCATTCTATAATATTTATTACATTCTCTCTATGAGTAAAATCCGGTGATCTTATCACCAGAGGAGTTATTTGGATGTGATTAAAACCTACAATTTCAGCTGGACAACCCCACTATGTTTGTGGCTCCACTTTGCACCTTAAAACTTGCATTTGCACCTGCAAAAGTCTGAAATGAGTTGCGAGTCAGCACATGTGTATTCCATTATTCATTTTTATGAGCAGATGTGGGTAAAGTGGGCAAAGAGCTAGATGCATCTTTAATTGAGAAAACCTGTAGAAAAGTTATCCCTAAATCTCTCTGAGGGAATTGATTTAGAACACTACACACCATGATTTGGAAACTAGGAATCAGACCCAAATGTTGACCAGACAGTTCAAATTTGAACACAGCCTGTCAGAAATGAATATTAAGGACATTAATCCTGAGATTTTCTTCCTTTCAAATTTCTTCATGAATAATACTGTGTCCATTAGGGTTTTTGTTTTGTTTTAATGTTCACTCTAAACTAATATATAAACTACTAGGATTAAAGACATAAAACCCAGTGGTGCTCACTTAAATGAAAATAAATAGAGGCCCAAACTTATTTTTCCATGCTTCATTACTCAGAAAGAACCTCAGAAAAAGTCTCAGAATAGTGCAATTTGAAGTTTGTAGGTTTATTTGCACTCACTTAACATTTATCTTTGAGTATTTGTTCTGTTGAGGACATTTTGCTAGTTGATAGTTATGGTTAGTTATGAGGAATGCAGATAAAAGTAAAACATACACCTGAATTAAATGTACAATTTAAAACATAATATTTGAATAAAGCTTAGCTGATAATGGTAATATTGTTCTTGGTCAAATTAAAATTTCTTCTTTTTTGTGTACAATTGAAAATTAAATTTGTTGCACAAAGCCTAATCTCAAGGCAAATTCACTAAAAGGACTGAGGTTACAATGATTTATTAATAAAACACCATATAAAGATGCAAATTGAGACCTCAATAACACAAAGCATAGAGGAAGGAAATATTAAGTTGTTGACTGTTCAATATATGGTTGATGCTATTAGCTTAAAAGAGAAATTTAAAACCATAAAAGATACTTTATATAAAGAATGCTGTAAGCACAAAGAAAACTTGTAGTAGATATATAAAAGATAAAGAAAGCTTGGGACTGGAGGAATAGTACAGCAGTTAGAGTATTTGCCTGGCAAGCACTAGGCCCTAGGTTCTACTACCCAGCACCACATAAAGGTACGTCAAGTGTGGTGGTGCACTCCTATAATCACAGCCCTCAGGAGGCTGAAGCAGGGTAACTGCTGTGATTCCAAGGTCAGCCTGGGCTACTTAGTAAATTCAGGAGCAGCCTGGACTATAGAACAAAACCCTGTCTCATAAATAAATAAATAAAGTAAGCCTTAAAATTTTTTATCGAATCACAAAGGGATATAGCAGAAGAGGAAGAAAATAACAATAAAGTAGTCAGGAAACAATGAAGAAAATGGCAATAGGGCATCCTTACCTGCCAGTACTGACTCCGTGTGGATATAGATTGAATTCTCCGTTGAAAGAGAGAGAAGCTGAATGGACTTTGAAAACCTGAGTATATGCTTCCTTTAAGAGACTCAGTTTGCTTTAGGACACTCATCGGCCAAAGGTGAGGTGATTGGAAAAGATACTTGACAAAGAATAATGAAAAGAGAACAGGAGCAGAGATAGCGTATCAGCAAAACAAAACAAACAAACAAACAAAAACAAAAACAAGGACAAAACCCTTTAAATTAAAATGTGGTGTGACAAGAGACAAGGAGGTCATTATATGGTAAGAGGATAATGACAATATGTATGCATATTAATGATAATGATAATATGTATGCACACCAAATCAGTGCCCTAAATGGACAAAGAAAATATTTATAGAGCTTAAGAAGAGTAAGTAAGCCACAAAACACTAGTAGGGAATGTCAGTACTCCATTTTCAGCAATGAATAGTGCATTCAGACAAAAAGCCATAAGAAAATAGCAGACGCTGGAAGGACGCTGTAGACCAAATGTACAGAGATAGAGGTAACATTCCATCAAAGCTAGAGCAGAAATATGTATTCTTTTCAAGTGCAGATAGAACAGCCGCCAGAGTAGATCGTATGTTGGACCATAATACGAGTCTTAACAAATTCAAATAGATTGAAGTCACAGTGGTTTGGCTCTAGACATAAAAGAAAAAAAAAAAGGAAAAGTCACAAGTATATGAAAATTGACTCATTACCAAATAATTCAACGAGCCAGATTAAAAATTAAAGGGGAAATATTAATATTGAGACAAAAAGTGAAAATACAATACATTGAAATTGTAGGCTACAGTAGGAGCTGTACAAATATGGACACTTACAGTAATATTCACATTAATTAGCAAAGGAAAATCTTTACTCTCTATACGTTACTCTACATCTCATAGGAAAAGAACAAACTAATCATAAAGCTATAAGAAAGGAGGAAGTAAAGATGATAGTAGCAATAAAAGAGATTAGAAATAAAAAATAATATAAAAGCTCAATGAAGCTAATAGCTAGAGTCTTGAAAGATAGTGACAAACCTTTAGGTAGTCTAAGAAAAAAAAGACAATGGAACTCCCAGATGATAGGAGAGTGTTGCAGTAGACGCTATAGAGATAAAAAAAAGAGTCGTAAGAGACTGTGGTAAACAAATACACACCAACAAATTGGATAACCTGAACAAATGAATGTTCCTAGAAAACTGAGACTGGTCAAGATTAAATTGTGAAAAAATAAAAAAATCTGAAAAGACCAGTACCCACTAAAGAAAATGAATCAGTAATCAAAAAACCTCCCAAAGAAATAACAGGAATCGCTGGATTCACTGGAGAATTCTATCAGTCACTTAAAAAATTACTACCAATCCTTATCAAGCTCTCCCAAAAGACTGAAGAGAAAGAATTGCTTCTGAATTCATTTTGCATGGTGACTATTACTCTGATATCAAAGCCAAACAAGAACACTACAGAAAGAGAAAAGTGTAGGCCAGTATCTCTGAGGAACGTAAATGCAAAAGCCTGACCAAAATACTAGTAAACTAACTTCAATAGCACATTAAAAGGATTAACCTCCACAGTCAGGGTGTGCAAAGATATTTCAACATATGTAATTAATAAGTTGATAAACCATATTGGAATGAATTTTAAAATTATATTTATATTATATATCAATATTTACTTTAAATTCATTTAAAATTCCACATCTCTTATAATAAAAATAAAGCATAGATATAATAAATAATAAATTAGCTACCTTAGCATAAAAAAACCTACATACGACATGTGAAAAGCATATCATAAATGTTTAAAGTTAAAAAAATTACTGTAGCAAAAGACACACTGCTTTTAATCACCCCTCAAGATATGCCTCATAGCTGGGCCTGGTGGCCTGATCAGGCCTATACTGTTAGCACTTTGGGATGTTAAGATTGAAGGATTTCAAATTTGAACCCAGCCTGGGAAACTTAGAAACTTAGTCACAGTCTGTCTCAGAAAAGAAAAAAAAAAAAGAAAAGGAAAAGAAAAGAAAGAAAAGAAAAGAAAAGAAAAGAAAAGAAAAGAAAAGAAAAAGAAAAAGATTAGATCTATTGCTTAATGTAGGCCATGGGGTTGGTCTACAGGACAGACAAACAAAATAATCCCCTTTATTTTGGGCACATATATTCCACTGGTCTTGTCACTTTCTCAAACCAGTCTAAAAGTCTTTTTTTTTTTTTTTTTTTTTTTTGTGACTGTTTTTAGTTGCACTGTCATGGCTGTTCTTGATGTGCTGGACTAAAAATATTTATTTTTCATGGTCATTAGACTTTTGGAAGAGACAGCAGCCACACTTTACCCCAACCTATGAATAAGATAGATGAGGATGTACTAATATTTTTACAAGCTTTCCTTTTTTATTGATTGGTCCTTGCATTGACCATGTTTTTGATCACAAAACACAGCAGAGAACTTCTATGTCCTTAATAGTCTGGAAAGAACAAAAAGATAAGTGTATTTGAAGCAATAGGAAAAAAATTGAGGGAAATTAATGGCAAAGTATCTTTTACTATAATGTCTTTTTAAAATTTAAATGTTCACTGTACATTTTAATCACACCTGATATGTGCAACTCAGCTCACATCACTGTCATCAATGCAAAACTCTAAGTGTTTTCTGTAAGACCAATAGCATGGTAGCTCCTACCACTTTTATTCAATCCTGTTCTGAACTCACCTCAAAATCAGAGTGATCTTCCTGTTTCAGCCTCCCAAAGGCCAAGATTGTGGGTGTGTCGTACCAAACCCCGTTTACATGGTACTGGAGAATCAGACTCAAGACCTTGGGCATGCTAGGCAAGTGCCTTCAGGAAAGCCCATTTTTAAACTTTTCAATTAATATTTTAACAAAAACGACCATTCCCCAGAAGAGTCTACCTTAAGATTTTGTTTGTTTATTTTATATGTGGTAGATTGTGAAGAGAATATCTGAGTCCTGGTTACAACACAAGAACACAAGCTTCCCATGGAGTGCAGTTGCCCGAGCCTTAGACAGGAGGGTAGAAATGCAGATTATATAAAAATAGAATCTATATCTATAGAATGTAGATATAGGTTCTATAGATATAGTTATATCTATATAGCTATATCAATATATAATTCAGTCTCTCAGGGAGAAAAGCCAAGTAGCAACTAAAAGATATGAGTCCACTGTGATAATCCAAGTACTCAAAAGCCTGAGGCAGGAGGGTTGCTGTGAGTTCAGGAGGGTTGCTGTGTAGCAACTGGGCTACACCATCAGTTCAAGGTCATTCTGGACTATATAGGCAGACCTGTCTCCAAACAAAACAAAACAAAAGAAAACAAAATAAAAAATAAAGGGAGATGTCAATCCCAGATCATCACCGAGGCAGGCCAAAAGAGGGACAAAGCTCAGTAGCACGGTACTATGCCTCATAACTCCATTTTTGTATTTTAAATTCTGTAATTCTGTCACTCAAAAAAGAAAGTTTCATCAAAAATTATGAGCATATACTAAAGGGAAATGACAGGTGCTTAGAACATAGCACATACTCAAAAAGTACTTATTTTATTTTCCTGAATTAGATGAAGGTTGAATATTTTGTTCAAGTCTAAACAGTGAGGAAGTACAGGGAATGATAGGATTTTTAAAAACTTTTTAAACTGGAAAGAACCATTTTTAAAAAATAAGAGAATGATGAAGACCACGTGAGAATGATATTGTCAATTTGGAGTCCAATAACCTGTGAGGGAACGATAATTAGACTTGCATCCAGAATGTTCTTCGTGGAAAGTTCACATTTACAAGGAGATAGAAGTCTGGAGGTTTGGTCATAACACTAGGTGATGACGATGATGATGATCTTGTTGAAGATAGATGATAAGGCTATTTAAAGAAGTAGATTGTTTGCCAATATCTTTAAATTTGCCACCTATCCTTATGTTCTCATTTTTGTCTGAGCTTCTAGGGTGGCAGAAATGTGTTCTAATTCCTTCTAACCTATTTCAACAACAATGTATAACTCTTGTTAACTGTTTAAGAAATACAGAACTGGAGTTCTGTTTCTTTCATCTCTGCCACTGTCAATGAAGATCATTGCTGAAATTCCTCAGGACTAGCAATTTCTCTGCTATCACTAAGACGTAACCGTTGTCAGAGACTGGGGTGAAATCACCAGGCCAGGATATGTCTTTACCACTTTAATGATCCTTTTATCTCTTTCCTCTGGGACTAATAGGATTAGGAAGTACATTGAACTCCATAGAGCTTGCCCTATCTACACAGTTCATTCCAGGAAACTGCTTTATTCCTGTTTCCAGCCAGCCAAAGTTGTACAAAATGATTTGACTTAAGTTATATCATCTCTAAAGCTTCCACTAAGATTTGATTCTACTGCTTGACCCACTAAAACGGAGGATGAGCTAAGAGGCTGGAAGTCTTCTGAAATGAAAATCAGACTCTAGAAATGCAACTGACTCTAATGAGAAGGAAAATGGAAAAGATAATGTATAGAGATAGATATAGCTGCATACAAAGAAATCCAGGAACATAGGAGGAATCCAGTAAGGCATACTTTTAAAAGTACTGGTGAAGAAAGTCTGCATGGTATTTAGTTGAGGAGTCTCATTAGAATAACACAGAATAATATAAAATGGACCACAAATGCTTAGATCTGTTATAAAAAAAAACATATCCATGGCATAAAGGATTTTTAATTTCATTTTCTTTTTTGTTATTTTAGTCAAAGCAAAAAGATTAAGCCATGACTATTCACTAAAGCCAAAATTATAATGCAAAAGTGATGAAGAAAATAGCCCTATACAACTTTTATTTACTTTCAGATCAGAAGGGATAATTTCCAGATGAGGAAGTTTAGAATGTTGATACTAGGCCATTGTTGAGTAAAAAGGCTTTTAGGAATGATCTAGTATGTCTTATAACTCACAAGAATTGAAATTCAGCTACTGTAAGAATATTTTTGATTTTTTTCTGTGATATCTAAGGAATGAAGAAACTAAAAAGAAATACAGAAAGACAGAGACAGGCAATGGTTATAATTTTCATTGATAAAGAACTAGACGTAAATTAATAACCATGTCAGGTACAGAGCAGAATTCTGGAATGCCTTATCATATGATTAATCTGTGATAATATTTATGATTTACATCAGTGTTATAAGTTAGTAACATTTTTATAAATTAGACAAGATTTAAGATTTTATATATATTATTATTTATATCTATATATTCCCACACATACACACAAAATCTTTGAATTTTAGCCATGTATCCAATACACTTTTTTCATTCTATCATTTGAGAGAAAATATAGAAACAAGAGCCCCATGGTAGACAAAAATATCTGATTATTTTTTCTTTTAAATAATTTGTTGGAATGGAGTAAGCCACAATTACCAGGAGAACACGAAGTAGGGTTTATTTTGGTGCACCAAAATTAAACAGATAGTAGATGCCGAAACACTTGATCTTTGATGTGAATGTGGAATAGATCCGTTCGGTATTATTTAGTTACTTAAGCACTTTTGCATAAGGACTGGGCTAAAGAAAATGCTACAAGCTGGTTTCTCCTAATGTTTCATTAGTGCCTCTGGCCTCAGTGCTTGCTAGCAATTAGAAAGTTGGATCTGAACCTTTTAACTGAGAAATAAACTAATATTACTATCAGTTAGAAGGAAATGTGTGTGTCAACATTTTGGGTAATTATATATTTAAGTCACAGAAAATGGGAGTTTAGCAAATGACATATTTTTTTTAAACCTTTTTGAGTGTGTCTGGATCTTTTGCATGGTTACTTTGCCTCATACAATACCTGAAAGCATTTGGGGCACTTTTTCTAGCATTGCAGTTAATTTCTCCATGTGACACGGTGACTAACTTGAGGTTGTATATTTAATGAACTTGAAATACTTTAACTTAATATATCTCCTTTCATTTTACAATGTGCAAGGAAACTTTGACCTCACAATGAATAGATCAGAGTTGAGAAGAACTATGCTAGTGGTAGTTTTCTGATGCAGATTTCAGCTAATGGACTGTGTAATTAAGATGACCAATTGCTAATGTAGTTGGAGAAAATCCAAGAGCTCTGATACAAAGCCTACCAATTACAGTGCATTTCCCACTACTATCCAAAGGGATTAATAATTCTTTTCATTGGCTTTATAGAAATTCTTCAGCAAATTTAAAAATATTTCAATTCATAATGGAAGGAATAGTATTATATACAGTAAAGTACAGGAAATGAGAAAGACATAGCTCATCTCTAAGTATCCATAATAGTTCTATCTGGTATGTCTTTATGTAATAGTACTTACATGATTACATTTCATCTCACTAATATTGAGTGTATATAAATGAATTCACAATATATTGATCTTTTTGTCAAGGATTATAAATAATCCAAATGGAGGTGAAAGGCAGGGGATGACATTCAAAGATGAGTCAATTCTTTTTAGATATACAATGTTAATAAGTAATACAGAAGGTTCTTCGTAATTATAACATTTTTTTCCTCTTTTTTATTTTCACTTCTAGACTTACGCTTGGTGCTCAATAAATGTTTATGGAACTAGATTGATTCATCAATAACACAGTCGTAGTAAAATATTGTTTTAAAAAACATTGTTCCAGTATTGACCTCCAATGTGTTTTAAATCATATAATTTATCTTTAAATCTCTAGTGCTGAGCATAATGCATAATATTTAATATTGAGTCAATGCATGTTAATTGAAAGAATGCATAAATGAACCCTGTATTCTTCAATTAACTTTAATTGGGAGTTATTTATGGTGGTAACATTGTATTTGTTTAATGAAAACTTGAGGCATATGTACAAGAATGTCAGTATTTATAATATCTGGGTGGTCAGAACATAGTTGTTGGTTTTATATTATTTTTTCATTTTTCTTTATATATTTGAGGTATTGAGCAGTTTAAGAAGATATTTATTTTTATGTCCTTGCTTTTTTCGATTGAAATGGTTCTATAACATTTATCAAATAAATATTTTTGTATGCATAGGGTACTGAATGGTGAGACTAATGCTCTGTGCTAAAGCATACCTTATTTAGCTCCTTTCAATATATGTACTGGCATGTGCTATGCTAAAATAAGTATATTTTAAAATCTGTAACTGAATTCTCAAGATACTAGAGGAAATCTTCAAATATCTGTTCTTTTTAAAAAAATAACATATAAGAATTTAGTATATGTCTTGCCAAAGTAAGCACAATAGCATATAAGAATTTAAAACTTGAAATCAAAATTGCAAGACAACACAAACTACAGGGATTTTCATTGGGCCTAGGGAAAGGAAACAAAATGAATTTTGAAAATTTAGAAAATAGCTAAATGGAGATCAGTATATTAGATCTTGAGCCTATGGAAGTGGAGAAAATGAGATCTGAGTATTTACATTAAATCTTGTTTCTCCAGAGACCCTCAGTGAGAGAGTAAGCTGAAATATGTACTGGCTAATAAAAGAAAACAGGTATAGAGCCCTATCTGCTTTGGCAACTGATGCAGAGAAAAAGTGACCCTTTAGAATGTGTGTCACACATTCCTTGCTTCCCTCATTGGTCTAGAAGTTTACTTTGTGCCACTTGTGAGCTAAGTAAGGGAAAGTAGAATCTGAGCAGTTAAATTACAGTAGTCTTCTCTTTCAGGATGTCCTGTCTGCAGCAGAAACCTGTAAACCTGGAAGGAAATATCCTTAGTGCAGCCCCGTTATTTTGTCCTCTGATGAAATTAAAATATTGTGCACAAACAAAATTTGTACAAAGTACATGCAAAAGATAACAGCAAGGAAATGTATCATACCTTGATAGCATCAGATATTGAAATCATTGCTTATGAAATATGAAAAAAGAAGTGATAGAATACTTGCAGAACTAAAATACATACTTGAAAAGTGACCATAGAAAAGAAGCAACAAAATAGACTTTGGGGTTTGTCCTCGTTAGGGTAGGCTCTGCTAAACCATAGCAGAAAGAAAAAGTCAACAGCAGCAATATAGAAGGGTGATTGATGAAATTTTCATGTCTCTACCATTTCAACACAGGGTCTTTTTCTTGAGTGAGGCTAAGGGGCACATGAAGGGGAAAAAATGCACTCACCCGAGACTCCTTCTAAAAGTGACACATGCCATGTCTACACACAAATCAACAGATGACATTGTGATTGAAAGGTGTGAAACATGATGGTGGCACAGAAAATATTTGTCTTTCATACCCTTCCAGAGATAAAAACTGTAAAAAATTAAATTAAAACTTCACTGTGTGTGTTCCGTATGATATAAAAATAAATCAGATTATAGGCTAATAATGAGAAAATATTATGTATAGATGAATAAATCGTAAATTAAATGAAGCATAGAGATGGTAGTATGTAAGAATCTTTGGAGACAGTTAATATAATACAGACAAGAAACTAAGAAGATCCAATATGTGTCAGTAGAATTCTAAACGACAACTATGAAAAGGTGGAGGGAGTGGTAATGTTTAAAGTATGTATGATAGTTCATGATAAGAATAGACTCAAATGAGAAAAAACTATCACACATGTTAAAGAGGAAAATATATGGAAATCCATGCCTTGTCATCACAATATAGTAAATTTACAGCACAGCAAAGAGAATGTATTAAAGTAACCACTAGAGATTAAAAAAAAAACATCATCTATAAGGAAATGAAATAGTTAAGAATTGTATCTTTCAACATCCAAACATGATGAGGGAAGATGTCTTCAAATTATAGAGTGATAGGGGCTGGATGACTGGCTCAGCCTTTACAACTCATGCTTAGCAAGTGCTTACATAAGTACTAAATACCTCAGTTTGCTTCCCCAGCACCACATAATCAAGGTGTGGTGGCACACCCCTGTAGTCCCAGCAGGTGGGAGGCTGAGAGAAGAAGATTGCTGAGAGCCTAAGGCCAGCCTGGGCTCCACAGTGAGTTCAGGACCAGTCCGGGCGACAGAGTGAGACCATGTTTCAAAAAAACCTCAAAATGAACGAAAACCTCCAAATCATAGAGAGATAATATTTGTCAAAAAGAATTATGTACCTTACATGACAACCTTTCCAAAAGAGAATTAAACAAAAATATTTACACACAAACTGCATGGAGATCTCACCTTAACAAAAAGAAAAAAAAATCCATCATAGAATGGAAGAAAAAAAAAAAAGAAAAAAGAAAACATCACAAATCTACACAAGATAGAAATAAAACCTTTATAAACATGAAACTTTAAACATATTAACCATATTAACAAATAAAATTTGGAGATTCTGAGCCTTATTAAGAATAAGAACAACACATACTAAAGTGACTGTGAGAGAGTATTTTATCTTCAATCATTTGACAAAGTTTACAGGGCAAAACAGCTAAGTATTGGTAGAAAATGTCTAGTCTTATATGCTCCTGATGACTATTTCTGTAATAATGCTCTGGGAAATAAGTTGTCACTGGGTAGTAATGTTAAAGCTCTGAAACTATAAAACTTAAAACTTTAGAGAAGTTTTTACACATTTATTCCAGAAGAAAGGAATGTGCGCACCCACACTGTTTATGGCAAAAACAAACAAACAAAGATAAAAACAACAACAAAAAAACCCCAAGAAAATGGTGTTAACATCCACATATTCATTGACAGACACATATACAGAATACTGTAGAGCATTGAATGTGAAATAATTTATTCAAACTAAAGATTATTTGCTTAGAGATACATGTGCATATACTAAAATCACAATGGTAGGAAACAATACCTACCAAAAATAAGGGGTGGAAGGAGAAGGATGTGTTTGGTGAAGATGGACAGAAGGTTTCAACAACACTAGAGTATTTCTTAAACTAGGTGGTAATGTCGCTTACTTTCTGTATAATTGCATATAAACCATAATTATAAGTATTTTGATATGTTTATAAGCAAGGAATGGTAAAAAATTGCAAGCAGGGTGTTTTCCTTCTTGTGTGTAGAAGCTATGTCATGTACAATATAATGTAAGATTTAAACATTGACAGATATTAAGAAGTACATGGAACCCCTATTTAAAAGAATAAATTACAGAGTAAATTGTCTGTACTGGAAAACAAAGAGAATTTTTTAAATTTTCAAAATCATCCTTTGTATTTTATTTTAATTTTCCTGAAAATTATTTAAAATGTTCTGATTTTAAGAGTACTGTTCATTAAAGTTCCACTTGAATTCTATCTGTCATAATCCTTAAAACAGCGGGCATGGGGAAGGGATGTGACACTCTGAAGTTGTTGGGATATATAAGTCCCCTCTCAAGTTTTAATCTGAACAATTTACATCACATACACATACCAAAAAAAATAGGGAAAAATAACAATGGAAAGGAAAAATGTCAATTTCCCTTACTTCCCAAATATTAATTCCTTACAGCCTCTGTTCAAGTAGCAAATTTTTTTGTAATTCTTGTAGAAGTTTTGAGACGTAATAATACCTTCTGACACTTAATTCAATACATACAAATGCAACTATATCCTATACATTGATCCAAAGGTAGAAAGATCGCAGCAGCAAGAACAAGTATTTGTCTCTTTTCTGAGAATTGGCCGTTGAGGACGGCTGATGGTATTATGGTTCCAGAGTGTGATCTCCCTGCACCTGTGCCCTTTACAATGTGATTGTGTATTTCTTCCATCCAGTAGCAATGCGTTTCTTCACTCTTGGAATTTCGGTTAATCTTGCAATTTTTCTTATTATTTTTTGGTCCTGGTTCTGCCACAGAACAAACTCAGGAAGCCTGTAAGTTTGTGATACCCCTTGGAGGAGGGCTGTCGTGCCCAGTCTAATGGGCAAACTCCTGCTAGAACAGTGCCCACCAGCTGGTGTGGAGCTGGCCACAAAAGCTGAAATAAAGGAATTGCCTCTGAAGATCCTGAGGCAGAAGTATTAGTTTCTGAGAAAATGATGAGAATTAGATTGAACAGAGAATGAAAGAAAGTATACTGATGGTAAAGATAGGAGTGAAATCACATACAACCACCTAAGCTACTTGTAATATTTTGTTTCCAAAGCTTGAACATGGGAATGGCATAATTAAACTAGTATTTAAAAATGTTCTTACTACCATGTGGAGAATAGGATGTACAAGGCCCCTGCATGGATACGTGGAGATCCTTAAAGAAACTCTGACTGAAATAAAAGGCGAAATAGTGACTGACTGTAGTGTTAGCAATGGAGACTGAAAGATGTGAACAGATCTAGGAATATGCAAGAGTGATGTGTAGATTTAGGGAAGGACAGCATATGAGGAGTGAGGAAGACAAGTCTATCAATGACTCTAAAAGGTCTGGTTAGCACAATTGGTTAGAGACTGATGGTCTTCATTACATCAAGGGACCCTGGAGGGCAAACAGGGAAGAGGTAAAAGTTTCTTCAGTTTCATTTCTAACAGTGAAAATAGACACACCTAAATCATTAAAAGATAACAACCAAGTAGAAATTTAGAATTTGGGTTTGAACCATAAAACAATTTTAGTTAGACATACAAATTTCATAGGTATGTAAAATTGTTAGGTGACTTCAGGTAGAGGTGACTGGATGTTGGGACATGTTCTGATTTATTCAAATAATATTCAAGGTACAAGCAGTGTTCAGAGTCTGAGGCTACAGCAATACAGAAGACAGATAATGTCCTCTACCCCAGGAAAACCTATCTAAATGTGGCATTCCACTTGTTGCTTATAAGACGCTAAGTCAAAGAGTGAGGAAAGCAAAAGCAAAAGACCACGAAGTCAACAGGCTTTGAAGGGCAGTGTTCCGAGAGAAATGCTGAAGAACTGCTGTTTTACTAAACACATGAGTTGCACATGGAGGGAAAAAAGATGTGTGAAGACAAACACCAGAATTCCGGTTGCAGCTTTTAAACATTAATTATTATCATTTTAATTGTACACACTCGGGTGTAGTGTGATGTCTACATATTCACACATCATATAATAATCAAATTGAAGTAGTTCACATTTCTATTTCCTTAAAAGTCTAAAAAGTTTTCGGATTAACATGTAATTCTGCGTATTTATGGAGTACATAAATAAGAGTACATGTTTATGGGGTGTGCTATTTCATTATATGTAGCTGAGTATTAATCAAATTGAGATAATTCTCATTTCCATTTTCTGTGTTTAAAGACTTTGAGCTCTTCCTTTTTTCCAGTTATGTGCAACATACGTAGTTTTTTTTTTTTTTTATGAGCTACATTCCCCTGCTCTACTCTGGAACACAAGATCTTGTTCCTTCTATAATCTGTGTTTCGGTATCTGTTATTCAAACTCTCTCTTTTCCTTTATCAATTTCTTTCTCTATTAATCACTATTCTGCCTTGAAGTCAACTATTTATTTTTTGCATCCACATATGATAAAAACATAAGGAAATTGTCTTTCCATATATGATTTATTTCACTACACATACTGTTTTCAAGTTCTACTAATTTTGTAGCAAATGATAGGATATTCCACTGTGTGTGTGTGTGTGTGTGTGTGTGTGTGTGTATGTGTATCATGTTTTTATTTATCCATTCATGCATGAATATCGCAGTCGATTCCATATCTTACCTGTTGTTACAAGTACAGCAACATACATGGCTATGCTGCTGTCTAATTTCATTTTCATTGCATTTATAACCATTTGTAGCTTTTAAGAGTGAAAGAAAATGGGACTGTACTGGACGAGACAGGAATAGGATTGGTGAATCTTAAATGCTAAGAGAACAGAAAATAAATATTGCAAAAACCATGACAAAAACTAAGATTTCAGACAGAAAGGCATAGGAGAAAAGAGCAAATAAGGTAAGAAATAAGAGACATTTAACATTAGAAAAATGGGAGAAAAGAGATTAGTGAGTTTCCACTAAATAGCACAGTGTCTCACCTTATTTAGTCTACAAAAGCATGAAACTTTTTTTGCTTCCATATGACAATGAAAAGAACTTGAGGTATAAAGTAGTGATTAATTTTTTAATATTCTGGTTAGAAAGCAAATCAAGCAGATTGAAAGTACATGTAAATTATTCTGATACTGGAAATGTTATTACTTCTGCTCAGGCAGCTAAACCAAAGGAGAGATATTTCCGGGCAGTGAAATGCAAAAGGGAAGGCTCAAGGAGCAATGCAGACAATCTGAGGAAGTTCTAGCTGCTGGTTCCTACGTTCTGCACAAAACCGCACAAACTTCCCTGAGCATGTCCGTTGGGGAAGGAGCTGGAAACAGGTGTGAGAACAAGAGACAAGGTTTAAATAGTTGCAGTATTGGATGAGGACATTAAAATAAACCCATACCGCCAAAATTTCCTTTTATGTCAACGCTTTTGAGCAAAATCCCTTTCCCAAGCTACCACCTCATCTCTATTCTTTTAAAAGTCAAACTCTTGAAATCTCTTCTCTCTGTTTAATCCCTTCTATTACTCATTCTACCTAGACATCCTATTGTAATTGGCACATAGGTCAGTATTTTGTTAAATCTTCCTACTCTCCACTGATTTTTAAAAATAATAACATAATGGATCTACTTCAGCTGTTTCATGACATCACCCTGACACTGCATTTAAAAATGTTAATCGCTTCATCTTCAAGCATCCTGGCTCTGACCAGATCCTCAATTTCTCTTGCTTTTCAGCTGCTGATTCTTCTCTTCAGTTACTTTGCAGTAATGAAGATGGGAATTTTACTCACAGAGAGATAGTCTAATGGGATGGATGGTCATTTCAGTATGTTGAATTATGTCCTCCTTCCTAAAAATGTCCATGCTCTGAAACCTTTGACCATTTTATGTTAAATGGCAAAAGAGACCTGGCAGTTGTGATTAAGTTGACTGATCTTGATGGGAGATGGGACCCTCGATTACATGCATCTAATCATATCAAACATTCAAAGCAGGGAATATTTCATTGAACTTAGAGAAAGATAAAAGGCAGAAGAGAAAAGAGATCAGTTGCTCAGTGATTGTTGGCTTTGAAGATAAGGGGCAACAAGAGCCAGGGAAGAGGTGACATTTAGAAGTTGAGGTCGGTCCTCCCAAACAGTCATCGAAGAAATGGGACCTCCATTCTACCACTGCATGGAATGAATTCTGCCAACATTTTTCATGAAACTGGAAGCAGATTTTGCCTTAGAGTTACACAAACAAATATAGTACCACTGCACCTTGATTCTGGCACTGAGCACTTTAATCAGAAACTCAAATTTTTTTCCTTAATGTTTTAAATTTTTAAAGTTAAAAAAATCTGACAGTTTTATAATTTAGTTTTGTGGTGTAGTTTTTAATTTTTCTGCTGAAATTGAACCTCTCACCATCTGAAGGTCTCAGGCTGCTCCACGCTGCCCATTTCCCCTATTTTTTTTTTGTTGTTGTTGTTTGTTTTAAAATAACTTGTCAATTTAAATATTAGGATGACTCTTTATGACATCTGTTTTTCTGAATCTGTTTCTTTTCCACTATTCCCCCAACTTTCCTTTGTTGAAATTATTGTCATCACTAAACCTCATTATCCACCTTTGAAATATGCTGTGTAAAAGCCACAACTTTTGACAACTTTTGTGAGAAGCCAGTTTTTTTGCCTCATAAATGTACTCCTTAGACTTTTCAAATTTTCTTGTTTGTATTAGTTAACTACTGATGTTTACCTATTTATTGATGCAATTGAGTTTGAAATTATTTTTATTATGTTTACCTTTTAATTCAGAAATATTTTAAGATTATAGTAGTTATTAATGTTGATATTAACACCAATAATGTAGTGCTTCATAAACCAATTGCTGAATAAAGTATAGTTATGAATATATAAATATAAAATCATCAATGTGATGATTTAAAGTGAGAGAGCCTGCCTTTATTTAAGCCTTATTAGTAAGTTAATTGATCCTTGCATTGTTTCTTGCCATTGTGGAAGAAATGTTTTGCTCTTTTAAATTATTTTTTAGATCTCAGATACAAGTAAAGAAATTACTTTTCTTGATAGTACCTCTAAAATTAGAAAGGTATAGAATTATATAGTAATATTTTTCTTAATAATTCAACAACTCTTGGCAACACACAATTAAAGCTTTCCTGCGAGACTAAAGAGAAAGAATCTCAGTTGTTTCTAAAGAAGCCAACGTATAATGACAAGAATAATTCAAGTAAATTGAGCTGAGTTTTCTGAAGCGAAGAAAAATAAAAGGAAAAATTTTAACAAGGAAATTATTTCCACATTCAATGACACTGTGTTTCTAATCTTGCCTGCTATATAGACATATTTTTAAAAGATTTTTAATTAGAACAGTATTATTTCTTTCTTTTGGTAGAGAAAAAGGGCATTGAATCATAGTCACCACAAAAATACCTTTTTTTCTAAAATAAGCCTAACTGATACCAAATATTACTTTGATTTAGTGTGACTATATGATGCTATCAATACTATATTCTCTTAATATATTGGAACCATTTTGAACAAGGTTAATAAAAATAAGTAGTTTATGTGTTTATATAGATATCTATATTGACATATTTTTATCCTCTGCATTTGTTTTCCTCATATATGCTTATTCTAATCCTGCAGGTCATTTTATATGCTAGCTTTTTACATGCTAGAAGAGAAAATATTGAATCATAGCCCTTGTAACAACTTCTGCATTTACTGTTATAACTGTATCATAGGCTATTTGCTCTTAATTTTACGATACATCTTTACTTTTTCTTTCTTTTTTATATTTTTATTTCTTCTTTCTATATTTAAAATCTTTATAATAATTATGGATATTACATTAAGTCACCTAACATAATTAAGCCACCAGATTTTTTTCTGAATAGATTAAAATAATGTGCTAATATGCTTTTCACAATTGATAGTGATGCTTCAACAGATTATCAACACCTCTTCTCAGAGTGTAATATACTTTGGGAAGAGGTTGCCTGTTGTCCTATAATAATAATTTTCATCTTTTTTAGAAGTTTTAGAAATAGTACCGAAAGGCAACTTCTTTTTTCAAACCACTGTTAATGTTCTTGCATTTGTTTGTTAGGGCCACCCTACATAAAGTACCGCAACTGAATGGCTTGTAGTACAGAAAGGCATTGTATCACAGTTCTGGATGTTACAAGGCTCCAAACAAGTTGCCAAAAGGACCCCAGTTCTTCTGAGGTCATAGGAAAGAATCAGTTCTAGCCACTTTCTCCTACCTCTGGGACTTCCTTGGTGAAATGACTCCCAGATTCAAATGGACTTGCTGTCTATGGTAATGTCTACTGCCCACATCACCTTCTTCTCGTAAGTGCACTAGTCACCTTGGGTGAGAAGCCTATTGTACTCTAGTAAGATCACATTCTAACAAATTTTAAATGCAATGCTTCATATCCACATAAGTTTATATGCTGAGGTGCCAGGTGTTAGGGCCTTGAATTATGAATTCAAGAGGACACCATTTAACCAATACCACTGGCTGCATTCTGGTCAATGAAGTGTAACCAAATGTATGAACTTGCAAAAACCCTTAATAAGGCACAGTTTTGTGCATATTTATAACAGTGCTGATACTGTTAAGTCTTTGGCAAATTGTCATCATTGGGGGGATTATGTCAACTTATTGAGATTAGGCAACACCCAGACAGAGCTTCAAGTGTGTGCGATTGACTTGTGGGCTAGGAAATGACAGAAGAACACCTACGCTGGGTATGGGTGGCTCAATTGGAAGCTTGAATTAAATTTAAAAAAGGGAAGAAAGGAAGGAAGGAAGAAATGAAGGAAGGAAAGAAGGAAAGAAGATTGTTATAGTTTTTCCTGGGAGAGCTCTGGCCTTCCCACTATTTCTAGGCCTCCACTCGCTCCTTCTCCAGTGATTCCTCATTTCTGGCTCAAGCCCCTGTGTTCTGCCCCCTCCAATTACACACCACTTCTTACCAGCATATCGGTATTTTACAACACTGATATACATGCGACTTTATGGAGGATATTACAGATCCAAATCATAACAATATCCCTTACTCATCTTTTTTAGTTTCCTTTTTTGATCCTTCCTCCGTTTTGCTTCTTGAAAGAGAGCTAGTTTCTTAGAATCTGAGGATAAAGAGCAGAGACTGAAGCATGTTGGAACACTGAGCAGGAAGGATGGAACTTGAGTTCCTAAGAGTTTTATATGGTATACTTGCCATCTAGCCCTGTGTTTAAGTCGTTATCTAAGCTTTCTCATACTCTCAGTCAAGCTTGACATTACATTTCCAATATCAGAGAGTATCTTGGTTTTCCATTTACTAACTGTGAACTATTCATATCATCTTGAATACTAAGCATGATTTTCCCAAATATAAAGACAGTAACCATGTCTAACTTCTTGTTGGTATTAAAAACTGTACTGGGTGCATGTATTTGGCCTAGTTCTGACTTACAAGGGTTTGTTGCTGTGGCTATGAAGGTTTTCCTTTAACTCGAATTTTAGTATCAGTGTCTACTTAAAATCTCTTACTATCTATTTTTTAAATTTTACTAAAATATATGTAAAAAGAACAGATTTTACCAACATGCACTGTTACTTATTCATTTAAAAAAAATTCAACAAACCTTTACTCAGCACCTATATATCAAGGAGCTGGCACATCTTTTTGCATCAAGCCCTTGGTTTTATTAAGCAATAGAGTTGAAATGGTGAACAAAGAAAAATAGTTTTTATTCATGCTCTTGCCAACCTTGCACTCAAATTAACTGTTAAAGTTTACAGAAAAGAAGTGATGTTGGTGATGATCCTATTTATGACATCATGTATCTTGGAATGCATTAAATACTGGAAATATGAATATTTGAGAGGAGCCTAACACAATCAATTTGGACCAAGAATTTGGTGACGTGAGAAAGTGTCAGAAATTTTGCCACTCAAAATAAACATGGCTTAATAATACAACTTGTATTATATTTAACCCAGTGCACATTAGTGTGAATTTGGTCTGAATGGCTTTTCAACACCTCCATTTAACACTACTTACAATGATAAAAACATCCAGTGTAATAGGAAGTATCATCTATATCACTATGTGCATATCACAAGATTTTAGTTTTAAAATATGTTTCTGGTATTCCTGATAACAGAAGTTATCATAATTGTGATATTTCTTTAGTGTTCTGTTCCAGATTATAGCCTGTCAATACTGTATATAAATAATTGCACCATTTTTAAAGAGAGTTGCTCTTCTTCGTGAAGTTAAACTCACTGGTTTTGCTACTTGCTTTTACTTCTAGAAGTTTTATCTTGTGTTTTTGTGTTTTCACAGCATGAGTACTATTTTAAAGAAATTACTCTTGTATGTTCTGCTCTGAAATTATAGGAGAAATGAGTTTATCTTTTGAATAGTGTTATTGTAGAAACTGAGAAATAGAAAAATAACTGTCTGGTGATTTAATGGCAAGGTACCAAAAGAATGGACACCTGTGACTTTATTGATGTGTAGGGTCTAAAAGTAAATACAATGTGGTGCAATAATCGAATTGCATGCTCATGTTTATATCATTTTCTGTTTATTAAGGCCAGAATTATTGCCTGGATTGGGTTAAATTCTCACTTACATAGACAACTGTGACGTCAGCTCAAATATGTACAGAATAACCACTCATGTACATACGAGTTATCAGTAGCTTAGCTTTTCTACCAAGATCAAGGGCTTTTAGATAACACAAAATCTGTGTTTAAATATTGTGTCAAAGGACTTCTTAATTATTCCTAGTGACTAGCAATAGATATACTTTTCAAGTTAATCGGTGGATAATATAGATCACATGTTTAAACCACTGTGCCTGATTTTATTACTGTTAACTTTATAATTGCATGATCTGTAGTCAACAATATCAAAAATTTTGTATGCTAATTTCCTGGCCTGCAGATACTTTCAGCTGTGTTTACTTTTCTTTTATTATGAAGAATGTCTAAAATATTTTCTGACATTTTGTGCCTTGTGGGAAAAGTAATAAAAGAATATTAGAGTTTAGATTGTTAGGTATTAATGCAAATGCCAAGTCCTAGTTAAAATTACAATGTTCTACTGAGTCACAGTAACTCTTTTGATCTCCATTAGAAATGAAATCATTTCAGAACCTACTTGCAGTCTACTTGAGTAGGCACCCATGGGTGTCGTTGAGTAATCAAAGCATTTCTAGTTATTGGTTTTTGGAAACACTGCATTAATGTGCTGTAGTACTGAAGGTTCAGTTCATTTCAAACATTTTCATAGTCATGCTGGAATGAATTTAATGCTTTAATTATATGTTTTACTTCATACAAATTAATGTTTTATTCTCATATTTCAAAATATAACAGTATAAATTTGAAGTTTTTACAAATTGATTTTTAAGAGGGATTGAAAGAACAAAAAATCCAGTATCCTCACATAGCATTTTTCTTTTAGAATATTGTCATGTGTAGCTGGAGGCACTTAATTAAGCTTCTTACTGTACTCAATGTGCAAGCATGGTTTGGGAGAGTGGGTATTTGTGAAGCTCTAAATTTCATCTTTGATTTGCTATACTCCAAGGCCAGGGACAGAGAAGAGAAATCTTGTTGGATTCAGACTGGCCTGCATTCAGAGATGCCCCCATCTATTTACTACGTTCAAAATTTGAGAACATTTACTTGCCATTTTCTGAGATATCCTATCTTTCCACAAAGATGATATATAATCAATATCGTGGTCTTTTTGTTTGCTTTTTGAAAGAAGAAAACATTGTATCCTGATTCTCTTATCATAATTACTTACCCTCCATAGGCCTTGCTTTATTTGTCTTTAAAGTGATGACAGAGATAGTAACTTTTTGTTTCAATGTGTTATGCAAGAAATAAGTGATATTATTCATAAGAAATGCCACTTGCAAGTGGAATAAACATTATAAAAGTTATAAAAGTTATTATAATTGCATATTCTATTTGTAGAAAAGTTAAGAGTTTAGTCTAAAAGAGATGGCCTGAATGTTCCTATTTTAACAAGATCATACCAGCTATATGGAAGAAGGGCTGTATAGAAAAGAGATTAATTCAGTGGCACAATGCAAGATTTATATATATATATATAGAGAGAGAGAGAGATAGTCCAAGTGAGTATATACAGAAGATGAATTGATGGGGTTATGTTATTTTTTCAGGTAAGTGTGATGACATTTTATGTGAAACATGTAAGGAAGTTGATAATCCTTTTGTGCTTTGAAAAGTAAATTCATATGATAACAGTAATGTAAAATAAAGGCAGATAATGATCCTATGGTGAGGTAAAATGAGGAAAAAATAATTTTTCCTCATTTTATTGATATGTACGTGTGCAAAATTTAAGGTTTACAATGGAGTTGAGCCTTTTGTGCACATATGTATCTTGTCAAGGTGACAAGGGCTTTCCCATTCTCCTTTTGTCCCTCCCCCTACCCTCCCCTCCCTCCCTTCTCCCCTACCTGACCCCCCTGTTTCACTTTGTTTTTTGTTTTAAGTTCCGTAGGAGTTGTGCTCTGGGACTCTCATATCAGAGAGGCCATTCGATGTTTCACCTTCTGCTTCTGACTCACTAAAACTACTGTGCTTTATCTTTAAGAGCAACATAGAAGAGAGTGAGTAAATGGTACTAATAATAGCTATTTAGGGAAGAGTTAAATGGATCATTTGGCAACTAGTTATTAGAAAATATCTGCAGTGTTAAACAAAGTCTGAGCTTCTACCAAAGAAAGCTTCAACAGAATTTAAGACATACATAGATGGAAAAGCAGTCAGGGAAATATGCAAACTTATTTTTTCAAAATATGAAAAAATGAAGTTCTTAGATTATTTAAAAGATAGTAGAGTATAGAAATGAGCAATTATTAAAAAATCATTAGTTTGGATAGTGGAGGTTTGTGTAAAGAGAAAGTAAGAGGTCAAATCTTAAAGTAAAAATAAAAATGAATACTAGGTATCTTGAAAAAAATAGGAAAGAAAAAACACCACTTCATAACAAACTATTTTGTCTTTTTGCATTATTAAACTTGATTTCTGTTCCTGGAGTCCAGAAACTTGGAATTTTTCCAGAGGTAATTGTTGACACAAATTCTTTGACTCATTTGATTAATACTTATTGAACAACTACTGTGTTTGGTGCTTTTTTCTAAGTTTAGTTATAGCAGTGAACAAAAGCAGTGATGGGATGTGCCTCAAAAAGCCCATATGCAATTAGGCAGGAAAAAAAATTCAGAGTTAACAAATGAATATAATAAAATACAATATATTCCTTAAATAAAATAAAGAAAATTACAATGGGATATGATAGAAAGTAGGAAATTCGAACCTTGGGTGCATGTTATGACATAGATCCACAGTGCCCTCCTCATGCTCACAGATGGAGCCTGGTCAGAAGAGGGCAGGTTTATTGGGGCATGAGCTGAAGGGTTCCCTCAACTCCTGGCTTTTCTTTTCTCCTCTGCATCCTGGCTGCCCTGGACAAGCAGTTTCCTATGCCAGGCCCTTCCTCCATTGCCATTTTTGCTTCAAGTTTTTTTTGTTTGTTTGTTTGTTTGTTTGTTTTACAGTCTGAAAAAATGTCTTGAGTAAACTAAGAGTTCTTATATAGAGGAGTATATTCAACATTGAGCATGATCTAAGACCACGGTGTCCAATGAGGCAGAGGAACTAGGATAATGCTCAAGGAAACCTTTAAAAGACTCAGAAAAGTTTTTATGTCATGTGCCATTGAAGTGTTCATCAGAAGAGACACCAACCAATTCCGGAGACTCTGGGCAGAGTTTTAAAGGAAATTTCTTGTTTGTTTCAGCCAAAATTGGACACTAAAAATAAGAAGAGAACAAATATACTTGAATAAGTATATTTTTAGAAAAATTGGGTTCAGAAGAAAAAAATGATGTAGGGCAAAAAAAAAAAAAAAAGATTTTGAAATGTGAAATCTGACTTGACTTGAGATCCTGAGTCCCAGTAAAGCACCCAGATTTAGGTACAACATGGATATTTCCTCCACTATGCGGAGAAGCTGAGTGCATGAGTACAAACACACATAGCTTAGCAGGTTTGTTGTTATGAAGAAGGAGCTCCATTCTGCTTCTTATTTGTTTTATTTTTATTCTGTGCTTATTATTTTATTTCAGGTAGGAAAAGAAATATTTCAAATGTTCAGGGGTTTCAGCTGATATTTTCAGATTTCCAAATGCATTTAATTTAAGCATCTCCCATGAGTAAAACATTCATTTCAATGTAAATGCCGACATACTGAGACTTTATATTTTTTATTTCAAAGTCTGAAAAAAATGCCTCGAAAAAACTATGAGTTGTATCAGAAAGAATACGTTCATCAGTGAGTAATTTCATGAGTCATTGGTCTCTGCTGTTGCACATCAGAGCATTTTTTAGATTGTATCTAAAGTACTGTTATTGTAATATTCTAGTCATGTTTGTATGCCCACAAGGGCATATACATAATATCCTTAGCATTCAAATGACAACATGAGAAAATTGGATTAGGAAAGAACAATAAATACAAAATTTTCTCTTAAAAACTTCTTAAGGCTACAAGAGTAATTCAGTGGTTAGAACACTTGCCCAGCAAATATAAAGCCCTGAGTTTACCTCCTCAGCACCACATAAGCCTGCCTATAATCCCAACACTTGGGAGGTTGAGGCAGGAGAATTGTGAGCTTGAGACCAGCCTGGAATACATAGTTAGTTCAGGACCAGACTAAACTATACAGAGAAGTCCTGTCTCAAAGAAGGAGAAAAATAGTTCTTCAAAATGTGAATGTGGTCAGTATCCAAGTAAAAATATTTGCTATATTAGAAAAGCATAATCAAAATTTCAGTGTAATTACTCATTTCTTTATCATGGTGTGTGTCTCATGAGTCATTTGGATGATCATAATACCAGTTAGCTTACAAAAATCTGCATATCTAAGTTATAGATTAAGAATTCTTATTTATTTATGTTTACTTTAAAAAAAAAAAACTCTCCTTAGGACTGTGAAGTAGCTTAAAATTTGTCTAGCTACCATTCTTTATTTTGTAAACTCCATGCATACAACATTTTGTATATCAAAATTAAATAAACTATTGCCATATAAAATGTTTGTAAAAGATAAGATTGTTTCAAGCTCTCAAAACCCTTTTCTGTATTTCAGTCATCAACCAAATAAGTGAGACTTCCTCCTTTTTATTCATTCAGTCATCATTTATTCATTCAGAAATGTTCAGTGAGACTTACTGTATCAGAATTGGGTGTGTAAAGAGGAGGCAACAGACACATATGTTGCAATGGACATCTTTTATTAAAAAGACAGTTAAGTAATAATTTCAAGTATAGTGAATACTAACAAATGAAGAAGCAGAGGTTTTGTGGAAGTAAAAATTTAGTTTGCATTGCACAGACCACAAAAAAAAAAACATGGAAACTATCAGATAGAAACATGGACATTGTCCAACTAATCCTTGAATTTAATTTTCAAACATCACTTCTTACAAAACTTGGCTGGCACACACTCTTACATAATTTTGGAGAATGGTGATATCCTGGAAACGTGGTTGTTATATATTAATAACTTAAAGGTTGCAGACAAAAATTTACACTGCTTTTTAAAATAATTACAGCATATTTAGTTCCATCTGATAATGAAACTTTATCTATAGCTGTCCAAACATTTTGTTTCTAGAGATAGTTATGGGTTTCCAAACAAATCAATTCTAATTTTCATGTGGTAAATGTAATGACAACTTGAAAACCAGCCTCCATATGAATAATTTCAGAAGATATATCAGTGTTTCTAATTTGTATTATTTTCATTTGGCAAATAAACATTTTCAATGGAGATGATGAAATCAGTGCAGAGAAGTCTGCTTTTATTTAAAAAGAGAAATGAAAAGCAAGCTTTTTAGCTAGTGGAAAGACAATTGAGCAAATTTTTTTTTTTTAAATCTGGCTCACACCTGAATTGTTTAAAGATGGAGAAGTCCAGAATTCTTCATGTTACTGTTGCTAAATGCATGGATAAAATGATAAAAATCTATTTCATCTTTGCCGGTTAATCTGGGGCCCCACCTCTGCATATTGCATTATGTAAGACATTACTTTTCAGTTTATTCAGAGATGGTCTCAATTTACTGAATTACTGTATAGCTGTTTTGTGGCTTATTTACTAAAAAATAGTTACTGTGTATAAACATTGGGTTAAACTTTTAGTGCATTTCAAAATGTACAGAAAACAATTCTTTTACCTGTCCTGGATTACTAGGTGTTCTCCATCTATTTATTAAGTTTTGTATAAGAGATAGTTTCAGTATTTTAGTTAATTGAAAAATATACCCAGCATATGGATAATTGGGAATAGTAATTGAAATTAAAGAGATTTAACATAAAATACATATTATATTGTCCAGATCAAACAATGTTAGAGCCAACAAGACAGAGAAAAAAGCATAGGCTGGAATTACTAGTTAGGAAGGGAGACCAACAGAAAGCAAATTGTCATGATGAAAAAGGAAATAAAAGCATAAATTCGAACTAAGATGGCAACTCAATAGTTTATTTAACAACTTACTTATCCCACAGCTATTTATTTATTGAAAGTCATCTATATGCTGAGCGCTTTTCATGGAATCTAAAGAAATGAGAATGGAAGTGTATTACAGGACCCAGCCCCTGGCTCTGTCCACTAGATTTCTAGATATCCATAGTCAACCTTCATCATCATAATGAAAACATTGACACATTTCAGAAGAAACATAAAAGGAAGGTTTGGGAGATTTGTGTTGATATACAAAAGTACTAATAGTTGGAAAGAAGAGAGAAAATTGCAGAACCTACTCATGAGATGAAATATTTGAGCAATTTGTGTTTTGGAAATGTGCAGCTGAGAAAAGGTAGGAGAATAATGGAAGCGGCATTCTTAAGACACAGGTCATGGGTCTCTGTATACAAAAGACGCACATAAGTACCCAAAGTATTGGATTAAATTGAACATAACACTGTGACACTAGGAGAAACACTTGGGAATAAAGATGTAGTTCTAATTCCAATAAAAAGAAAAAAAATAAATAATAAAAATATATACAGTATATGGAAGCATAATTGTGTCAGCATTTTCTATAATAATTCTGAGATCTTGAACTGTGCTAGTATGTCAGTATTCCTAAGGACAATTAGCTTCATCCTGGAATCCTACACAGTCAAACCATTAATTAAGCTGGTAGAGAGAATAAGCATGGGAGATACTGTGCAAGCTCAAAAAAAGGTGCTTCTCACGGGAAGGGAATTCTCAGGAAGCGACTGTCCTGTGTCCTCAGAAATAAGGGGCAGCAAACCAAAAATGAGAAAAAATGAGTGGCAAAATAAAGAAAGATAAAATTCCAGGCAGGACAGAAAAGAAGGAGACCTTCATGGTGTTATCAAACAGAGAGCAAAGTGATTGCTGTGTTCCAAGCAGAGAAAGAGCCAGCCCAGGTTTTCGTGTGTTCCTGATTGGCGGGCTCAACAGTTTGAACCTTTCCACATAACAGCCTTTCCTCCCAAAAGAGCAGAGCAGCATAGTGAAAGAGAGTGCACCTCAGCTATTTTGACATACTGTATTTTCAGTTAATGAGAGATTTCAGTATACTTATGTCCCTGAGAATTCCATGACCTTGGAGAGAAAATCAATGTCCAGCAAAGGACGGGTGCTGTTCTAGATGGTGTGGTCAATTAAAGACAGAAACAAAGAGGGTGTGCAATTTAAAGTTTTCAGTCTGCGATCTCTTGGATAAGCAAAATACTCCAGCAACATAGGTGCTACAGATTAGATCTGAAATGTCCTCCAAAGGCTCCTGAATGAAAGGCTTGATCCCCAGCGTGGTCCTACTGAGAAGCACTGGAACTCTTAGGAGGAGGGGCCTAGTGGGAAGTCTTGGGATCCCTGTGGAGGCATGACCTAACAGGAGAGAGGGGATTAAGGCCTTTGCCCCTTGATCTCTCTTTTGCTTTCAGGCCACACTGACTCCTGCACTCACTGCATTGATGTGCTGCCTGAGCAGCTAACAGGATAAAAGAGTCTGACTACACAAACTCACCAGCAAAGTAAATATTTAGTCAAAATCAGATATATTGTAATGATGATTTGAAGATATCTCTGGTAGAAAGGTAAAAATGACCAAACTATTAAGCATCTATAGCTACAATAATCTGATAAGGAACACAA
This sequence comes from Ctenodactylus gundi, assembly GCA_004027205.1. NCBI lineage: Eukaryota > Metazoa > Chordata > Mammalia > Rodentia > Ctenodactylidae > Ctenodactylus > Ctenodactylus gundi. Next base: position 537,596 of record PVKB01000774.1, read on the forward strand.
ATTATAAAAGGTACAAATTACTTCATTAAGAAACATTTTGAAAAAAGGAAGAAAAGTGTGAAGTTTGTGGAAGGGGATCTCAGTTGTTACTGAAAACTTTATAATACTGGCTATTAAATTCAGTGCTTTTCTAATGCGAGGAAAGAGTGTACCACTGAACTATATCCTCAGCCATTCTTACTGTTTATTTTAAGATAGGTTTTAGTTAAATTGCTAGGCTGGCCTAGAACTTGTGATTTTCTTGCGTCAGCCTCCCAAGTACCTGGAATTATAGTTATGTGCTACCAAGCCTAGTATTATTTCACATTTATTGATGAAATTTGTAAATAATGTTGTGTACCTTATTGAGGGATAAAATACACATCTGAGAAGTTTTAAGTATTTTTTCAAAAAACTAAGAGAATTTGTTGCTAGTAGACCAAGTTAAATATATAAGATACTTAATTCATCAAAAATACATAAGAATTATAAACTTGATGTCCCTAACGATGGAACATCACAGTATGATATGTGATCTAGGAATATAGCATGTAATTAAATTAAAAAATTGCAATCAGAGAAGCATTGCCTTTTATTCACAGCAAAATACTTTCCTTAGTTTGAACACAATTATCACATATTTTTTGTCACTTTTGAAGTCATCTTTCATAAGTGTCCATAGTTATGCAGTTGTGGCTGACTTGATATCCTGAATTGACTCTCAACTTGTTCCTTACATCATGACTTTGGGGAAAAGCCAGAAGTCACGGAGTGCCTGATCTCATGGCAAAAGTGGATGAGGGCACACTTAACAGTGGCATTCACTGTATTTTTTAAAATCACATTTCTTATATAACTACTTCAGAAAGAGGCAAGAATTGGTGGTGTAACTATGTCAGATGCAAGATGTAGAATTCTGTAGAAAATTAATGCCAATGTTTACTGTAATACTTTTTAAACATTTACTGTCTTTTTCTAGCATCCCTGCACACACAGGAAAAGCAGATATATTTAAAAGGAGAAATAGACGTTTCTACAATAACAGTAGATACTTCACTTTCTCATTTTAAACGAGAGCAACTAGACAGAATGGAAGCTTGACCGACACTCAAAAATTACCTAGATCTAGCAAACGTTTGTAGAACACTGTAACCAACAGCAGAAATAACAGCAGAAATTATATTCTTTTCAAGTATCCATGGAATATTATCCAAGAGATAACACGTGGCAGACCATAAAATAAACTTTAATAAATTAAAAAATATATAAGCAATATAAAGTCTGGTCACTGACACCAATGGCATTAATTTAAATCACTAATATAAAAATGAACTATGGGAATATTAAATAAAATGCCACTAAATAATTAATAAGTTAAAGAAGACATTTAGAGCCAAAATAGTAACACTTGGAGATGGATGAAAATGAAAACACAATGTTTAACAATATATTGAAACTTATGGGATGCAGTGAAAGTAGTACCTAGTGGGGGATTTACAGCTCTAAATATAAATGCTAAAAAAAGAAAAAAAATGTGAAATTGACAACATAAGAAATAAAGAAAGAATAAACCCAAATGAATCAGAAAGAAGCAAATGATGAAAATTAAAAAGGAAATTAAAGATAATAAAAATTTATTAGAAATAATAAAACAAGATCTTTTCTTTGAAAGTCAATAAAATTGTTAACAACGTATTGGAATTATAGCCAAGAATATTAAGCAAAGAAAAGAGTTAGGTGTCCTCTAGATTTGATGTTGAGAGTATATCTCAGTAGTATATCAAATGCAAGGCACTAGATTCAATTGCCAGGAGATAGATGCACACACAATGCACGTGCACATGCACATACACACCATTCAGCTCAAGTTTCAATAAATAAAACTACCCAGAAATAAAATCACAACTTGTAAAAAACATGGTCTTGAATATAAAAATCACATAGAATTCACCATCCATTAGAGGTGGTGAACTCGTTTAACAAGATTGTAGCATACAAAAGCAATGAACAAAAAAAGTGAATGATTTGCTCATTGAAACCATCATTGTTGAACAACTAAATATTTATGTAAATACTTATCTAAATAGAAAAAGAGCCCATGGGTTCATGAGTAGAAAGATGGTACTTTTGCTGAGCATTTAGCAGTATTCACCACCTGACCTGCTGATTGAAAGCAGTCCTTACCACAACCCAAACTCCCTTTGTTCTACAAATCGTCAAGCTGATCCTAAAATTCTTGTGGACATGTAAGAGGCCTGAAAGGTTAAACTAACCTTGAAAAAGAAGTACTAATTTGGAAGACTTACACTTCTCAATTTCAAACCTTATACTACAAAGCAACAGTAACCAAAAATGTGTGAGAATGGCAAAGGTTGGTTTAAAATGTATATACATATGAAATTCACTAGTAAAAGTAAGTATACAGCACAACTCAGAAGTCTTTTTATCTTAATAGTGATAAAAGGATCACAATAGAAATTAGAATCCAGAAAGAAAGTAATGCATTAGGATTAATTGATTTTGAACAAAATTGCCAGCCAGTATGGTTCTGTGTGGGATAACCTAGTCTTTTCACACACTAGAACCATGGGATTTGGGAATTAGTGAGTGTCTATGTCCACCCCTTTTTCCAAGGTTCACCCCTTTCCTCTCTGATCATTGCCTCTCTGCCCTGCCATTCATATTGGGGCCTTTTCATGTTATTATTTTTGTGCATTTCATAAGAGAGACACCCATCTCTAGTCAATGTTTTGTGCTTAGTCCATTTCACTGAAAATGGGGCCACCTGGAGTAAATTTTAGTCTTTATAGTAGTTCACTGATTTCTCATAGCGGTTAACATACTAGTCCCTTTATTATAAGAGATACCATTTTTCTATGATTGTTTTGACTACTATTATTACTTCAGCTGCTTCTTTGTGAATGACCGTAAGTACATTGAAAAGAAAATTACGAATTAGAGAAATACTGAAAAGCTTACTTTCGCCGCTTTCCCTTATAATTAATGCCATTGGGACTATAAATCTCTGTACTGTACATCTTTTATCACTTTACAGAAACTGATGGGAGAGAAATTGCTGCCTAAAACTTTGTCATCATTGAAATTTTGAAGATGGTAATTTTTATTTAGAAAAAAATTGAATCAAGTTTTGATTGGGAAATGTCAGTTCCTGATATTTTTATAAAAAGCTGAAGATTTAGACTAAGAGATCTAAATAACAAAAGCTAAGTACAAAAACTCCAGGGAAATTTTAATACTGTGATTAGTTCAGGAAAAATGATAGAACACTGATATATTGTGTGAACTTGGGACACTTTCCTGAACACCTTACTTATAGTAACTCATTAATTCTTACCATAACCACATGAATTACATCTTATTGTTACCGCCCATATTCAGAAGCGGTACTGAGTGATTAAACAACCTTTTCATTGTAGATTATAGCCTTGAGCAAAACTCAGAGTGCCATCATTTTAATTTGTAAAAGCGCTTTTGAAATATTTTATTCAGAACTTCTTTTAATATTTCACATAAGGAAGAGATACTTTTTAGGATTCCTGTGTTAAACCTAGAGTAAATCTTACTGCTTGTGTTACCTGATGTCCATTTTCAGGAACTCTCAATTTGATCAAGATTAATCTGCTGGAGTTTGTAAGAGATTTCAAAGTAAGAATAGACTTATTGAGACAGTAAAGCTCTTGAGGGGAGGTCAAGGGGGGTCTCAAGTGAGAGGCCTGTGAGGTTGAAGGACTGAAGCCCTGTAGAAAACTTTTTGTCTGCTCAGCTACCTGCAGGGCATTTTCTGAGGCTAAGGAGATGGGGGCTCAGAGATGGTGGCGGAGGGGTAGGGCATATGAAGGGAGAGGTAGTGTCTTTACTTTAGTACATTTCCAGGAAGATGAGAGTTGGGGAAGGTTGGCTGGTTTGGCCATTTCTTCTTTATTGTTTCCCCGAGGGACTAGGACCTTGACATGGACTCTGGGGCTCTTGATTGCCCTCTGCTGCCGTGGCTGCTGGGATACCCTGTTCTAGTCCAGCCTATCCATCTAACCTATCCTCCTATCTGTGTTTTAAGAAGAAAATGCTGTGGAAAAGCAGGCTGTACTTTTGCTAGCTATATGTATCTTGGCATCCATTGGATAAATCCTTGGCATATTTGCCATGGTAAAATAATATTAATGTATTATGGATGGCCCAAGCACACAAGGACAAGAATACTTGATGACAGAAGTTACAATACATAAATGCCAGCAAAATCAGTGGAAATGCAATGGGGAAGGATTACTGTTTTGGAAATGTTGGGTTTCTTCACTTTGTAAAAATTTCACCAAAGAGACATTACTAAGAACTGTGCTTGTTCCTATCAAAACTTTGATAAAGATGAGAAATTGGAAGCACTTTAAAACAGTAATGCAGAGTGGACTTGAAAACTGGGACTGTTATTTGAGGGCATTCTTTAGGAGTAGATATCCTATCCTCAAATTTCCCAGCCTCAAAAAAAAAAAAAAAAAAAAAAAAAAACCATGTGTTTTCCCTTCTCTTACTCCAGCAGAAGCTGGAGGTTACGTAAGAGAGACTCTGCATTCTGGGATCCTATGTAAAGACAAAAGTGAAAGTGAGGGAATTTATCAAAAAAAAAAAAAAAAAGAGGGTTGGAGTTGAAGTCAGCCTAATGAACACACCGGTTGTTCTCCTGGATGTGACTGTTAAGCTTATGTTGTCTATACTGCAGAACAGATGCTTCCTCTAGATGTAAACTCAACGCCTGAGAAGAAGGGATGTAAAGACGTACTGATAAGGGAGAAGCACAGCGCAATGTCTGTCTCCACCTGCTTGCAACTCCGGAGCCCTGCTGTTGACAAGCAGTAGTATGTCTGAACATTTAGATTCACAGATGTTTCTAGTCAGCTTTCAATGACTTGTTCTTAAAATGAATAGGTGATCATGTTCACAAAACATTTGGAGAAAGCACCCAGTAAGTACATAACTAGTTGTTTAGCAAACAATGAAAGAGAAAAAATAAAATTAGGTAAAAGCTGTACAGACAAAAAAAATCAAAATTCTAGCTGGATGTAGTGGTTCATACCTTTAATCTGAGCACTTTAAGAGACTGAGACAGAAAGACTGCAAGTTGGAACCAGCCTAGGAAACGAGTGACGTAGGAAGACCCAGTCTCAAAAAAAAAAAGGAAAGAAAAGAAAAAGAAAAAAAAAGAATAGTTACAAGAATTAGCTCAGTGCAAAAGCCCTGGGTTTAATTTTTACTGACATCCAAAAAAAAAAAAAAAACCCAAAAAAACAAATAATACTCCATGGTTGGCTGGGGTCAACATAGAAACATCACAGCAGAGGAGCCAATCAGAGGAAATCTGTCTACCTCATGGCAGCCCCAAATGGAAAGGGCTAGAAAAAAAGTCAGAGAGAGAGGAAGGGGCTGGGGACAAATGGCCTTCTTTCTCTAACTGGACTCTACCTCCTAACACTCCATTCACCTATGAACTCATCCATGAATGAAGTTAGTGCTCTGTGATCTAAATACCTCTCTAGACCCCAACTCTGAACACTGCTTTGGGAATCTCACCCTTACTGCATGAGTCTTTGGGGGACCTTTTATATTTAAATCATAAAATGAGTAAAATAAAATTATCAAAGAAAAAATATAATTTTCAGAAATGAAGTATGTGGTTTCAAGATACAAAGAATTAAATGAGAGCTAGTATAATGACTTGAAAAATTCCCATTGTGATACAGTATTATAGAACTTATCAGAACTCTAGGGCTAAGGGAAGATTTCAGAAGGATCCTGGACCTGTAGATGTGGGACAGAGTGACCAATGACATATAAAAACTAATCAGCAATTGGATTTCTCAACAACACCACTGAAAACCAGAGAAAAATGAGGAAGTTCTTCAAAATTCTTTGGGAAATTAATTTTAACCTAAAATTGCATATTCAATGAAACTATAAATTTTATGTGAAAGTAAATTTAAACATTTTTAAACATGTAATATTTCAAAAAACCTTGCTCTCTGTTCTATTTGTTCATAATTGGTGGAATTTTAAGGTTAAACTAAAGACTGAGATTATTTTAATTAATAATTAATAATAATTATTTTAATAATTAAAAGAGCTAAGCAAGAAGATAACAAAAATATGGCATTTATCAAGGCTTGGCTTCTTCCTTTTAGGTAGTAAAGTCTATATAAAAATAAATATAATTGTATTTTTCATGTGATTCAGCAATGACTAGTACTTATGTGATGATATAAAGCAAACATTGAATATTGCTTTAGCAATAAATTTTTTGTTATATCTTTAATGTATATATATATTCAGATGTGTAATAGAGAAGATAGAGTTGTAAAACAGCTAAGTGCTGGTCTTACAAGAAACCAATGGATAATGTTTTAAGATAAAAATGAACTGAAATTAGGGATTTAAGGGTATCATTTCAAATAAAAGACTATTTTCAGACCATTTTTTGAGTTTGTTTTTGAGACAGGGTCTCACTCAGTTGTTAAGTTGCTCTGGCTTGACTTGAGTTTGCAATCCTCCTGCTTCAGCTTTCCAGAATGCTGGAATTTTTCTTAGAGTGCTGGGATTACAGCCTCATAACATCAGGCCTGTTGAAATTTTTTGTCATTGTTTGAAAGAATAGCTTTATGTTTAGGATGACTATGATTAGGATGAGTAAAGTAAAGGACATCATTGCAAGAATCAAATATTGCAGGCCATGGGAAAATGCATGCCTCAGGACTGTGGTAAGCTAGTACCACAAGCGGAGTGTCTTAAAACAATGAGTTTTTTCTGTCAGAGCTCTGGAGGCAAGACATTCTAAAGCATGCTGTTAAATTGGCTGCCTTCTCTTTGAAGCCTCCAGGGGAGGAGCCTATATGTCCAGTTACATTTGCTGGGGATGGTCCTTGTCTTGGGCATTTCTTAGCTTGTAGTTGCATCCTTTCAGTCTCTTGATTCTGTTGTCAAGTGTAGTTCTTTCTATGTGTCAATTTCTGAGTCTTCTCTTATTATTACAGACTTCAGTTGTATTAGATTATGGGTCCAGTCTATTAATTACACATTAATTAATTATCTCTCCATTGAATATTATTTCTGAATATGGTCAGATTTTGAGGCACTGGAATTTAAACTTCAGATGTAGAGAGACACAATTCTACCCATAACAAAGCATAATGGCAATGGTGAGTCCCTAGAGTCCACAAGCCTTGGAGTCTAAATCCGACAAACAATTGTCATTTTATAATTAGAATTTCTCTCTTTTGTCACTCCTATTAGTAACCCAAGCATAACTTTACCACTCTATTATAGAACAGCTAATTGAGTTTTTGCAGTTGGTATCTTTGAAGTATTTATATGATCAGTTTAACAACATAATTTAAATAGATTCATGTGTCATTATTTTTTTTTCAGGCCAGTCCACAAATGCATGTTTAGATATGTACAGAGCTTGTTAATCCTGTGAAAAAGGGGCTGCATGGATGTGAAGTGTGTTATGATTGAGGAGTACGTGGTGACTAAATTACCAACTCCTACCTTTCATTGAGGAGATGAAGCCGGTTTCTCAGGTTCCGTATGTGGCCAGGATAACATCTATTGCACCCCCTCCATTCTTAGCACATGGAACCCTCATATCTGTACTGGATGTGCCCCCTTAGGTCTGAGCAGGTTGAGAAGGTACTTTTCACATGACACTTGTCTTATTCAGTATTGACGAGGTTCATAGTCAATACATGCCTTCTCAGCAGAAAGTGGATATGTTAGGATATATTGTAGCAATTGCATATATAACCTAGCAATCTACTTTTAGTAGAAAGGAGTATAACCTTCAGCCAATCATTGTCAAATGTAAATATTTAACTTGTCTGTTATAGCAAGTTTCAAGAGTTGATGTTCAGTTGAAAGCCTTAAATAGAATTTTATTGATTGCTATCTTCCATTTACACAGCGCTGGTAACTGATTGTCCACCTCCTTTTCCTAATAAGTTTTGAGAAGGAAAGAGCGACCTCCTTTCAACTATCACGACAAGAGTAAAATAAGAAATTCTGTCATAGTATATATAATTGATAAAAATGCTTGTCATCGACGTTATTTGTATTAGATAGGAAGTTGCCAAAATTACCATCCAGATTTTTTCTGTGTAGAGTGTTTTCTAAATTACAGAAGCTAGAATAATTTATTACATTGAGATTTGGGCATTAGAAGTAATTTGACCCGTAAAATAAAAATAAAGCAATTTTCTTAGCACTTAAATTAAGATTGATGTTCTATAATAAGATTATTTGCAGAAAGAAAGCTGGTACTTCAAATGAATTGACTTGATTTTACTGGTTGTTGAAATACTGGCTGGGCTTCATGAAATCCTTAGTCCTTGGGTTCTCTTAAGTTAGCCATCTGAAGCTACTGCTTCTGTATATTCAAATGATAAAAAAGTTAATAAAGATATAAAACTGTTAAGAATCATCTGTCTTCCCCATCCATGTTGTTTCTTCTACCTCAGATTTATTCTCAAAAGAGTTTATATTTCTCGCATTTTTTATGTATACATATATACATATCCAACGTACTACAATAGAAACTGTCCTCCTAGAACTCATGGCTTTTACATTTGAAGATTTATTTTCATTTGTCACTCAGAGTTCATCTATTCTCTTAGATATGTATTTTTCATGTGTATTTGAACATTCTAAACATAAACTCTATTCTTGATAATGACAGCTTAGTCACTGAGTCACAGAAAGCTATTATTTCTTCAATTTTTCAATAGTGAGTAGGTTCTTAGGTTCTGGGAACGTGAAAATTTAACGTCTAAGTACTATATCCTGCTTTTCTATCCTTAAATTACTTTCTTTTTTAATAGAAATTGACCAGTGATGTGTACTACTGACTTTTGAGAATCTATATATGTATAATCCATTAAGTGATTATATAGGACATTGGCCAGAAAAGCTATTGTGAAATGTCTTTAAACTCCATCAATTTTCGTTTTAAGATCTTAAGAGTCAAATTGGTAAGTCAAATTCTTGATTCTGAGCTGCAGATTTACAGGTTACAGATTTAGGAAGGCATATGTTCCAGGAAATAAATAGACTATTAAATTATATATATATATATATATATATATATATATATATATATATATATATAATCTCTCTCTCTCTCTCTCTCTCTCTTTCTCTCTCTCTCTCTGTGTGTGTGTCTTTAGACAGAGTCTTGCTGTGCAGTCAGGTGAGTTCAGCTCAGACTGGCCTTGAAATCACAGAAATCTTCCTGTCCCAGCTTCTGGTATGCTTAGATTACAGGCATGTGCCACCACCTCTGGCTTATGGGTGATGACGAATTGAATCCAGGGCCTTGTGCTTTCTAGGCAAGCACTCTAATCGCTGAAACATGCCTTCATTTCCAATTCCCTAGGCATAAGAGTAAGTGATGAGAAGCATCCTAATCATTGATATTAATTAATGGAGTCATAATTTCATTGTAGAAGTTTTAACAGTGTAAAGTATAATCTCTTTTTGTCAAATAATTATATTTCACACAAAAACAAATCATTGTTTGATTTAGAAGATTTTTGTTTAGAACAAACCAAACATCTTTTCTTGAAATACAGACTTAAATCAGGAGTTAATCTTTCACAAAGATTTTTTACAATATATTTTCACTGTAAATAAAATTTCACAAATAATTTCACATAAGAATTAAAATCTACCTAAGTATTATATATATATATATATATATATATATATATATATATATATATTAACTTAAATATTATAAATAAGAATTCTAGGTGATTCCTTCAGATGATATTGTTTCTAACAAAATCCTGAGTGCCTGCTATGAACCAGTAAGTTCTGTGTTAGTGAAACTTGATTTTATCTTCACATAGTAGATAGCTTACAAGGGATAAATTTTGCAAGAGGTTATGCAGGATCTGTGGCAACAAGAGGTGAGGCCTGCCTCTGTAGTCTTCGCATTTTCTCTGACACAGAAAACTGCTAGGATTAGAAAATACTTTCTTTGTTGGAGAGGTCAGTGTAGGTTATTTTTAATTAAAATGCAAACATTTTCATTTTAAGGCCACAATGTATTTTCTTTGGTTCACATAAGCTAAGTATAAACAGAATGAGTTGGGAATTCTGTGTATGTGTGTGCTTGTGGGGTTTCATGCTTGTATATGAGTGTGTCTGTGTGTATACATATGTATCCTTGTGTGTGTGTGTGTGTGTGTGTGTGTGTGTGTGTGTGTGTGTAAGCCTATTTTGGATATAAAACAGAGCCTATACATACAGGGTAGAGCAGTGGTATATGAGAAGGTGAAAGAATGTTAAGACAAACCTTACCAAACTTTACAAACTTTACCAACTCTCTGCCCGGGGTTAGTCTTATTTTACACCATCCTCTGCAGTCTATTTGCTAAAAACCCAGTGCCCCTAAGTGCCTCTGAGTCATTCAAGCCTGTGAATACCATGGATGGGGGAGAAAACCTTGACAATTTGCCCATCCAGATTTCCGTTCTCTGAGAGGTTTTTCCCTGGCTATGCAATGGGGTAGGTGATCTGGTAAAAATGTGTGCTTGTTTATTGGTGGAAACTACTCACTAACTGCTTAAATACATAATATCTTGACTCAAGAGCAGGGTGTTTCTTACTTTCTGTAACAGAGATCCTTTGGACAGGAGGTCTTCCAGTGTTCCTAAAATGACACCAAAATGCCTTTGAGCAATTCCAGGGCCAACTTTGCACAAATGTGTCTAAAGGCCTCTTGGATTCTATCCTTGCATATTCCCATCCACAGGCACCAAACACCTCATAACACTAAAGTCAAAAGGGAAAAGTAGATCTATAATAAATTACATTTCCAGCATGCAACTTATTTTATTTTCCCCTGGCATATAGTAGGCACCTTGCAAATATTCTTGATATATATTATAAATCTAAAAAGGTTCTTTGATAGAGTCAGTGAAACTTTAACATTTTTCTTGCAGGAATTGATGATGAAAAGTTTGAAAGTTATTGTTTCATGATTTTTTTTTCCTGATTGGAGAACTGTTGAGAATAGTATTTAGATTAGGAAAAAAAGTTGTCAGGAGAATCTTAGGAAGATTAAAAGCATTTACTGAAGTTATTCATTTTTATAAATTCATGGGTTGTTTTTCCTCATTTAATTCTGAAAAGTGTTCCAAAGCTGACTGAATCTATCATATGAATCACAGCTGGCCATGATGGTGTTTCCTTACAGGTGGAGTGGAGGTCTGCCTATCAGTGTTGGCTCATGCCAAACCTTTTCTGCCTACCTCCTAGTACCACCTCCTGCCTCAATTTCTCCACCACCTCCATTGGACCATTTGTAATCATAGAACCCAGGCCTGCAAATGTCCAAAGTAGCAGTAAGAAAATTCTGTCGTTACCAATGAAGAAAATTTCCTGTTGGTGGTAGATCTTGGGAGTTGACTAAGCTCTCTCTCACAGATAGAAAGTCCATGACTTGAGGAGGAGGAGCTTTGAATGTGAATGAGTCACCTAGTTAGATAATTGATTCATAGTTCCCTAGGAAAATTTTTACTTGTCTGTTTTAAGCATCTTACATAGATGAGCTGGGAGTGAATGGAAAAAAGGTTTCTGAGGGCAAATAGTCATTAGAAAACCCATTTTTTTTCTTTCTGGAGCAAGGACAATATGCAGTTTTACCTTCATTACCTCAAATCAAACAATGACATGTATTAGCCACAGTAGGGTGTTACTGCAGCAGCACAAATATCAGTGGAGAGTAGAGGGGAGGAGGTGCCTTTTAGAATGCAGAAAAATAGTTCTGTGTATCTCAAATGCCCCCGAAAAACATTTCTAGATTTTAATATGATAATATTCACAAAAGTTAAGTCTCAGGAAAATATGCTTAATATAATCAATATCCATAAACTTTTGTATTTTAATATCCATAAGTCTTTTGCTTTCTGTTCATAGTGGTGGGAAGGTGCACTACACTTAACTTTAATAAAAATAAAATTCATTTAAAGATTCAAGCAAGTAATTTTAAAAATTCTCTTTTGAAGTGCATTGAGTTTTCTGAAGAAATGGGGAAAATAAAGTTGTAGAGGATAAAGATAGAATAAGTTATTATATGATATTTCTCTTTCTTCTGTTTTACCTGTGTATTTTCTTCAATTTTCAAGAAACAGTAAATTTCTGCATCTGAAATGGGATGCAAAGCTTTGTTTATATATATTTCTTAGTTATGAAATGTAATTGCTACAGCCTTATGTCATACTGCTGACAAGTTTGCATGCTTAACAGAGGCCTTGAGGAAACTAAGGATGGTGTCAACCAACTTGTTTATTTTGAGTAACTTGGCCACAGGCATAGACTAAATTGCCTTTTAGCCACACTGTTTGTACTCATTGTACTTGTGGAAGCATCATAATTCCTAAATTTGAAGAAAAGGAATAGGAAAGTTGGAATAGACAAAGGACCCAAATGGTCTTACAGAACTTCAGAGATCAGGTTGCAGGTTGATTTCCAGTGGTTTTAAAGAGAGAAGATGAGCTGTGGTTTATTGGCCCATTTTGAAGTCCAAATTCCAGTTCATTTGCAGTTTGATGGCTTTTCCACAGTGGGTGACTAACTCAGCAGTCTTTTCCCAAGAGATTGTCAGGGGTTTTCCTATGTAAACTTACCTTTTCCTAGTAAAGTAACAATGATGAAGATTTTAAAACTGTAAAATTTAAGTTTACATAAAGAAGAAATTGGTTTCATGTTAACACCAAGCATTGGAAAATAGAGGCCGGAGAAACTGGTAAATTTCAGTTGGTGAAATTATAACTAAATGATTGTATCAGGGAAAAAAATATTAGTTGAGTTACTTAGGAAGCTGCATGAACATTTTGTATATCATCTATTTCTTTTAAAACTAAATGTTAGTTGAACTAAAAATTTTAAATACAGAAATGTTCTCTTTGTTTTTGAAATAAAATTTGTTACAACTCTTCTTTAAATTATAAATTTTAAAAATGCTTAGCTCACAGCATTTACTTACTGTCAATGAGTTGTCTAATGTTTCTTAGGCTATTTTTTTTATTATACAAATTTCGGGTCCTGTTTTCACTTTCCATTTTTTGTGAATTATTAGTTTTATATACTAAAATAAACTTTTTTCTGCAAATTTTTTTATGGTCAAGCTGTTAGGTCAAATAAGGAGCCCAGCAGGACCCAAAAATATGACCAGTATCAAAAAAATCTGAAATGAGAATTTATTGCCTCCATGACCCCTTGCGTGGTTAACAGGATGTCAGGCATTGGGCAAAAAGGGGTTAGAAAAAAGGAGGACAAGAACAGGAACAAAAGGGACAATACGGCAAAGAGAGATAATGGCACAAAATACCTGATTATGGGGTGAACGGAATTTTTATGTAGTGTGGTTGGATTAGCCACGATGAGCATCAGGGATTGGGCTCTTGAGCTGGTATGTGGATTGAGAATGGACAGTAGAGGATACAACAGAGTTCCTGGTAGGTTAGAAAAACAGGAAGGTGGGCTTTGGGTGAAGGTAGACAGGTCCTCATTGGAGGTCAGGGTTACCATCATTGGTTGGCCCACTCCAGGGATCTGAAAAGTTGTTATGTCAGGGCAAGCTTTGTGTGTGTGAAAATGTTGATATTTAAGACAGGAGATACGGTACTGGAACCCCATGCAAATATATATTGAAAAGCCTTCATTTTTTGGAAGCAGTGATATAGAGAAGAAAGACCACGAGTTCATTCAATGTTGACAATATCAGTCTTTGTCCTTAAAAGGTTCAGAGGTCTAGATGATAAAATGTGACATATGTAATCACCCTAGGAGAACGGGTAGAATGTGGGGAAAGTGAGCTACAGAGAACCTGGGTGCAAATCTTGGTATGAGCGACTGCCATACCTTGCATGGCATTTCAGAAAAACAAAAACCCAGAAAACCCATAACAATGACCGATATGGATTTAATTTCATTTTGGCCTCTATGATTATTCATAAAACTTTAACTATTCGCTACCCTAAATACTGCTTACAAAGTTAATTTATTTTAACAGTGAAAACAAAAAAAATTCAATGCAAAAGTTTACACAGTAATGGCAACAGGTTTTCAGAAGATTTTTAAAATTTATATTGATATTATATCATGTGTCCCAGACATACAGGTTTTACAGTTTTGACTTTTTTTAGGAAGAATTGGAGAAAATTGTTATTATTTTTTAATCTATTTTACTACACACAGATCTCATATCTACCTGAGTACCAGAGTTTCAAACTATAAAGGTGGAGCAAAATAACGAATAAGAATCCTGGGGCAGAAATGAGGACTCCTTAAGAATTAAAATATTCCTGATTCTCAGAAATCAAATTGCAGTCTACCCATATTTATAAAAAAGAAGTTTGTGGGATGATAAATTACAAGTGTTTATAGAAGTAGAAATATATAAGAAAGACTATTAACCCGCCTCACTAAATATCAGTTACTGACATATTTTCTCTTATCCTGCATCACCCAGATCTCCAGGGAGACATTATCCATTGTGTTTATTGAAACTGAGTTCTTTTTAACTTTCACTGAAGAAGTGATTTTTTAAAAACAAATTATTTACCAAATTCTTTCACCTTTCTTTCTATTCTCTAATCACAGCACTTGTGAGATTTCCAATTCTGTTTTATGCTTTTTACATCTACTTGTATCTTTTTAAAGTTCCTTTCCCCCAGAAATATTGGATAACAGATTTTGTCAGTTTTGTAAGTACATCTTGGTGACATGCTTCAGAAAATTTGGGGACTTTCTTCTCATTCTCACTTTTTTCTTCCATATTAAGTTTCTATGGGACCTAGCATCACTCATTTTTATATATGAATCTCCTCTTCAGCTGCAGGAAGGCAAGTCACAGTGTCTTTTCTAGCTTCAAAATGCCTAGGTTCATTATCTCCTATCATTTTCATGATGTGATTTTTCAAAAATGGTCCTGTGTTTTCTAAAATCTTCTCTTGTCATTCTACTTTCATTTATTGAATTCTGTGACTGTTTACCTGTTCTGCTACATATAGAGATATAGCTTAGAAATGGGCATTAGTTTGGTAAATGTCAAATTAAGTGTCAAGGTAAGGGTTAAGGTTTCATAGATTCCAGGCCATCTGACCACCCCCAGTTCTCTCAGCTGTTGCTCTACTCTACCACGTGTGTGCTCTGGCTCTGCTACTGTCCTCACTGAGTTCTTGGTGTCCGTCGCAGAGGTTCTCTCAACCTCTGAGTGATAACATTGCCTTTATCCTTCCCTTAACTTCTGCTCACATGTTGCATACCACATGTAGGTCTTTCTGTTTTCAGCTCGTGGATGTTGCAGCTCATGTTGACATCTTGTTGCAAATGTTGCATGTGTATCTTGGTTTTGTGATCCTAGGTAGGTTTTTTTTTTTTTTTTTTTTTTTTTTTTTTTTTTTTTTTTTTTTTTTTTTTTGACAAGGGTCGTTGAAGGTGTGTGGCAAGGAGGGTATTCACATAAAGAACACTTTGTCTGTAGCCACCATAGCTTCCTTAGAATCTTCTGACATTTGTGCTTTACAATGAAGCCTTAGAACTATTCTTGTAGTCATGTAATCCCATCTATCTCCCTTTGCATCCTGCAAGTTACTACCTTTACCTCTGCAGTGTGGTGATGTAATCCAATGTGTAACTCCGGAGTTCTTGTACTGTCTTCCTGCTTATCAGGGCAGGCTCGTTACCTTAAGTTTAGTCTTTTTCACTAATAGAGAGATTTGAAAACAGAGAACACTCCTTAGGCTTCTCCTTATTCTTAAGGGACATATTATAAAATTCACAGGGATGTCTAAACCATGGGTACTACACCCCATATATTATACTTATTGCTATCCGTACGTATCTACAGGGAATTTTAGTATTCTTATTATGTGAGCATATTGTGGTTGGGATCTGGAAGGCCCCCCAAAAGTCGCTTGTATTTGAATATTATATTATGTATTGTCTATGGAAACATGTGCTGTTGGGAGATTGGGGTCTAGTCTGGAGGGGTGGATTACAAACACGTAAATTGGATTTCAGACATGTAAGTTGGATTATTGGCATGTAGTGGGGGTTTACCACACTTTCCACACTGGATGTGGGAGGGGCTGATCACTGGGATGAGACCTGGAAGATTATATAAGCTGCTTCTTACCTTCCTTGGAGGATTAGTTTCAAGTTGCCTTGACTTGGCTTCTTGTTTGTGATGTTGTGAGAAGCTGCCTCCAACTCTGCTTCTGCCATGTACTTCCATTGCTGCCAGCCATCCCTGAATGGACTGTGACTTTCTAAAACTGTGAACTAAAATAAATCTTTCTTCCCCTAAATTTGTGGATGTTGAGTATTGAGTCACAGCAACGAAAAAGTAACTAAGACAGAGCATGAATTAAAAGCTGAAAATTAGTTTCCTCATTTTGGATGCCTGAGAGCAGAAAATTCCAAAATTACAATATCCATGATAAATCATTGTAAGAATGTAAAGGATATGTAAAGAATTAGGTATGAATAAGCATATTTTGTTCCAAATCATGAAATTGCAAAGCCATAAAATTCATAAAAATGCTTTTAAGATGATCCTCTGTAATTTTGACTCTACATAGGCTAAAATCATAAGCAAATGCCTTGTCACAATCATTATCAATGACTGTCAAACATCAATATTTTTGAAAATGACACAATTTTGAGTTTTTCTCAAATTATAACTCCAAGTAGAAATTTTTTTCTTTGCAAAATGTTTTGAAATGTTTCTAAACAAAATTCTGTCTTAGAATAGTTCACTTCCTATTTTTGGACTCCAGTGGCCATGGAGAACTGAGACATGAAAAGCAAAAAATATGAATAAGGGGAGACTACTCTCCAAGGTTAAAGACTGTTAGTCAATTAATATGGTATTTTATTAGGTAAAAATCTCTAAAATTAATTAAACACTGAAAGTTGAAAGTGAAACCTTCTCTTCTTGGAATCAAAGTAGTATTAGATTTAAAAACTGGATTAAAATATTTTGAAAGTCTAATTACATTACAATTCTACATTATTTCTTTATGTAACTGAAGAAAATAATTTTGTATCTCAAAATGGAGTATATTAAATACACTTATTTTAAAACATATGTGTGTGTATATTTATGAAAGATGTTAAGGCTATATTAGTTGTTATCTCATTTCAAGAATATGTACTGAAAACATAGATGTTTAGAAAAAGTGAAAATAATCTAGAGCTAAAGATTCTGTGCTTACCACCTATATTAAAAACTAGGGAAGGGTGGGTAGGGGGAGGGACAAAAGGAGAGTGGGAAAGCCCTTGTCACCTTGACAAGATATGACTGTGCACAAAATGCCCAACCTCATTGTAAACCTTGAATTTTGCACGTATACATATCAATAAAATGTGGGGGGAGAATATCCCTAAACTTAGTGGTAGAAAACAATAATCATTTATTTTCTCATTGTCTGTCAATAAGCAATTTGTGGTACAGTCAGCCAGATAGGTGAATCTATGTCGTTTTCACTTGACATCATCCAGGACATTGTTGGAGTTAGGCTACCCAAATCAGGCTGGTTACTGTCACATTTCTGGCATTATAGTTTGGATCTAATAAGGACCCCCCCGAAAAATCTCATGTGTTCAGAGGTGGGGCTTTTGAGCGAGGGTGGATTATGAGGGCTGTAACTTTTATCAGTGGATTAATTCATTGATAGATTCATAACTTGATAACATTATTGGTTGTGACAGATATTTTGAAGGTGGGGCCTACTTGAAGGGAATGAGTCATTGGTGCATGGCCTTAAGAAATACAGTTCATCCAGGGAGCATTTCTCTTTGGCTTTGTCCTTCTCTGCTTCCTGGCTTCTGTGGATTAAGCAGTCTCCTCCACATACACTTCCAGAACGATATCATGCCTTTAATGGATCCAGAAACAGTGATTAGCCGGCAACGGACTGAAACCTCTGAAACTGTGAGCCGAAATAAATCTGTCCTCCTTCACATTTTTTATCTTACATGTTTTTTTTTTCAGAGAAATGGAAAATCAAATAATATATTTGGCTACTGTTGATGGCTATCGGTTGAAGCAGTTGGGTATCCATTAGGCTTCTTTTTGTGTGTGTGTGTGTATGGTTCTGGGGATCACACCCAGGGTGTTTGTGCTGAGATACATTCTCAGCCTGTTGTTGATTTTGAAATGAGGTTTTGCTTAGTTGTCCTGGTGTAGCTCAAACTTGAGATCCCTGTCTCAGTATTCCAGAATGCTTGCATTACATTCCTGTGCTGCCATGCCTGGGTAGGCCAACTCATTTGTGTGGTGAATGTCACTCTTTGCCTCAGCATGTTTTTAGAGAATGATGACTTACTATCTCTAAAATTTTTATTTTAGTTTTTTCATATAAATGTTGAACACAACTTTACCAGCTGTTGTCTTTTCTACTGCCCAGGTGTGTTGAGGGACAGACTAAGTTTGCCAACAGAGGGAAAAAATACTCAGAAATGGCTTATTGAGTGATAAAGTTTATTAAGATATTCACAAAAATGATAAGGTTAATTGAGACTAACAGAAAATGACAGTCTATGGCAGTAGGCTAGACAGTAGAGTCACCTGTTGATCTGGGAGTAGAATGTTGGACAGGAAATTAGAAGGTCCATGGGCATTGGCTGGACAGGAACTTTCCAGAGAGAACTTAAAATGTTCAGTGGAAGCTACCTGCACTACACACTCCTCAGTTCCTTGTTACTCAATTATTACAACAGGGCATTTCAGATAGTAAACCATAAAAGAGTGGCAGCTTATTTGTCCCATTAGATGATCAGCATATGGTCAAGAAACCAGTTTCTACAGCCAACACAAGTCTGCGTAGTCCTCAGTGGTTTTCAGATGTTACTTATCCAGGTATTCTGGTTCCTGTCCTTCCTTGATTAGTCAAGAGTCTTGTTAACACAACATGGGCATTTCAGGGATGTGGCACTAAATACTCCAGTTTTTCTCAGGATGATACAACTGTGCAGAAAAATGGTGCCATAAAGATGCTTTATAAAATCTCTTGTCCCAATACAACGAAGAGCTATGAGAAATTACATTTAATCAAGGTTTAGGTAATATCCTTCCTTCCAAAACTTAAAATAGAAATCCCGCTGATTCCTAAAGGGTTATTTTCTTCTATAACAACAGCTGCTCAAGCCATTTTGTGCCCACCTAATCTGTGCATAGTGGTCCATGTCTGACTGACCTCAGCTTTGCACTCATATTATCCTGGGTGAATGAGATGGATGGGAGAGCCCCTGTGGTTTGGCCCACCAATATTGCTCCTGATGAAGGTTAACAGTGTTGGCCACTTTAAACCTTACACAGCAAATTGCTGACATCTGGGGTTTCCTAGCAAGTGCAGATATTCCACAGTAATTTCAGTGTTTACACCATATAAAAATGTGGATATTGAGTTTAGGAAAGCATTTCATATCTAGACTTCTGCTATAGAAAACTGCTTAAAGTTTGTGAACATTGCATTAGAGAGTAAATCAAGTAATAATTATAAATCAGTTTCTGATTCTGGAAGGAGTGGTCACTGATAACTTTAAGCGATTATTTGGTGCTAATTTCTTGAAAAAACTTACTCCTTTGTTCAATGCTCTCCACTCTCTGAATATACAGGAACCTTACTTATTACCTTTTCTGCATTTTGGAAACCACTGTAGTTTTACTGATTTTAAACTCTGGATAAGGTTTTAAAAGTCTCAATTATCTGCAATTTTGCATTTCATATTTTCAGTTCCTTACATTCAAATGGTTGAAAATATGTCCATAAAAATTCCAGAGATAAGAAATTTGTGGGGCTGGAGAAATGGCATAGCCATTAAAGTGCTTGCCTTGCAAGTGCAAGGCTCTGAGTTCAGTTCCCCAGCACCATATAAATTTGGGCATGGTGGTACGTGCCTGTAATCCCAGCACTCGGAAGTCCAAGGAAGCAGATTGTCTTGAGTCCAAGGCCGGCTTGAACTACACAGTGATCTCAGAACCAGGGCAAGCGAGCGAGCGTGGGCTACAGAGTGGGACCCTGTCTCAAAAAAAAAAGAAATGAAATTTTTAAGTTTCAAATTATACATCACACGGGTACTGTGATAAAATCTCATGCTGTCCCGTTCTCACTAGTCTGGGACCTGAGTCATCTTTTGTTCACTAGCCTGTGTATGCTTCCTACCTATGAGCCTCTTAGTAGCCCCTTTGGCATCACATCAACCACCACAGTATCGCAGTATTTGTGTTCATGTAACCCCTCGTATCAGTACCTTTTGCCAGGGTTTAGCCCTGGGGAGAGTCAGGGTACGTGAAGGGGGTGCAACGTCGGCAAAAGAAAGCACTCTGGACCACAGATTGCAATGAATCAGATGGCCAGTGATCAGCTGTGGTTGAGTTTATTTATACACCTTTCTTACACAATTTTCATTTTCCTTGTTTGCAGGATGTTACAGCAGGGGATGTTTAGATATTCACCAGAATACATCAATCTATTCTTTGTGATCACCTTGATATGTGTTTTACATCCTATTCCCATCTATTACATAGATCACCTATCCATACCATTAAAAACTTATTTCTAAGAAATCATACAGCAAGCATATCATATGCAGTCTGGCACAGACATTGTGGTCAGGCAGTGCCCAGACTGGCAGCAATTTTGGTTACATAAATCAATCATTACAAGTCACCAAGAGATCAAGGTGTTAGGAAAGTTTTCTCAAAACATAGTACGTTTTCAATCTTAAAGCAAAGCTATGTCTTTAGTAAGACATTTTTTTTTCTTAAAAGACAATGTTTGCAGTTGGGCATTCTACCGTAGTAACCAATCTATTGTTTCTTAGTGGCACCTTTTGCCTGCTGGATCATGAGGTGCCAGGGAGGGCCTGCTCTGTGTAATTTTATTGTAAAGGGGAAGTCATTGATGTCCATTTATCCGGACCCTTCCAACTCCCTCTACGTAGGTTCTAGTGTATGGCAGAGAAGGAAATGTACCCAGATCAGGTGTTGTGACAGGGGAAAACACAGATTCAGAGGAGTCATGAGAGGTGATGTCAGGTGAAGGCTGAGAATCTTGGGGGGCTTTTGAGGTAGAGGAATTAGCACATAAATATGAGCAAGTGTATAACCCTCATGAGTAGGATCCAAGGCTACACAAGATATTTCAAGCAAATAACAATAAAATACCCAGTGACAGCAATAGCGTCACCACCAAATGGTGGTGTTTTGGACATTCCAGAGACAAACAGCAGGCTCCCAGAGCTTTGCCTCTGCAAGTTCTGGCCACAACTGCTTCGCAGATGAAGCCATTGCCAGTGCCTCTAGATGCCGTTCCCAGGAATGGAGTGGGCTCCATGGGCTGCTCCAACCTTTGTGTCACAGCGCCTTCCTCACTCATGCCACTGAATTCTGCCATGTAGGTATTGTATCATCTCACACCATCTCATAGACAAATACAATAAGCTAGTTTGAAACGGAGGAAAGAAGGAAAAGAGAGAGTGTAAAAGCCATTCGTATAACTTCATTTATGGTATATTGTTATAATTGTTTTATGTTGTTATTGTTACTATCTTGCTGTGCCACTTTATGCATTAAACTTTATTATAGGTATATGTGTATATTAAAAATAATAATAACATATGCAAAGTTTGTTACTGTCGGCAGTTTCAAGAGTTAACTGGGAGTCTTAGAATGTAACTCACTGTGGATAAAATGGTGCCACTGTCTTGGCACTGTCAGCTGTAGCCTGGGACAAGAAAGGCTAAAAACAAAAACAAGTTAAAAAGTATTATAGGTCTTAGCATACAGTGGAGATTTTTTATCTACCACACACTTAAGAAATAAACTTTAAAAGTATCCGTATCCCGTTCAATGACATCTTTGGCAAATTTGAGAGTATCTGTACTTCATAAAGTTATTTCAGGAGTTGGACATTTCCTGGAAACTCTAGACTCTCTTATCTTGTACAAGGACATCATTCTATATCAAGTAGCTTTATTTTTATGAAGATTTCTGAAAATTTTCCATGACTATTGACTTATAAAACATATAGTAGGCAATAAGGCAAGAAGGAAATAGAAGAGCCATGAATAGATACTGCTCTGTGCAAGACACAAGAGAAAAAAAAAACTATTATTTTTGTCTCCCAGGCCTTGCCTCCCTTCTGCCAGAGTGGAATGTATCAACATCTTCACTGGTCTCTGCAGCTGCTCATTGGATGGGGCACTGATGGTCACTTCTGAAACTGTTTAGAATTTGTGCAGTTGAAGCTCAGGAAGGAAGCTAATATATTTAATAAAATATTTGTACTTTTTTATTAATTAGCATTTATTCTTTGAAAAATGTTGCTACTGCTTTGACAGGTAATAATGTCACTTTGAGTTCTCTTAATCATAAAATTCAGATTTTCATCATTGTAGAAGAATGTATAAAATTTAGTATTTTTTAACTGCTACTGTTTAAGAAGCATGAAACCCAATAGCCAATAGCTGAGCTAGTTAAAGGACAGTATAAGTTAAGATTTTTTAAAAATTTTTTTCCTCCCACAGCCTGCACCCTAGCCCAAACCATGCACTGTTTTCCACAGGCAAGGGGGTGAAAATGTCTTTTACCACTGATATATGAGATAACTATATGTTTCCCTCCAGAATTTAAATTGATTAGCATACTTGCAGGGAAGAAATATTATAAAATGCAAGTTGTATTCTCTCTGAATTTCACTACTAAAAAGTAACTTCATAAATCTTCTAATTACATATGGAATATTCACAGTAAGGAATAAAAGTTAGAAATTTTAAAGGTCGTTTCAAGGAGCATTTCTCTAGAAGGGAAATTCAGTACCAGCCTTGGGAATGTAACTTATGCCTCAGACTTCAAGAATTAGTACGGCGAATTTTATCATAGAATATCGAGTTCTTTCTCACCAAAGAAACTGGGTTGTAATCTTTTGTGGCCAGAATCCACATCTTAGAGGCTGTTGACAAAAGTACTTCTAGTGGTTTTTGACCTCAGCACTTTGATTAAATACCTCCTAGATTCAGTGGCTAGTGTAGATTTCTTCTAAATCAGTAAACTTAATAAACTTTATGTAGCATTGAAACTAAAACTAAGTTAAAATCTGCTTCTGAAACAAATATGTTGAGTCATTTTGATCACTTTTCTTTCTGATTGCTGTATCTATTTCTTTTTTTCCCATTTTGTTGATATGTATAAGTGCCTAATTTAAGGTTTACAATGAAGTTTAGCGTTTTGTGCACCTACATATTTTGTCAAGGTGATGAGGACTATCCCACTCTCCTTTTGTCCCTCCCCCTACTCACCCCACTCTCCCTCCCTGCCCTACCCCCCTGTTTCACTTTGTTTTTCATTTTAAGTTCCATAAGAGTTGTGATCTGGGTCTCTTAGATCAGAGAGACCATTCGATGTTTCACCTTCTGCTTCTGACTCATTTCACTGAGCATGAGTTCTCAAGTTTCTTCCATTTTCCCCTAAAATTCATACAACCACTTTGGAAAGCAGTATGGAGATCTCTCAAAAGACTAGAAATAAATATCCCCTTTGATCCAGCGACACCCCTCCTGGAAATATATCCAAAAGAGGCCAAAACAGCACCTACCAGAGTTATATGAATACCCATGTTCATAGCAGCACAACTCAAATAGCTAAAATATGGGAGTCACCAAAATATCCATAAACAGACCAATGGATACACAAACTGCTGTATCTATTTCTGATTGATACCTCTTGGGTTCAGGAAAACTGGTATCACAACCTTGTCTCCTTGATTGCTTATAAAGATATTTCTCATGAACACAATCATTCTTATTCTTTGGGAGGGGGAAAACCTCAATTCATGAAATAAAACTTCGTTAAGCATAGATCTGCCTTTAATGTCAGCATTATTGATGTAGATCTGCCTGCCCTTTGACACGACTGCAGAGGCGGACAAATGACACAGTGTTGTTTAGGAAGGATTGTAGCTCAACGGGGTTCATTATGCTGCTATGTCAGTATTAGGAGTTTTAAGGCTATCTCTTATCCTATCTTTTTCTCACAATTACTTTATTATTATTATTATTATTTTATTAATTATTAAATCACAGCACTGCCCTTCGCTTGCCCTAGCCCTTTCCATCAGATTCCATTTTCCACTTTCTGCTTCTGTCTGAGCAAGGCACAAGGCAGCAACCTCTATCAGAACCCTTCTGTGTCTGAGTCTAGCACTTGTAATTTAATCTCTGATATCATTATACTAGGGATGACCCTGACCAACATTTTGTTTTTTTTTCTTGCATTGTTTGCACTGTAACAGAAGATGACGGTGATTCCAGTAGGATGGGAGTTGGGTGCAAAGGAAGAGCAGGAAGACACAATTTTAGGATGATCTGAAATGTGGGTCAAATTATATCAAGGAACCAATAAATTGCTCACTAATTATATTCTCCTTTGGACGTATAGAATTTATATGAAAGTTTCTTTGCAAATAGCAATGCTATTTATTGCCTAAAGCAATATATTTTTATTTACAGGTATTTTCAACAATTTCTCAATAGTCTGCAATTTCTAGTGCCTTTTTCTGTCTTTCTGTTATATCAATATAGGTGTTAACAAAAACCCACACGAGAAGACTTAATCTCAAAGGTCCTAAATAAAGTAATTACTTTTGAGACCATAGACACAGGAAGGATTCCAGAACCTTTGCAAGGTCCATTTTAGGACCCCTTGACCCTCTCTGCTTGTGTGTTCATTAAGCTAGGTACATAGGAAACTACAACCTCCTCCAGAGTTTCTAATCACATTTCAAAAGATAAACAAGTAGAACTCATAACATACAGAATAGAGCTTTATTTAAGCAGAAAGAGAACAAATGCTCATCTATTGTGTTTTAAATCATCTTTGAATTAAGTTTTTGAATCAACCTGTTCATTGTTTTTTTTTTTTTGAATTGTCTTATTTTTTTCTAGTTCCTTTTATTTGTACCACCTTTATCCTTCTCTTTTCCCAACTGAAATGTCTATGGTCTCAAAAGTAATTACTTCTTGAATAAAGTTTTCATGGATACTAAATGCTACCTAATGGAAGCCATAATCTTGGAGTCTGCTAGCGTTTTGAGTGGAATAATACATATGCCAGGTTGAATTAAGTGGGAGAGAAGGTTAATCATTCTTTTAAATTGGCAGTGTTGCTTGCTGGACATGGATTAATATGCTTTTTGAATCCCTTATGTGCTATAAAGCTCTTTCACAATCACTGTGTTTATGGTGCAGGTTTTGAATCAAAGGTGTCTTGTGTGGGCCAACTCCCTTAATTTCTCTGGCCGAATTAGGTGATAGATTTTTCATTTCAATACATAATCTATTTTAAAGGCAGCATTGACTAAAATAAAGGAAATGGAAGAATATTTTCCTGATGATTAGTCCTAACTTTTTTCACTGCAAAGATAATCTTTGCATATGTAGAACAGAAACAATAAGAAAATCAGAATGGTCTCATGTGTGTGTGGTGCACAGAATGGTCTCATGTGTGTGTGGTGCACAGAGTACTCTTGACCTGCGGAGTGGGCTTTGACCATATACCAGAGAACGCAATGTGAAATTGGCAGCAGCCAGACTCCCGTTGCACAGGAAATCTCTATTTAAATTTGACAACCAGAACGTTGCATAACTTGGAATTCTTTTCATCTGGCTGTCTTCAGTTTCCTTTTTGAGATTGAAAGTTTTAAAAAGCTCATTTGAAAATCTGTACTTTTGATGGTGAAGCTTAACCAGACCTATTGAGAAGTCATCAGTCAGCAAGCATTGACCAAATTTTACCACAGTGTCAGGTGTCATGCTAAGGATGCAGAAACAGCACAGATAGTGGCCCTGCTCATTTTGAGTATGTACAAGGAATTTTATAGCATTTTTAAAAAATTCAGTGAGGGCTTAGGTAAAGGCTGGCCAGACATTGATATGAGTCTGTCATAAACATATCTGCTTTAGATAATCTGTTCCATTCTTAGAATTATTTTGTCCCAAGTAATAATTGTCCCAATGGATCAGAATTGTCTTTGGTTCATCTTGGTAGAACCGGCTACTTTCATCTTCCAGTGAGGAAACTAGCTTAAGACAGTGGAACTGACTTAGGCTGAGAACAAATAATATATGTCCAGATATAGATAAGCACAGGATATGGCTTAAATGGTATTGAAGAGGAAGGCCAACAATGGCAAAAGTGATTCTGAATAGGTTACCTACGGTAGAAGGCACTTTTTGAAAAGAGTTTGAACCTAGATCATTAGGAAAAGAGACCTGTATAAAATTCTCTAATACATGAGGAACAGGCATCTATCGTGACAGGCAGTTGTATAATAGATATAAAAGTAGCAACAGATGCATAAAGTTAAGTGGAAGGATGGTTCTGTCGTTGGCGCCTTGAAGGTACACTCTACTTACTGTACTACAAGTTTTAAGGAAGGAGAGATAATCTGAAGTCACTTAAAATGAAGGGCATCACAAAATATTGAAGATGGGAGAAATCTTTGTTTACTTAGCCAACATTTGTTGAGTTTCTAGCATGTGGCATGCACTGTTTATGCTGGGAATACCTAGAAAAATAGCCCAGAAGAGCTCCAAGGGTAGAAATACAGTGGCAATCTATCAATTGAAATTCAATAGGGATATGCCCTGTAATATGTCTTGAAGACATAGCTTCACAGAGCAGAGGAGGAAGGAGCAAAATGCTTGTGTCTATGCATCAGAACATTAACAGCGAGGAGTTCTTTAACTTGGGTTTGAATGCGAGTAGGAATTTTCCAGCGGGGAGGAAAACATGAACAAGGCATATGAGTCAGACATAATAGCTTGGAAGAGAGAAAAATTACAGCAAGGATTGCAGAGGTTTTTAGTTTTAACTATAATATTGGGTGGCAATTGCTACATGGTAGAATATAAGCTATATAAAGCAGGTTAAATAACGTTTATTGTGTATTTTCTATGAAGAAAAATATTTTCAAGCAAAATAGGTTTCATATGAATTGTTCTAAAATAGATACTGCAGAATAAGGCTTAAAAATTATAAAAGCAGAGATTACTAAACACCTACCATATTGGTTAAAATTTCTGTATTTCATTTTCTGGTTAAATTATTTTAGTTCTTCAATATTTATTTTTTCTAAATACGGTAACTTGGTAAAGATGCATAATCCTTTTAATTTTGGAAAGTTTTGCCTTAAAACTTTTTTCTACTTAAAATGCAAAATTTAATCATCATAATAATTAGGTGCCTAAAATACCTGCTCATGTTTGTTCTTTGATATTATACTATAAGGATATGTTCTGTAAATTTGTGAACTAGACTGATTGTTCTTTTAGCATCATCCTTTCTAGAGATAGGCTACGGACCAACTTTAGACTCTTTGCTGAAATTAATACCATAGATTTTGATGTGATTTAGCAGGTTATTGAGAGATATCTTTTCTTTTCTTTTTCCTTTTTTTTCTTTTGAAGATGTTCTCACTCTCTAATTCAGGCTAGGTCTAAATTCACTACCTAGCCCAGGCTGACCTTAAACACATGGTGGTCCTCCTGCCTTAGCCTTAAAAAAGCTGGACCACTAAACCTGGCTTATATGATGTGGGGAATTGAATGCAGGACCTTGTGCTTGCTTTGGAAGCACTTTGACCACTGAGCTAGGCCTCCAGCACCCTAGAGA
Organism: Ctenodactylus gundi; assembly: GCA_004027205.1. NCBI lineage: Eukaryota > Metazoa > Chordata > Mammalia > Rodentia > Ctenodactylidae > Ctenodactylus > Ctenodactylus gundi. Next base: position 565,320 of record PVKB01000774.1, read on the forward strand.
TATTCTAAAGTAGGTATCTTAAATACAAAAACTGATTATTAGAGTCACAGAAATTAGAAATCACATTTTTATGATCTGCCAAGAATGCAGGAGAACTATGGCTGCTTCATTTAGTAAGGAATGAAAAAAGTTTTCTCAATTCAGATTTTGCAGGTGGACAGAACTTTTGGAATTCAAAGTAAGATTTAGATTCTATATTGAAGTTATTTTTATTTGTCTACACATTTATTCATTCACTTTTTCATTTAACAAAGGTTTTGTGGAAGCCTAATACATCCCAGATAGAGTAATAAGTTATGGGAACACAGAAATGAATAAGATAATAGCTGCCATTAAAGATGACATTGTATTTTAAAAAGGCAAGGGAAGAGTAAAAATTAAGCAAGTTTAATACTACATTACAGAAAAGCTTTAGGAGTACTTAGTAAATACTGTAACAGACAAGATCATCCACAATCTTCCATCAGATTTCAGCCAACTTGTCTAATGTTATCTGGAGCTTATAATTCTGTTCGCTCTTTCCATAACTTCCCAGTAATTTGCAGTCACCTCTGATTCTTTAAATGTCCTTCTCTCTTACCCATGAACATTCTTCGCATTGCTTATGGCATCCATTTGGGATATCCTTTAGCTGTTCAATGCTTAGTTAGCATGTTAGTACAGTCTTATCATATAACTTTTTCCACATTTTATTGATATGTATACATGCATAATTCAAGGTTTACAATGAGGCTGAGCATTTTGTGCACATACGTATCTTGTCGAGGTGACAATCACTTTTAAAATAAGCACTTCAGGATTTAACGGCTTCCATTATGGGTAAATTCCCTTTCTATGTGTCTGTAAAGCCAGAGATTTCTAATTACTCATGAATCTTATGGTTTATTTCCCCTAGAAGTTAGCAAACTTTAGGTGAACAATGTTCTTATTTACCTTTCTTGCCACTGTACGCTCATAGACCGTCAGCTCTGTTGTAGATACTCATACTTTTTCTGTGAAAAGATTTAGGTATATTTCAGCGAAGAGTCTGCTTTATGTCCTTTAGATAAAAAGAAATGTAGGCCAGAGCCAAGTAGTGACAATAGGATTGAATAAAGGCACAGACTAACAGATATTAAAAATGTAGGTTAAGTAATATTTTAAGTGCATTCACTGTGAAGATGGGGATGATTAAACAGATATCAGATTCTTTAATTTTTTTCAACCTCTAACTTAGACAAATATGTAAATGATGAACATAAATGATGCAGAGTAGTGAATATTAGGAATACATTTTGAGAGTAAAACTGATTATGTGTTAGTTTCATGTACAACCATCTTGAACATTTAGGTTGAAAATCCCAGTGAGAAGTTAGATAGAAATATAAGTGGCTGTAAAAGAAAGATGTGAACTTTAGCTCAGAAATTTTGGCATAGGTGGAGGCTAGAATCAAGAGTAGAGAAGAGTACCTGCAAAGGGCAGAATAGAGCTGGAGGGAAACAGATCTTTTAGGGCAAGGCAAAGAGAAAGTGACCAATGGAAGGGACTTACAAAGCATGGCTAGAGACTGTAAGAAAATGTAGTTGATTAAACTGAATAAAAGTTTCTGACAAGGGGATAATGTATATTTACAAGAATTATATTTGTACAAAATATAAAAAGTTAATTAGCATGTTTTTATCTTATGGTACTTGTTTCTCCATGAAATAAGTGGTTGGGTGGGAGGAACTGTTACCTAAATAGTCTGTGGTCACGAAGTATCCTACAGACTTAACAATAGTTCTCATCCATAATTTCAGTGAGGGCCAAAATAGGGATATGAGGCAAGAGAGAGGAGAGAGAGAGAGAGAGAGAGAGAGAGAGAGAGAGAGAGAGAGAGAGAGAGAGAGAGAGAAGACTGTCTTCATTTCTATGGTATCAACATTTTGAAAAGGCTAGGCAGTTAATGGGACAGAAACATATCAAATGGTATTCGAAGTAATTGGAGTAAAAGAGAAAGTATGCAGGAGATGAGAACACCTATGTAAAATACCAGGAGTTAGGGAGTACTTAAAGAAACAATGGAAGAAAATAAGAAAAGAATGGTCAGAAAAGTACATGACATGCCAACAGATATCTTAAGATGCCTTAAGATATGTAAAGAAAATAAAAGTGGCTCTTGAAGAAATACATTTAAATGAAATCAGTTGTTTCCAAAAGGCAAAGGATTTATGAGAATAGAAAAAGAAAGCAATTTGTTAAACTAATAACCTTATCAACAAAAGTACCACTATTTCAGTAGAGTTTTGAGAATAGATGAAATGCTAATAACATATTATGAACAGCATTTGATTACACTTCTAAGTAATACCAAATAAAGAGTATAGAGGGCATTTCAAAGGAAGACATAAGGTTATTTTCTTTTAAATGAAGGAAATATGGGATATATATATATATATATATATATATATATATATATATATATCAATGAAATCTCAGTAGTGAAAGTCTGCAGATGTTAAGAGATTGTTATGAACTGAATTGGTAATTAAGGTCGAATGAGGTCATGAGAGTTGTGTCCTAATTCAGTAGGGTAGTGTGCATTGTGCATCTAATGAGAGGCACCTAAAAGCTCTTGCCTTGTGTATACATACAGAAGAATGGCACATGGGCCGTCTGAACTCTTGGAAAAGAAATCACATCACAGATGAATCGTATGGCACTCTGATTTTGGATTTCCATCTTCCAGAATTTTAAGAAAATGAGTTTTCTATTGTAAATGTCGCTTAGACTGTAGCATTTTGTTAAGCCAGTCTCAGCAGGCTAATACAGGTGTTCAAGCTCATTGGACATTTAGGGGCAAGCAAAGATGGTGAGCCTGAGGCCGATCTTGAATAAAAGTGTATTGATACTTGTTTAGTTACAATTTGCCATGCTTTATTAGGGAAATAAGCCAAAGGACCGGTCATACAACACTCCTGGGAGTGAACTTTTAATTTTTTGGTCCTTATAAAATTGACCTGGGAGAACAGAGGATATGTTCTGGGGGAAGCAGAGCCAAGTTTTCTCTCGTTGAAATAACATCACAGCCAGTATGCACCAAAAGGTACTTCAGTAAAATACTGTAATCACAACAGACACAGAAGATCATCTGCAAAAGGCTGTAGAGATCACAAAAGGGCCACAGATATTATAAATATCATTAAAGATTTTTAAAGTTATTTTGAATATTACTCTCATTCATGATACCATTACCTTACTAGTATTTTGTTTCATTATTGTTTTAAATAGGGAGTCCCGATTTACATTTTAGTGCTGGGCTACTTTCAGATCTTGAAAACTAATTTGTTCAAATGTTAAGCAATATTCTAAAATTTTGCAACCATACTTTGAATCATTTTACTTATTGAGAAAATAATATTTTAAATGATGATTGAGAAGTGTGATGTGAAAATTTGTTATTTCCCATGGTTTTCTAAAAATATATTTATATTTTGCTTCCATATATTTTCTTTTAAAAATTTCTTAGAATTCCACAAGGATGTGATTTCTTGTATTATTAATAAAGCAACTAACTAACTTGCCGCACTTTTTCCATGTTAAATTCACCTTAGAGTACACTAAACACTTTAGGAAACTTAATATTAGATTTATATTGCATCTGGAGACTTCATCAGATCTTCACGTTTTCAATCATGCTTTATTCTAGAGAAAGTGCATTTTTAGAAGCTTCCTTTCCTCAAAAGGAAAGATTCTTTTCTCCTTGAGTATTTTTTTCTACTAGATGGTTTGGTGCCTTAGGGCTGACCCACCCAAAGTCCCCGTTATTAACATCTGTATTCTATCTACTGGTTTGGGGATTCTCTTTATACTTAACAGGCATGCTCAACTGCTTTCATGTTGTTTCTTCTTTTTCTTCTCTGTCCTAAGATCATCTTGCTCTGCTCCTTTGCTTTGTCCCTAAGTCTCCCTTCACCACCTCACGTGGCCTGGTTAGTATACACAGTGGTGCTGAAGGGCAGTAAAAAGTGGAGCTGCTCATGGTGGATATGGCCTTCAGAGGATTTCTCTTTCCAAGTAAATACTGTTTTCCTTTGGAAAATATTCTTTCCTTTCTCTTTAGATCTTAAAAAAATATATTCCATGAGGCCTGTCATTTAAACCTGCTCCTGGGACAGATTATAAACTATAAAAGCTCTAGGAAGAAAATTTGAAATACAAGGTAATGTGTAATAGTAAGATACAAAGCAAGTGGCAGAAGAACTCCAAGGGGGTTTGAATGTTCAGTAAAACACACCAAAGATTTCTTCTTTTTTAGCATGTGTTTTGATCTTGAAATTCAAACTCTATCTCTCACCGAATAACCCATTTTATAAAAGAAATTGTGATGCTTATTGGATTAAGCTACTGTAGGCAGAGACATGGGAGTGGGCCTGGCCACGATATCATTGTGATTTCAATCATGGTTGAAGTGTAAAAGAAGGTCAGACAGAGAAAAGGCAGCGCTGTATGCATAATAAGGAGGCGCATTATCTGCTTCCTACCAAGTTCTTTGCAAGCTACCTGTAATGTTTTTGTAAGAGAAGACAAAATAATGTCTATTTCATTGCTTGCCATCAGTTATCTTGGTGAATTTTTAGCAATAAAAAAGACATTTGAGTAAGATTGAAAAATATCTACTCTTTAAACAACTTAGCAATCAAAAAATAATTAAGTTTACTTTGATTTGAATGTAAATTGAGATATACAGAAATCTGAAGCATGGTATACTGAAAAAGTATGTGCTCTGGACAGTGAAAGACTTTAATTTTTAATTTAACTAGAAAAAGGGATGCAATTGGAGTCTCAAATTTCATCCACAAGTGATGAAAATTATCTTATGAAGTTCATTTGACAGTTATAGAAAACGATATAAGTCATCTATGCCATGTTACATCTAGTTAAGAAAACAGTTGTTCTTTTAATATTTTTTATTTAGAACATATGAACTTGAGAACTATGGTAGGGTTGAACTATTAAAGTCAGAAATTAAATTTAGAATTTCTGGAAAATCTTTTTTTTTTCAGACAAGGTCTCACTCTGTAGAGCACTTCTGTATTTTACACAAAAGTGTTTCTCTGAACACAATGAACATGGTCTATCGGTATGTTTTAATTTTCTCTGGAAAAATATTACAAAAGAAGAGAGAGGAAAGTATCTATTTTTTGGCTTTTTAATTATTTATTCGATCTGACACATTCCTGCAGCTGAAGATTTGGCTAAGGAATTCAGGTATACATACATACATATATATTTATATATTTGAATTAAGGGTAAATTCCAGAGAGAAAAAAATTACAGAATATGAAAAATACTGTGAAGTACTGCTGTGACTATTTGTTTTAATATTTTGGGTACTGAAAGTAATTGTACACTCTAACACTAATTGTACACAAGCAGCGGCTGCTAATTTAAAAATAATTGCAAGTGTAAATACATGTGATAAATTGTTTTTTGTAAAATATGAAAAATATGAAAAGTTTTTTCAACTATGAAGTTAGAATTGTCCTAACGTGTATTATTAATACACATAAAAAGCCATTCAGAAAGGAAAATAAGAAATCTCGATATGAATTACATAAAGGAGTTTAAATATTTATGATAAAAATAACTAATAAATGAGACAATATAAACAGAGCAGCTAGCTATACAGTAAACATATAAATGATGCACAATACAAATATCCTTCCCAGAATAACACAAAATGAATTCATTGTAATGACACAATAAAGTAAGTCACAACAGAAATTATATAAATTATAAACATGCAAAGGTAAGACAGTATAATGTGTATATTAATTTGGAACTGAAAATGATGCAATATTGTTTTAGCATTAAACTCCATGGGCATAAAAAGAGCAGTGTTAAGTTGGTTTGTGAAAAAGTATGCAAATAATTTTTACAGCATTTTCTGTTTGTTTCAGAAAAAAAAAACATGAGGCAGAATATGTAAAACAACTGACTACAAGTGAGAGAGGCTATGCCTTCTGCATTCATTCTAATTTTTAAGGATCTATTATTTCCTGGGCCTTATACAAAATTTGACTATGAAGAAATGCTTATACTTACAGGATTCTAAAATCAGATCCTGTCCTTATCCAGCTGCCCCTTCAAAGGACAAAGCACGAGCAAGGGAAGTTTGTCACTTTAATGTAGAATTATGGCTTAGGGTCCTAGGATAGAATGCCAATAAACCAGTGTGTAATGCATACTCACTATATTTTGTCTTACTGTAAAAAAAATACCAGGGATGGTCATCTTTTTAAAGATAATTAACTTATTTTGGCTCACCATTTGGCTCTATGTGGAAGAATTACATCTGATGATAGCATTCTTTCTTGAATAGTCCCAAGGAGGAGCATGCATTTATTATGTAATAACAATCATTATTTAATTGGAGCAGTGGGCTCACCTTATCTAATTCTAAATACCTCCTCAGTGCTGCACCTGCAAACAGCATAGCTAACATTTTCCATTTTCCTAACACCTCACATAGATAGTCATCTTAGCATGTGAACTCTCTGGAAATACAAACTAAATGCAAACAATAGCACAATAAATGACCCACTGGGACCTTATGGAATTGTTCTGTGAAGCTTGAGGCACAAAGGGAATTTCTGTGAACATCGGTGTGTGCCTCTTAGCATTCAGTGAGTAAGGGACTCCATAGTCCGTGTGCCCAGACTCTGTTATCTTCTGCCAGATTCTGACACTGCTGCAGATTAACTTGTTGAACAACAGTTCAGGTAGAACTCCAAACCCTTCCCGATTCCTGACCCATAGAAAGTAAATAGAATAGACAAAGCTTCTGACAACTTAGATCAGTAGACAATTTACAATCAGGTAATCAGTGATTTTCTTTTAGATAAGAACTTGAAAAAGTACTGTGATAACTGACATAAAAACTTAAAGCGAAAAACAAAGTGAAATAGGGGGGTAGGGTGGGGGAGAAGGGAGAGAGGGAAGGGTGGGGAGAGGGACAGAAAGAGAGTGGCAAAGCCCTTGTGATCTTGGCAGAATATGTATGTGCACAAAATGCTCAACTCCATTGTAAACCTTAAATTTTGCATGTATACATATCAATAAAATGGGAAAAAATAAATAAACCAGGCAGAGCTTGACATCTGGAATGGGAGAGTAGAGACCCCCCAAAGTCCATTTCTTCATAATACTAATAAGGATTCTCACAAAAACAGTCAGTATCAATGCTGTCTGAACTTTACAAATTAATCGAAGTTATGCAACAATATAAAGAACAATTAATAAAGAAAAAAGTAGTTGAATCCTGTTAAGGAAGCCCTATGGAGTTTTAACTTGTCATATCCCACCTTTTTTCTCTCCAGCTCTGCAGTAGTCTTGAAAATATTTTACTAGTGGTGATTAAAAAAATGGAAAGAACAGAGTGGATATGGAACACCTCTAAATTCTCTATGTGTAGATTGTTACTATTTGATTTTCCGAGCATGCTTCTGCAAAACTCCATAACCAGGCTTGTCCTCATTTGGTCTGACAGTGACCTTCCTCTGTGTGAACAATTCCTTGTAGGCCGCTGCAAGGAATTTTTCGGGGGACAAAAAAAACAAAAACAAAAACAAAAAAATCTATGGCAATCTGGCAATTGTTTAGCAATATAACAGCAATTGAAAAGAACAAAAGAAGAGAGTAGGTTCAACACCAATCTCTGTATACCAGCATTATCAGTTTGAGCTTATAAGAGGATAACCAAAAACCAAAACCAAAAAGGAAAAAATTGAAGAATAAGATGTCAGTAGAAGCTCTGAAAAGTCCCGATAAATTTCTGGGCAACTAGAAGGCCAGTGCATACACAGAACTGCACCTATTGAGATGATCATATGATCATATGATTTTTTTCTTGCTTTTGTTTATGTAGTATTGCATTAACTAAGTCACATATGTTGAGCAACTTTTGTGTCACTGAGATGTAGCCAACTTGGTCACAGTGTATGATATTTTTAATAATTTATAACATTCTATTTGCAACTATTTTGTTAAGAATTTTTGCATCAATATTCATTAGGTAAATCAGCCAGTAGTTTTTTTTTTTTGTTTGTTTGTTTGTTTGTTTGGTCTTTATCTGGCTTTGAGATCAAGGTGATGCTAGCTAGCATCCATGAAGGAGTTTATCAATGTTCCTTTCCTTTCAATTTCATGGAAGAGCTTTTGAAACATTGGTACTTGCTCTTCCCTGAAGTTTTGATAAAATTCTGTGGTAAATCTGTCAGGTTGTTGGTACAGCCTTTAATGTTGTCTCAATTTCATCCCTGGTTATGACTCTAATCAGAGTTTCTGTATCTTCTTGGTTCAATTTTGGTGTCTTCTATGTGTCCAGGAATTTATCTATTTATTCTGGATTTTTGAATTTATTGGAATATAAGTTTTATTTTTTCATTTCAAATTGCATCAATATATTTTTTCTTTTTTTGAGAATTTGAATAGAAGATTATCAATCTTCTTTATCTTTTTAAAGAACTCTCATTCATTGTTCATTTGTATATATATATATATATATATATATATATATATATATATATATATTGGTTTCCATTTCATTAATCTCCAGTCTGATTCTTTTAATTTCTTTCCCTCTATTGCTTTTGAATTTGGCTTACTTTTGTTTCTCTAGGACTTCAAGCTGTATCATTAAACTCTTTATTTAGAATTTCTATGTTTTATTTTCATATGGGCATTCATAGCTACAAATTTCCCTCATAATTTTGCTTTCACTGTGTCTCACAGGTTCTGATATGATGTGCTTCAGTTGTTACTTGAAGTTAGGAAGTTTCTTCTGTGATCCATTGCTTGTTTAATAATTTATTATTTAGTCTCCGTATATTTGTGTAGTTTCAATAGTATCTTTTCCTGTTATTGATTTTCATTCCTCTGTGATCTAGTATATGCATAAAATTATTTCAATTTGTACTTATTTAAGCATATCTTATATCCAAGAATATATCTATTTTGGAAAAAGTCTCATATATTACTGAGAAAAAAGGTGTAGTATGTTACTGTTGGATAAAACATTCTGTAGATATCTGTTACGTCCATTTGTTCTATGGTCTGATTTAGCTCTAATGTTTCTTTGTTGATTGTGTGTGTGTGTGTGTGTGTGTGTATGTGTAAAATTCTTGTTGACTTGTCTATTTGAGAGAGAGGTGAATTCAAGTCTCTAATAAGATAGAATGTTAGAATTGACATCTGTTTGACCTTTCTTGCCCAGTAGTTTCTGTTTTTGTGACTGGGTGCACCTACAGTGGGTACATACAAAATTGTGAGTTCTTCCTGTTGGAGTGTTCCCCTTATCAGTATATTGTGCCCATTTATGTCTCTTCTGATCTGTTTTTTGTTTGAAATTTTCTGTTTCCGATAATAGCATAGGTACTGCTGCTTATATGTGCGTGCCAACAGCATAGAGTATTAGTTTCCATCCATCTACCTTCAGTGCATGCTTCTTTGTGGATGAAGTGTATCTCCAGCAGAAAACAAATGGTGGGGTTTTGTTTTTTGATCTACTGTGCCTGTGTCTTTTGAATGACAAGTTAAAGCCAATAGCATTGAGAGTAATTATTGTAAGATTTTTATTGATTCCTATCATTGTGTTGCTTTTCCAGTATTGGTTCTTCATTGTTTCTCTTTGTTAAACTTTCCCTTTAGATGTTTCCTTTTCTCAAAAATTTTTGGTGCTCTTCTCTCTGTCTTTCTCCCATATTACTTCAAGTATTTTCAGCAATGCTGGAATAGTGATTACACATTTCTTAAGGGTTTCTATGCCAAGAAAACTTTTTTATTTCTTTTTCAATTTTCAGGAAATTTTTGCTGGATACAACACACTCATTTGAAACTTCATTTCTCTTAAAGATTGAAAGATTGAGCTCCAGGCTCTCTTGGACTTTAAGATTTTCATTGAGAAATTTGCAGTTATGCAGATGGATTTGTCTTGGTATAATACTACCTATTTTTCTCTTATTGCTTTTAATCTTATCTCTTTGGGTTGAATATCAGTGGTTTTGATTATGCTGTGTTGTGTCTCTTCTGGTCAAGGTCATTTGGTGTTCTATAAGTTTCTTGTACCTGAATATTAATTTCTCTTCCTAGATTAGAGGAAATAGTCTTGCATGATTTCAGTGAATAAAATATTTGCAGTTTTGTACCGTTTTCCCATCTTTCTCCCACTCACATAATTCTGAGGTTGGCTCTCTTTGAGTTATCTATCAACTATTGTATCCAGCTATGTTGTTTACTTCTAGCTTTGTGTCATGTCTGATTATAATATGTAATTCTTCAAACCTGTCTTCAGTCTGTTCTCATAATATTCAAGTCAGCTTCTTTTTCTGCTTTCGAATCAGTTTTCATATCCTGAATTACAACCATATTTCTGTTCAGATTTTTCATTTTTTTATTCTGAAATGTTTCTTCCAATCATGCTGAGCCTTTCTTTTTTAGCCTCAGCCAGCTCTTTTCTCTAAACTCAGTAAACTTTGTATTCACTAAGACCTTTATTTGTTTAGTAAATTCCTCTTTAAACTTGATAATCATTACTTGTCTTTGTTTAAATATGTCTTGTTTGAACTGGTTGACTGTTTGGTCCACTTGGGTTTTGACTCCCTTTCCTATAAGTTACACTATCTCAGGGCCTATGACATTAGTTTGTAGGGAGTCAGGCATTTCTGCATGTGCCCTATTGCCTTGTCTTCACATGGTTCTATTGCTGATAGACTTCACTTTAAGGGCCTAGCTTCTCTGAGTGGGTTTGTGGGTGAATGCAGAAAGCCAAACCCTCCTGAGTTCTGTGCAGAAAGTAGGCAGTGAGGGAAGACCTAACAGTCCAGTGGCCTCCAGTGTGTCTTGTTGATACCAACAGTCCCCTCAGCAAAGCTCTCCCATCTGTCCTGGCTTCTTTCCCAAAGGGTAGGGCTCTCAGTCTCTATAGCCAATTCTCCTTACCACCCAGACCATCAGATTTCAGTGACCTTTCTCTTCTTTCTACTGGTAGATAGGAGAATAGATTACAACAGATAGGCAAGTCAAGGACAGACATCCCAGAGGCTGTGAGAGCAGAAGTGAAATCAAGGTAGAGCCCTGATTGCGATCAAGGTCCTGGTCCCTCTAGGGAACAATAAAGAAGTAGCTAAAACAGGTAGCTTCTCCTTCCCCTCTTGGTTTCTCATCAACATCCTAAGGTAGTTATTAATGTGCATTGCTCTCCTACCTCCACCAGAGGAGATACCTAAAACTGCCTGACAAAAGCTTCAGAAAGGGTTCCAGTCCTTCAGCCTGAAGGGACCCTCATTTGAGACTCTGTAAACCTTATCTCTAGAGCTTTATTGCTCAATAATTCTCTTCTAACTTTGAGAATTCCATGAAGTCCAAATAATTATTCTTAATCATATCAAGAATTCATGAACCTGGATATCAGATAATGTCATGGGTAGCACTACAATTGTTTCTTCTGTCAGTTCATTAAAAGTCCCAGGGTTGCGAGTTTGCCCCAGTTCCTTCCTTATCAGTGGCTTCTTTTACCTTGTCTTTATTCTTCTTATCCTAAAAGAGATTAGACTTGGACTGTTTTGGAAATGGCTCATGCCTACATAAATTTCTAGTATGGATGCTGAGGGCTGTTTCCCCCAAGCTGGTCTGTTGAGCTGCAGGGAGGCCTTTTCAAGTGGAAGCTATGGTGTGTTTGCTATTTGTACTACACATAAGCTTGCTTCTAGAGGCCAGGACTGCCAGCTGCTGTTAATCCTCCTGTCTCCTAATTGTGGGCTGACATCTGTCTGTGGGAGCTGGCTGCTCATTGGCCTTTCCAGGCATGCTGGGGTACCTTCCCAGGTTACCTGTTCTTCAACATCTGATGTGTCTTGGAATTCCCAACTCTTCCTTGGCTTCCTTTCATTTCTTAGAGCTCTCCTTTCTCTCTATAAGTTGAGCAGGTAATTTTTTGTTTTGTTTGGTTTTTCTTTTTCTGTATCCATCTTTTTGAATGAGCCTGTGAGGAGCCATTGAGCAGGACTCCTATTCAGGCTACCTTCTTCTCTGGAAGCCCAAGAGCGCGTCTTGGATATGGAAAAAGAAATAATAAAAACATCTATCATAAATGTTTTTAAATACCAGAGGAAATCCTATATAAATATTTAGAAGAATGAGAACAACACTAAAAAGAAAAGAGAGCAGTAAGTGATCAAATACAGCCCTCACTCATCTTCCTGTCTCACTTAAGAGGTGAATAAATTAAAAGCCCCAGTGACTGTGACAAGGACAATCATGTGACAGTATAAGAAATCACTAAATCTAAATCGTTGAGCCTTACCCAGAGGGCTGTGGAGCAGTCTTCTTCCCCTGTATCTCACCCCCACATCAATAGGGCCAGGGTTATGAATTCGTAATCGGCAAGGCTTACAAATGAAAAACGCACATTTTCCACCCAGTTTAGGAAGAAATCATCAGTGGAACCCAAAGACAACAGAAGCAAAAAAAAAAAAAAAAAAGAAAGAAAGAAAGAAAGAAAGAAAGAAAACAAAACAAAACAAAACAAAACAAAACAAAACAGAGAAACCAAAAACTGACAAGATCACCAGGAGTAATCTTAGCCTCTGACACAGGTGAATACAGGGAAGAGCAAACAAGACTTTTATTTTAAACTACTAGCCATATAAACATGCACATTTACACTAAAGGCAGTTGTACCTCGTTTCCTTCACCTCAGCACAGCGTGACTAGCTTTTCACAAAAAATGACAAAATGTATGAAAAAGCAAAAAGTGCAGCCTAATTAGACATAGTATCAGAACCAAACTCATGGTAGAAGTGTTAGAATTAGACTGAGAATTTAATAATACTACCATTAATATGCTAAGATAATGGAATAGGCTAATTGAGAAAGAGAATAACAAGAAAGAACAGATATGTAATTAAAGAGCAAAGGAAATTCTAAGAAAAAAATAGAAATACTAGAAATCCAAAAAAAAAAAAAAATCAGAATTAAAGAGACCCATAGTTAGCTTAACAACAGACTGGACAAGACAAAGGATAAAAACAGTGAGTTTGGAGAATTATCAATATAAATTTTCAAAATGTTAATGGAAAAAAGAAAAAAAAGACAGAATAGAATGTCTTAAAATTGGAACAATTCCAAGAGATGTAAAAATGTGTAATGGAAATACCAGAGGTGGAAAAAAATTGAAAGGAATGAAAAATCATTTGAAACAATAATGACTGACAATTTCACAACATTAATGATCTGACATCAACCACAGATTCATGAACCACAGAAAACAACAAATCAAAGAACACTGAAGAAATTGCAGCCAGTTATACCATATCAAATTGCATAAAATAAATGATATAATACTGAAGAAATCTTGAAAGAAGACAGGGAGAAAAGCTTTTAGCCCATTGACTCCCAGTGACAGGAACTATAGTAAACTTCTATTGAAAATGCAACAAAAATGAGTGGGATGGAAATACAGTGTTAAAAATGGCCAATCAAGAATTCTACGTTGAAAGAAATTATTCTTCACATTTTAAGCATTAGTGATGCTCTCAGAAAAACAAGAGAGTATTTGAAGAAAAACAGGATTAAAAGGACTGCCTTGCAATAAATGAGAGAAAAAAATTTTGGGAAGGAAAGGTGTGTATATAAACTAAGAAGAAGCAATTGAAAAGGAATAATTAGATCTTGGACATTTGAAATTAGCCAAGATTATTTACATCAAGGAAACTAGCAAATGTTAGAAATCCTCAGATATGACAGAACACGTTCCTATATCTTTCGGATGTTGTCCCCAATTTGTTATCCCTCAGAGCAAAACTTGTATGAGCCAATAATTTTATCAGTCATAAATTTACCTTCAAATTATAGTGATATACAACATACTGCTAGTAATCCTTTTTTATGCTTGAGATATTTATTCAAAGACTCTAGTTTATGCCTTCAACCATACATAGATTCTTTCTGAGCTCTATATATCTTGTTTTTGTTTCATAATACTTCCCTATATGGTAGTTTAATTTATAAACTTGGCACAGTGAAAGAACAACTAATAAAATTACAATTATAATCCTTATTATCTTATTAACAACAAAATATATAAATGTGATCTCTCTCTCTCAAAATGTGATTTTAGTTCTTGTTTTTGAGAGCAGGTGGGTTCTTCACTCGTCTACACTAGAGTTGGCTTTTTCATATGCCTTACAGTGTTGCTGTACAACACCAGAGTTCATCTGTCCTTCTGTGTTTCATGGCCTGGTGTGTCTTTGAGTGTTTATGAACATAAGTTATACTGGGCTTCTTTTTTTCAGAAAAGCCCGATTTCATCATAACAAAAGTCTTACTTTAGATGTTATTCTTTCTTCTTAATGAGCTTCAGCTCTGTTAGAAATGAAGAGCGGCTTTTTTTTTTTTTCCTTTCTGACAGGCATCACTGTCCAGTAATTCTTATATTTTTTCAGTCCAAAACTATTTCTGAATCAGTGAAACCATCCTGGCTTGTGGTAAATGGCTTAGTGTCGCTTGTTTTAAAAATCTCCTTGCTGAACATCTCATATAGGCTCAGAGCTTTCTGGCACAATATGTTTTGTCAATTAGAACAGTTTCTGTTGATGTCTCTCACCCGTATATTTAATGCCATTTCCATTTTAATTAAACCTTTACTACATGCCATGTCTGCAGCTTGAGATGAGATAACAAAACTAGACCAAATTAATTTTGCTGTCTTCTTAATTTCACAAAGAATTGATTCTTTTTTAATCATAGGTCATAGCAATCTTAGCGTGACTTTTTTTCTTTCTTACATCAAGAAACTTCACATTTTTATTGAAAAAATAACATGTTTGGCATTTTGTCCTTGCTTTATATCTATTATTAAAATAACTTATACACACATTGTGATTGGGTAATTGAAATGGCTACTAGGTTACTCCTGGGAGGAACACATATAGAGTGGTTACCTGACAAAAGGAATGATTCTTATGCTGAGCGAGAAGGAGTGGGACAGTAGGGGATTTCCTCATGCTACTCATAGTAGCATGCAATAAAAATCTTACAAATTGTTACTGAAAATTTTTATTCAGTATATTCAGGCTCTTGGACACAAAGAACTGAAATCAAAGAAAATGAAGCCATATTCAATAAAAGTAAGGGAGACCACTGTACTTATGATTCATACTGAGTTCCTGTTTCTTTTCTTAGTCTGCAGTTTCCGTGTGTTAGTACAATTACAGGTCTCCACTTTCTATTCCTCTTCTTTTAACAGCGATGATGAATGTGATTGTTGCTTTTCAAGAGAATAATTTAAGGAGCTACTTTGTCAGATGTTATCAGTTAAACACTTAAAAAAGTTTCTTCCTATATATGTTAAAACACTTTAATTATTTTAATTTAAAAGAGTGCATTTATGTTGTGCAAACATCAGAACTTAGTAAAACTCAGTAAAGTCCCTGTTCAGTTTGTTTCTATCCTTTCTCTACAGTAGGTAGCTTGAGTCATTATTCATTTCTGCATATACAGCTTTTCTCTCTGTCTTTTTAAAAAGTGCATGTGTAAGCTCATGGATAGATTATTTTTTCATTTCCCTTCTTTTTTTCCCTCGACTTTCTTTTTTCTTCACTTACTATATCTTGAAATATTTCCACATTGTTACCTAATGTGTGTGCTGAATGTTCCAGTTGCACAGAATTAAATTGTATAGCTATATCAAAAATCAAGCCTCACTTTTTACTCCTTTAGTTTTCTTCATCACAGAAAATGGACATGGCTTTTGCTTTTGGCATGATTAAATATCTTAGCATAATATGAGTGTAATTCCTCCCTTTAAAATGCTACATCAATCTCTAGAACTTTTTTTGCTGTTGTTTAGATGATGGTGGTATTGGAGAAGGAGCCCTAGGACTTAATGCTGAGCTATGTTGCCAATCCATTTTTCTGTTTGATGTCGAGAGAGGGTCTTGCTAAGTCCTTAATTACTTGGGATTTTCCTGTCCCATCCTCCCAGAGTTGCACCACCAAGGCTGGCAACCTCCTCAACTCTTGTTAATTCTACCTTCAAAATGTATTCAGAACTTAACTTTTTTTCCTATCACCAATTTTACCACTACTGTGTATCCTGAACTATCAGTATATTGTAATAAGTAAGTTTTGGGTTAGTTAGCTTTGTAACAAAATACCTGAGACAAAAAAATTAAAAGGTTTGCTTCCCAGTTTCAGAGGTTTTAGTCAATGGTTGGCCCAGTTACTTTTGGGACTGTAGTGAGGCAAAACACCAGGACCACCAGAAATATGGTGGAAGAGGCTGCTCACCTAGTAACTGCCAGGAAGCAAAGAGAGAGGATGGGGACACACACACACATACACACACACCCACACACACACACACACACACACAGGCACACAGACACACACACACACACACACAGAGAGAGAGAGAGAGAGAGAGAGAGAGAGAGAGAGAGAGAGAGACAGAGATAGAGAGAGACAGAGATAGAGAGAGACACAGAGAGAGAGAGATATGACAAAACACACCATTGAAAGGTATTGCATCAATTACCTATGCCACCAATTACCTACTTCCATCAACAAGGTTCCACCTCTTAAAGTTCCTACTACCCCTCAATAGCCTATTAAGTCATGAATCCATAAATGTATTAACCAATTCGTGGGCTCAGAGTCCTCATAATCCAACCACTACCCAAAGCCCAATCTCTAAACAGTGAACACTACTGCATTGGGTATTACCTTCCAACAAATGAGCTTTGGGGGGACTTTTCAGATCCAAACCATATTAAGTACTAAGCCCTACTTTGACTTTTTTGAGTTTTGCATAGTCTCAAAGCCCTTACTGTGAGTGTCTTTGATCTTGTCCGGTCTGCCACATTCTCAGTGAGAAAGGTTTCTTTCCCAGCTATTTTGATTAACGTCTGTAACAGCTAGCTACACCCACACTATTCTCAACCTGAAAAGTTTCATTTGCCTGATATCCTGTAAAATTATGCAAACCAATCATATGTTCCAGAGAAATGAGGGATCATACCACTGTTCTTCACTACAAAGCTTTTCTTCTCCAGTTCTTGCTGCTTCACTGTGCTTTGCAGTACCACCTTCATGAGACTGTGCATGGCAGAGGTAGTGTCCTTCTCTCTCAGGCTGTGAGCATGAGTAACCAACTAATGATCTGTTGTCAGACTCATCTATCATGGATAAGATGTCATGTTGCTACTTGTTTCATACTATACAGGTCAAACTTATACACAGTCTTTCCATGTCACATTTAATTGACCCTCTCACCTACCACTCTTCTTTTGTTAAGCATAGACACATTTACCCTCGAGATTTTTCTTTCAAATATTTCACTGGTGTGCCTGGGATGTCCCTAACTAGCATAGTAAAGATGGAAGAGTGGAAAATAGCTTATTTATTCAATAGCAACCACAACGATTGTTCAGAACTTAGACCAACACAGGGGTTTTTGTTTTGTTTTGTTTTGTTCTTTTTCTATGACTGATGTCCTACCATTTGCAATTGTCAATGCATGGTGATGATAACATTGTAGTCAACTTATTGTTTTCAATGTTTTCTGTTAGCATCTTATGACCAGCATGGCAAGTGAAGTAAATGAGCTGACCACCTCCTCTTTTGATCCATGTGGTTCCCTTCCTATCTCAGCTCTTGCTCGCTAGGCATCCCTTTTACTTTCTTTCCCCGAGTCCGATGTGGCATGGGTTTTCACTACCTCCATGTCATTGCTTAGATGTTATTTTCTCACTGAGATTTTCGTGACTACTCTATTTAGAATGGCAGTCTTCCTTCCATCCTCTCTGTGACTGACTTTAAATGGAAAAGATTACCAACTTAGAGTAAAATCTTTTGCAAATGCCTATCAATTTTTTAATCTTAGAGTTTAATTTTATTTTAGACTGCAAGATAATTTTATAGTTCTGAAAAATTATAAAAATGACAATTTTATAAGTCATTTGGGTCAAATCCTTATGGCTATAAATTTAACTACCTTATTAGATACAAGTTAACCTGCAGACCTTTAACCTTAGATATAAAGCTGAAAATGATTACATGAGAAATAAAATGTGCTTTGCCTCTCTTTCAGGACTTTGATATCACTACCCATTAAGAAAGTTCCCAGAATACCTTAATTAATATAATGATAATAATTGATAGACCACTTTTCATAGGCTTGCTACATTATATATGTTTTATTTAATTATTTTAATAATCCCATGAAAATGGTATTATTATGTCCATCTTATAAAAAATACTTTGACCAATGCGGTAATTTGATCAAGGTCATCAGCTGTTAAGAGATTGTCAGAGTTTTAATTTTGGTCAATCTCTATTAAAGCCCTTGTTTTAAATTAAAGCACTATGCTTCCTCTCTAAGAAAGTGAATGTGACACTGGAACACATGGCATTAAATAATAATATTAGGACATTATTATAGAATAAATGAGAATGTATCTGTGTTCAGTTTAAAGAAGAAAAACATAGTCCAAAATCTTTTGTTTGTAGACTTGGGACAATCGATGCAGGGGTTTGTAAACCTCAGTCTATTTATTGATGACAAAGGTTAGCCTCTTGACAGGTAGAAATACAGCTCCTGATCCAATGTTAATGTAATAAATTTAAATGCTACTGAACATTACTTTGGCAGCAGCAAACTAAAGGTCTGCAGTCATTTGCATGAAAAGTATAAATAACGGTTTTGACTTACATGTTGTCGCAGGCATAAATTCAGTTTACTCTTTCTAAAAGGCACAACTTGGCTATGAACATTAAAGCTGACTTGTATGACCATGTTAATCTTTCTTCCTCGTATTTCAATTTTTATGGGAACTTTATTACTAAATAATATATCTCCGAGATCCCCTTTTGTAGCTCGGCTGCCCATTACTTGCCTAAACTGCACTCTGTCATTACATATAGTAGTTTTATGCCTCATATCCTGCACAGCCATGATGGCTGTCTTTCTAATAAATTCTTCATCATTTTCAATATAATCATCTGCATTGCAGCTTCATTAATATCCTTTCACTCAAAGATTCAGGTAGGCAGCATCCCACTGAGTAAAAGGCTTTAAAAAAAATTAATTAGGCCGCAGGAACCTGCTTCTGGGCTTTAGTCAATGTCACGAAATAATGCAGTTACTTATATAGTACTGGTGGCTTTTGAATAACAGATTAATTATGAACATCCTTATATGGTGGAATAAATGGAGTATTCATGACACAATTTTCATTGCTGCAATAAAATGCAAAACTCAATACTTAATCAAGTTTAAACCTATCCACATTGCCTTGATGTGTGTCGGTTTCTGAGCCTCAGAAATAATCACTAGAGAGAATCGAAAAGATGTCTTGTGCTTTCCTCAGGACCTCTTCATTAAAACGAACTCAAGATTCTATACCTGTACTTACTATAGTAATTTACTGTAATATTCTCAAGAGTTTGCCTTATGTCCTTGATACCAGGATTTACCTGTCATCGTTTAGGGCAGAATTCTTTAGAACATACATTGCATTTGAGTTGGGAGCCAACTTTTTTTTTTCTTACAAGAAATATATTGACGTGGTTAAAGAGGTTGACAAGGCTCTTTTTAATCTAGAAAACAAATATTTAGAAATTATAGACTCTTATAGGTAGAAAGTGTAAAAGTAACATTAGTTCTAAATTAGAAAATATATTGAGGAAAAGAAAATTCCTTAGGGCAACAAACAGAATTGGTAATAGGCAGAAGGGATAATAGTTGGGAATGAACCCTAAATGAACCCAAAACTGATCAAATAAGTAAACAGAATTCGTATTTTTCATAAAGTCAAAACATTATATATTAATATACTGAGTTTTAATATTTATCACGTGGTTCCATTAAAATACATGAGACTTTTGGGGGACACTCCAGATCCTAGCCACAACACCCCCCCAAGTAAATTCCCTTTATTTCTATTAATTCTATTAACTCTGCCTCTCTTAGAACCCTGACCAATACAGTGACAAAAGCAGTCAATTTCATTAGAAGTTAATTGCGGCTTATTTCCACACTAAAATAATGCATAGAAATGACAATAAAAATTATTTAGACAAAAATATGAATGACTATCACAAACATGAGAGAGAGAGGAAAAGAGAGAGGAGAGGGAGAGATGCTTTTATATAGTTAAAAAACAGGGTTAATGAACTACTCAGCTTACTTCAGCTCCTGGAAACCACTGGTCTGGCTACTGCTCCTGCGATTTGTCTTTTGCAGCATGGCATATAAATAGAATCACACAGTCATGTAATACGTTGTTGACTCTGACTTCTGTTTCTTCAGTAGTGTTCCTGAGTTTTATCTTTATTGTTGAATATATATGAAGTTTGGTGTGCTTATTGCTAAATTAACTCTTTGCTGAGAATCTCGGTGTATGGATGTACAATGATTTATTTATCAATTCACTTATTTATGGATATTTGACTTCCTTCTAGGTTTTCTGTTAAGAACGACTCTGCTATGAATAGTTCTGCTGAAGTTTTTGTATGAATACTTGTTTTTAGTCCTTGCAATAAAGTCAGGATGGAGATTCCAAGAATCTATGATAACTGTAAATTTACTTTTAGAAGGTGTGGACCTCTTTCCTGAACTACAGAAGCCACTGTGACTGCTTGGATTTTCATCAGACATATGCATTCCAATTGCATGACATTTCATAGCAATTGCATTTAGTAAGTATTCCCAATAAGTATTTATTATTTCTTGCATCTTTGTCTGTGGGCTTTCTAATGATAGCCCATTTTTATTCTTGTTACTGCTACTTGATGGCCTCCCTCTATCCCAGAGATTGTCTAGGATTTTCTAGAGGTTGTAGAGGTTGATTTATTTATTTATTTATTTATTTATTTATTTATTTATTTGAGACAGGGTCTCGCGCTATGGGCCAGGCTAGTTCTTAACTCA
The DNA here is from genome assembly GCA_004027205.1 of Ctenodactylus gundi. Taxonomy (NCBI): domain Eukaryota; kingdom Metazoa; phylum Chordata; class Mammalia; order Rodentia; family Ctenodactylidae; genus Ctenodactylus; species Ctenodactylus gundi. The sequence continues at coordinate 586,271 of PVKB01000774.1, forward strand.
CTGTGGATCCCAGGCTGGACTTGGACTCAAAGCAATCCTCCTGCCTCATCCTCTCAAGTGCTGGGATTATAGGCATGTGCCACCATGACCAGCTTACGTGGTGCTGGGGAATCTAACTTGGGTATTGGGTACTTAGCACTTGATGTAGCACTTGCTAGGCAAGCACTTTAACTGCTGAGCCATTCCTCCAGCTCCTGATTTATTTTTCTTAAAAAGAGTCAGTATTTTGCTTTATGATTTTTTGCTATATTTTAAGTTTATTGGTTTTTAGATCTTATTTTTATCATTGGCTTCTTATTTTGGGAATAATTTGCTTTTAAATAAAATCCAAATATTTAGAATTTTAAAAAATACTTTTGTGCCACTTGATTTCCTACTTAGTTCTTTGTGATTTGAAAATTATTGCATTTCATTTGTTTCAAATTTGTTTTATGGCTGAAATACAGCCTATATTGACCAGTGTTTCATTTGAATAGTATATTGAGTTATTTTTGAATAGTTGTTTACAGATGTCAGTTGTGTCGACTGGTTAATGGTGATATTCAAATCCTATGCACTCTTGCCTATATTTTTTTCTTTTGGTGCAGTCACAATTAGGATTTCATGTGTTCTTAATTAATTATCTTTTGTTGTGTTATAATGTCCATATTTATACCTGATAGACATTCTTGGTTGGAAATCTGCTATGTCTCATAAATGTAACTACTTTAGCTTTTTTCTTTAGAAAAAAATCATATATTTCTAAAATATTTCATATATACATGGTATTGATAATTGAACACAAGTCTTTTGCTCTGAGCTACATCCCTTTTTATTGTTTTAGACAGTCTGGCTAAGCTACTTACTAATTTTCTGAAGTTTGCATTGAATTTGAGGTTGTCCTGCCTCAGCATCATGATGTGGTAGGATTATAAGCCTGCACCATTCGGCCTAACTAATACACGTTTCTATTGTTACATTGCTTTTCTAGTAGTTACTAGAAAGTTGAGTCATGACATGACTGAATTTTTTTTCTTCTTTTATTCTATTACATTTATCTGTCTAACCGAACTGCTAAAATCAAATACCATAAACTCAATAGCTTATATAAACAACAGAAACTTGTTACTCATAGCATGGAAGATTGTAAGTAATACAAAGGTGATGGTAGATTTAGTGTTTAGCGAATTTCGTAGGCGAAACCTACTAGCAGTGCTCCTGTAGGGTATAGAACGTCTCACACAGTCCATTCATGGACAGCCAGCAATGACAGAAACACTTGGCAGAGGCTGGATTGCTGCTGATGGCATGATAGGTACAAAGCCAAGTGAACCAGGAGCAAGTCTATGCCTGGAAACTTGACTCAGGCAAGGCCACAGCTTTCCCAGGAAGAAGCTCTAACAATGCTTTTATTTTTTTCAGTTAGCTCAAATTGCCAGTTAAGTTAGCCACACCCAGGGTGGGTGCCTTTCCCCACTTCCTGGCTCACAAGTCAGTAACACAGCTGAAAGCTCTTCCTGGGGCAACTGGGGTCTCAAAAAGTTGACACAGTCCCTACAGGTCAAGCTCCTAGTATCAGCCCCATCCTGCGAGACTCTATTTCCAGTAACATACAGTTGAACTGTTACCTCATTACATCTGGATTTGTGAGGCTTTTGCAGGACACTCCAGATCAAAACTATAGCAGGTAGAAAGAGTGGGGGAAGTCTTCAAAAACCTGAGGAATCCCAATCATGAAGGCTCTACCCTCCTGATCTAGTTACCTTTGAAAACTTCCACTTCCAAGTATTTTTACATTGGGTATTGATTTAATCATACTAATGTTTTGGGGAAAATAGTTCATAGCACTGCTTTGAGGATTTTCTTATGATTTTCATTGTCAGAGAGAGAGACAGACAGACAGACAGACAGTGAGAAAGAGTGACTTTGGTGGGGTTTTTGTTGCTGTTGTTGGTGGTGGTCTTTGTCAGTAGTTCTAGAAAATGTTCAGTGATTATCAAGTATTTCTTCTGTCACATTTTCTCTCTTCTTTGGTGGAAACCTAGTCTCATAAGTCAGATTATTTGATTTTGTCTGCAGCCTTTGAATTTTGTACCACATTTTGAGTAGGACTTCTCTTCATTTGTCTCTTATTTTTGATATTTGTTAATCTTTAGTGTCATATTTTCAAGTTCATTGATTCTTTGTAAGTCTGCAAAATGGATTGTTTATCTCTGACTTTTAAAAAATGATAGCATGTCAGTTTTCATTGAATCTTACCACCTACTCATGCATGTTTACATTTTTAATAGAGATTTTAATGAGTATTTTAAATTGTACTTCAATATTGTACTTACTAACTATATTTAGTTGCTTGTTTTCCTTTCCTTGAAAAATAATATTAACATAATTATATGTAACATGGAATTTGCAAATAATATTTTCATGTCCCATTTGATAATTCCAAATTTTGACTCTTTATTGAGTCCTCCATTGTCAATGGCTTCATATTTAGACAATGGGTGATTATTTGATTATATATATATATATATATATATATATATATATATATATATATATAACTAGATTTTAATTGATTAAGACATTGCATGCCAATAATTGTGGAACCCGAGCAAATACTTTTTATAGCTAAAAATGAGCGAATTTCTTCTTTCAGGACATTTGCTAGTGTGAATCAAGTTCAGCTGAACCTGATGTATGTTTTCTTGCTCTTATTATTACCTAACATACTTCAAACTTCTTCAGTGATGGATTCCTGTCATCTGGAGTTCTGTGTGTACCCCTGGGTGCCTGAGGACTTCTCTTGCTCTGGTATTTCTGCTGTATCCTCTGCTTTTAGCAGTATCTCCAAAGCCATTTTATCAAAGAACCTGTCCTCAAGTTACTCCTCTTTCTTCTGATTGAGTACTGCTCCTTGTAACTTTGTCCTAGAATCCTAATCAGTGGGAGGGGACTTCATGGTTTACCATATTCACTTTTCTAATCTTTTTTATCTTTTCTGCTCTAGTTGCATATATGATTGTGGATGAGGTTCTTTTTGTTTGAGATTTTGTTTTTCTGAATGGAATGATACCTATTTGTAGTCATTTATGAAAAAATTTCAATCATGTTTTTCAAATTTGTTAGCAGGAAATTAACTTTCATTTTTTTCTTTAAAAATTCTGTTAAGTTGCAGCTTTTTCATTCTAGTCTTCATATATTTGAATCCCTTATTTTTTTCTCATTTTGTCTAGTCTTAATTATAGTTCTTGAAGTGTGCTTCCAGTTTAGTAATTTCTGTTATACTTTCGATAATCTGTTTTTAATCTATTAAAGCTGTAATTTTATTAATTATTTTATTATTATTATTATTTCATTATTTATTTTGGGCTCTAAAAGAATAAGTTAGTTATGTTACAAATTTTCTTCATTTGATTTGATAATACTCAATAAATTTGCCTAATTTTGTGCCAGATATTTCTTAGGAATTTGGGAGACTACAATACAAAATAAAATTGGACAAAACAATATATTGGCCATATGTGGTATAGTGGAATATGACAAACAATAACTCTTGGAGATAATAAATAAGCCAACTGAAAATCAGAAATGTTGTGAACATAGAAAACGTATGGTAAAACATGAGCAGTTCAGGGTATTCATATTGCTGTAGATTGAGGAAGATTGTTGTGCTCAAAAAATGGTAAAGAACGTGCCTTGAAGAAGATGACATTTGCACATGGTTTTATAGATATGAGAAAGTAAAGCTGAATATTTGGGAAAAGACAAAGCCAAAAGAAAGATACTAAATTGGGGTCAAGGAATAGAAGGCCAGTAAGGCTGTAGCATACATATGAGAAGACTAAGGAGGTAGCAGGAGTAATGGCCATCAGATCATTTAGGGCTTTGGAGAACACTGTTAGCAATTCACCTTTACTATGTGTGGAGTTAGAGCCATCTCAGGGCTTAAGGGGAGGGATCATCACTTTTGACATATTAGAATCCTCACTGTGGATTCTGCTTTCAGTACAGGCAGTAGGAAGTCAAGATGAAAATACATGTTTTCACTTTCTGTATTTTAATTTTACTTTTGTTTTGTTGTACATTATTGCTACCTTTTGTACCTAGATTAGTGAAGCTTATTTTCTGGAAATGGCACATACATATAATCATTTTTAATTCATTATCTCCTCTTTCCATTTCCATCACCCTGATCTGCCTCTCCATAACCAAACATCTACTTTGTAATTTCTGCTCATTTCTTTCTATCTTTTTTTTTTGTTGCCAAAGTTGTTTTTTTCTTTTTTAAATTTTTAAAGTTTATTTGCATATTGCATCCCTTTCCCCATCCCACCCTCCCCACCATCTCCTCGCTTTCCCTTCCCCGCTCTGTGTTCTTTTTTCATATATCTTACTTTTTAAATCCCCCCCCCCATTTTATTGATATGTACAAGCACAGAATTTAA